>OY856409.1:145582721-146182721 GCA_963693085.1 Alisma plantago-aquatica | reverse complement strand
GAGCATTTATCTTTTTAACTGGCTACAAAATCTTGATTTCGCAACTGACCATGTGGGCCTTTGACCAATCAGTGGCATGTTGAGAAAAACTAATGCACTTTGACTTAAAATCAAGAGGGACTACAACATAATACTCTCAAACTTCGTTCTTTTGCATCACCCTTATGGCACAAACTTTGGGGATGTTCTCCAAAGGTTCTTCTTTGGTGTACCTGTGCAGTGGGTAAAGAGATGATGGAGTTTTGGGCATCTAACTGGTACGGCATATTTAACTTCCCTTGTGCTTAATGGTAAAGTGTTGATTTCAAGTCAAAAGACTTTTGAAATGAGGACAATACTTGGGATGCATTGACTTTAGAGCATATCTTTATAGGAGAAGTTGTGGGATACATGTTGGGGTCTAGATATGCTTTTTTGAGCATGATGAAGTTCTTTTATGATCGTCGATGATGGATGGTGACTTCACCACCAAATTGGCAAAGTTGGTTCTCCCACAATGGGCTAGAGCTTCATTAAGCAAGGAAAGGGATCTAGTTCAATGATGCTCCCCAAGAGACAACACGGTAGTTTGTAAGATCTCAAAGCCTGTGGTACCCACCGATGACAATATTTAGCGCTACAAGATTCCAGTCGCATCAGCGTGCGTCTACTACAAGGAGACCAAACAGGTGACCACTCAACATTTGTTTGCATTTGATGAGTTTGCCATAGAGCTTTGGCACAAGATGTTTCTCTGTTGTAGCTGGAGGTTATCAGGCCTACCTCCCTACAAGCTATCCTCATAGAGTATTAGGCAAAGGAATCTTCAAGTAGCATGAAGGGTTGGTTATTTTCCTACCTCCTCCCCAAACTATTTGCTTTTCTATCTAGTGGCACCGATGAGGGCCAAGTTCGAGGGTGCATCCATCAACATAGACTTATTTTGGTGAAAGATCGTGAGAGTAACAGATACATCAAAAAGGAAGTCCTTTAGGGACTAGGTGGACCTAGAATTGAACCATAGAATGGAGGGGGAGGGGGTCACGAGTCCAAAGTTCATAGTCAATTATGTCTCCTTAATCAAATTGTGCCCCCCTGATGTATCAAATTTGAAGCTGAACATAGCCATTGGGGCCAAGAGAATGTTGTCCATGGTAAGGAGAGATGGACTGGCATTGTGAGGGACACGAGAGACCATTTCATTCTTGTCAACATATATAGGATGACGACGACTAGCCATGAGGAAGCTTGTGCACAAGCTCTAGCGAGTGGCTTACCGACACTAGTTGATCAAGACCTTCACATCAAGGTTCTTGAGACTAACTCAAGACTAGTCTATTAGATGACTTGGGGAAGAGATAAAAATCCTTGGAGGACAACCCATTTCACTCTGGAGATAGTATATAAGGTGTATGATTTATCCATCATTGGCCACCTGATACCTCAAATTAATAATATGTCTGCTAGAGCTATTGGTAATTGAGGGAGTGTTCGTAACACCTAATTTTGTTATGAGGGAGCTTCTTTTTATCCTAATGAGGATAACATGACTTCTCATTTTGGATAGACAAGACTTACCTTATATTTACAAATAGTGGATAGATACTTAGATAGGTAGTCAGATAGTTTCTTTTTATTTTGATTCTAGTCTCAGAAGTTGATTGTGTATAGGGATGGATGTGGACTTTTTTGTTGTTTCTTAGGTTGTGGCCATCGGGTAGAGATTAGATCCGTGTTTATGAGCAAATTTTGTTTCTTGTTTGACATTTTTATCTACATGACAAGGTAGGATGAATAATAGAACTTATGATTTGATTTTAAAAAAAGTTATTAGCTATTATAAACTCTTGAGCAAAATGTCCCAATCCCACCACCGTATCATAAACAGGTGGTACTACAGAAATACATTTTCAAACAATATTATTTTATAGTTTGTACCTATAAATTTGTTTTAGAATGAACATGAAGCAGCCAATATTTTTTTGAATAAAAGGTCATGCATTTCTAGAAACAAACTTACAGATAGGCAGGCTAGCACCTGTGAGGTATTTAGTTTGGTACAAACAGAAGCTAAGGATAGGATGAAATAAAAACCTTGATGGAAATATTTCATGGGAGAGGCACCCCTATAACAATCTTGTAAAAGATGAAAATCAAGAGAAAAATGATCTAGGTCTACTGGGCCTACCAAAGCATACGATCAGAAGTCCGATTCTTCCTTCAAGATTTCTTCCAAAGTGTAGAAGACATCTCCTGCTGTTGTGTTGTTTTCAGGGCTACCTTCTGTTGGAGTCACCCTTGATGATGTCGATGCCTATCCTGCAAGTATGTTGGATAGAAATATCTAATGATATCTTTAAGAAGATAATATGTAAAGGATTTTTGGAGTTATTGAATTTTATGTGGTTTCGTTCTATCCAAATGTGCCATAAAATTGTGATTATGATGTCTTCAGGGAAGAAATGAGCTACTCTATGAAGAGGCTTGGTAGAAATAGGTATAGAGATAAAATTTTGATTTTCAGATCTTATGTCAAAAAAGTTGTTGATGATGAGTTTTGAAAAAGAATAGTTGTTGAAAATATATTCTGTTGTTTCTGATTCTACTAGGTAGAGATAGCATCTGGTAGGCCCAAAGAATCCTCTCTTGGTGATGTTTTGGTCGGTGAGGAGTTTGTTGTTTTGTAGGAGCCAGAGAAATATTTTGTGCTTCTGAGACCATTTGTTTTTCCAGATGAGGGAGCAATTTGAGTAATGCCTCTATAGGTGAGAAAGGTGTATGCTGCCTTGGGGGTGTATTCCATACCCCATCTCCAGGAGATCTTATTATTTGTGTTGTATTCCAACTCATGGATGCTATTGTTCATATCTGGATTGTCTAGGTATGTGTGAAGCAGTCACTTGAGTGCATTTGTTTTGTTGATGGTTAGGAGGTTGAGTGCTTTGGCCGTTGAAATATTTGATAATTGCTTTTGGATAGAACATTGTGGGTTCAGGTTTTTGATGGTATTTTGATGGAACCAAGGATCCTTCCAGAAATTTGTGTTGTAGTGGGTGTGTGGAGGGATATGAATGATATTTCTAATCAGGGAAATGTGTCTGTTGATATATTTCCAGAGAGATGAGGATGTGCATTTAGAAGTTTTTTGCCATGGTGGGATTTTTTTGTAATATTTTTGCTGGATTAGGTTTCTCCATATCTTATTTTTGTTGTTTGCCAGTATGTTGAGGATTTTGACCACTAGGCAAAGAGCGTGAATTTCAAGGTCGATGATTTTCCATCCTCTATAGCCTGTAGGAGCTGTGATGGTGTTCCAGTTTACAAGGTGGGTATGTTTCCCTTTGGAATGTGGAGGATTGTGATTATTCCAAAGGAAACGTCTTCTGATTTTGTCAATAATATTTTTTGTTTTGGTAGGTAGGGGAATGTAGCTGAGGTAGTGTGTTGTGATGGGAGTGATGACACTATTTAGTAGTGTGAGATGACTAGCAAGGTTGAGGAAGTTATTTGTCCATGAGTTCAATTTGGTGTTGATCTTATCTATGATGGGGACCCATATCGAATGGGTGATGTTTATTGGGGTAATGAGTAATCCAAGATATTTGATTGGGAACTCTTCATGCTTGCATTTGAGGAGGGTTTTGTATTTGTTCATGATATGATGATCAATGTGTACACCAAAGATAAAAGACTTTTTTAGGTTAAGTTTCAGTCCCGAGATGTATGAGTAGATACCTATGATTCTGATGGTATTGATGATGGTGTCATCCTTTGGTGAAACTAGGATGATGGTATCATCTGTGAACTGGATGATATTCTCCTGACATTCAGTGGGGGAGGTGATAAGACCTTGAGCAGTACCAAGTTTGATCATCTTGGTAAGGATTGAGGTCACAATAATGAACAAGTATGGACAAAAGGGGGTCACCTTGCCTGAGCCCATTTGTATTTTTAATGTATCTGAAAGGTGAGCCATTAATGATTGTGGGAAAAAAGTTTTTGGAAATGCAAGCATGTATCCATTCTATCCAGGATTCTAGAAATCCATAGCCTGCCAGGGTTTTAATGAGACATTTCCAGTTGATGTAGTCAAAGGCTTTTTCAAAATCAAGCTTGATAGCAATCAGAGAGGTTTTGTTAGTGTGGCATAGATGTATCGTCTCATTTGCCATAAGGTAGGCATCTTGGATATATCTTTCCTTAAGAAAGTCATTCTGATTTAGAGGTATGATGTTATTAATGCAACACTTCAATCTATTGGTAAAGGTTTTTGTAATGATTTTGTAAGATGTATTAATGAGACTGATTGGTCAGAATTGCAATATAAGCTTAGGTTGTTCAGTTTTCTTGATAAGTGCAATGAAGGTTTTGTTAAGATGTTTGAGAATGCTGTGAGCATTGTTGTGCTTGTGGATTTCTTGAAGCAAAGCCAAGAAATATTTCTTGTAATGGTTCCAGTTTGCCAGGTAGAATTCCACATTTAGCCCATCCAGCCCTGGTGGTTTGTTTTTCCCAAGGGACTTGATCGTAGAGTCAAGTTCTTCAGAACAGAATGGTTTGATTAGGTTTGAAGGAGAATCAATCTTAATCGGGAAAAGCATTTGCCAATTTATGGAGTTTAGGAAGGTAGGACTGTAGTTGGTGTTAAAAATCTTCCTAAAATGTTCAACAATGTGAGAAATGATCAAATGTTTGTTTGTGGTGATGGAACCCTATATGTTTAAGAAGGCAATGACAATTTTCCTATGGTTATTGTTGCAAACTTCATGGAAGAATTTTGTGTGTTTGTCACCTTCCATAGCCCAAGTAACTTTGGCTCTCTATCTCGATCTGATGTCCAAGCAATTTTTAATATGGTCAATCTCTGACTTGATAGTGAGAATAAGAGCTGGATCGGCTGAGGGGTCACTATCGACAAAGAGATGTTGTTGTTGAAGGTCTTTTAGAGTGTTGGCTAGGTTTTGGGGTTGTCTTAATTTCCAATCTATGATGTTGTGTTTAATGAGTTTGGTGTTTCTATGTATGTGGTACCCCTAATTTCTAGTTTTGTGATCAGCCAAGATCCAATGGTTTTCATAGAGTTTAACAAAGTTGGGATATGTGAGCCAATAGTTTTTGAATCAAAAGGATTTACCCCCCCCAAACATCTCTAAGGGTGTCAATGATTATGGGGAAGTGGTCTGAGATAGGCCGATAGGCAATATGGATAGATGCTAGAGGGAAATGATCTTCCTAAGAGGAGTAGAAGATGAAGTGATCCAATTTGGCTCTAGTATTATTACTAGTCCACGTAAAGTCAACATTAGATGGAGGAATGTCAATCATTTTGTGTTCAGTAAGGAGGTGTATGGGGGTTTTGTCTGCTGGTGATAAGGTTGATGAGGTTGAGGAGAGGTTTTGCCTATCAGTAGCTCTAATGAGGTTGAAGTCCCCTCCAAGGAGCCAATGTTTTTGGCTATTGACTAGCATGATTTTTGAGAGTTCCGAGAGAAAATTCGATTTTTTGTGCCCAGGCTCACCATATAGTCCGGTGAAGATCCAAATGAAGTGATCGGACAAATTCGTTAGAGAGAGAGATGGAGAATGTGTTGAGATCCCAGTGAGAGAGAGTGAAAGTGTTCTTGTTAAAACCCACTAGGAGTCCCCCTTTGAAACCATTTAGTGGGATTTGAAACCGTTATGTGATTTTGTTGCCTCCTATTGATTTTAACGCAAATGGAGAAAGTGTGGTTTTGGTTTCTTGAATGGTGATAATGTCTATATTGTTTTTCTAGATGTGGTTTACGATCTCTTTTCTTCTGCGTATGTTGGCCACACCACAAACATTCCAGGATGTGATCTTCATAGTTTCGATTGAGAGAGCAACTCAAAAGAGTAAACATAAATATGGTGCTAAGAGATGCTCAATATGTTGATCTTTGAGTTTGTCTGTACTAATGGCCTTCAGTTTGTCCAGAGCATGAATTTTTCAATGTCGTCTAATGCTATGTTAGCTATGTTTTTCTCTTCAAAATGTATTCCTATTTTGTTTGCAAAACGGGTGAAACTATGTATGTCAGGCCATGACGCTATGTCTTGTATATTATCTATATCATAATTTTCAATGGAAATAGATGAAGATAATCCAGAATCCAAAATTTTTTCTAAGGAGGATGGAGAGAAATGAGTTCCTATTTCTAGTGTTGTAAAGATTTTTCTCTTGGTCAACCCTTTGAGGCTGGATTGCATGGATTTGATGGACTTGATGATGTTCATGTCCTTTCCTTTGCCCTTTTTCTTTGGACTCTGCAAAGATCTCATCTCGTCAATGATAGTGGTTTTGAGCTTTTTTATAGTATTAGGGTCTATGTTCATAGATAATCTATCTTCTTTTGGATTCGAGGGGAAAGGTTGGTATGTGTCCTTGGGGGTGGGAAAAGAATAGTTAACTGGTGGAGAAGTTGTTCTTTGTCTTTTATGGCTAAGGGATTTGTTCGAGTCTGCTGAGGATTTTGTGGTGGCTGTTTTTATCTCCCAAACTAGATTCCTTTCACCTGGTTTACAGATTAAACTGTATGGTTTTTTGTAGTTGATCGAAGAGTATTAGGAAGGTGGATGAATAGAAAGATCTGAGAAAGAGGTTTTGATGTCAGAGGGGTGCTCACATGAAAGCTTGATGTTGTAAATCATTTCTCCCAGTCTGATATTCAGGGATGATGGGAGAGAGGTGGTTTGTTCAACAAAGAAGAGACATAAAGATTTGATATACTGTGAGGGGTGTAGAGTATCTGGACTAATATATTGGATTGCAGCTCCCACAGAGTGAGCAATGGCTTTGAAGATCTCCACTTCCCAAAGGTGTGGAGGAAGGTTTGATATGGCTACCCATCCCGACCCACCCGAGGGGGCCTCGAAAGCCCCCTGGTCAGATGTCCATTTAGAGAGATTGTCTTTAACAAAACTAGTCCCACAAGGGATCGTAAGGACGTGTCCGAAGAGGTGGTCTATCTTAGTACCTTCGGGAACATAGTATTAAGAGTTGCGAGGGTGAGAGAATTTGGGATTTTAGCACCGTATGTCCAGGGATAAGCAAAGTTATAGCTCTAGTGACATCCAAGATATCGACCGTGTTGTTGTCCAGATTGTTTTCTATGGTAGCCAGGATACTTCTAGTGGTGAAGACCTTGAAGAGTCACATAGAAGTGGCAGGGAGATCGAAAGGGATAGTAGTCTCAACTTGAGCAACAAGTGCCATGTCGAAGGGCAGAGGTGCAAGAAGAAAATCATGGGTGGTGTTGGGTTTAGAAGGATGAGGGGTGGGTTTAGCAGATGGTGTTATGGTTGGTTTAAAAAGAGGACGTGGGAAGATTTTATCATGTGCATGGGGGTCAGATGGAGGGAAAAGTGGATCTGCAAGACATGCATAAGTGTTATTTTGAGCCGAGAAAGAGAGATTAGGATGGTTCAACTGATAGGATTTGTCATAACTGAAAAAGTGTTCTACATGTTGTTTGGGATCGACGTAACCTAGACGAGATCTTGGAAAGTGTCTAAAGGTGTGATCCTTCTCTTGACATTTGAAGCAAATCACTTTTTGATGCATCTGAAGCGTGAATGGTTCAGGCTATGGCAAAAGGAGCATCACAGGGCTTTGAAGGGTCACCTTGGTGAGGCTGGTTACCAAGGTTGAGAGTTCATCTCTGTCTCAAAACTCTACTGAGAAAGAGAAATCATGGGGAGGTGTCCAAGAGGTGGAAAGGTTAGATTTAACTAGTGGGGGTCATTCGGGATGATATTATCTTTTTTAGGAATAGGATGTGTACTGGCTTCTCGATATTTCTCAGAAGGAAAATATTTCTCATACCTTGTTGCGATCATATTCTTGATGGGTGATGATGTAGTTGTGTCTTCCGTATCATCCTCATCAAGGCTAGAAGATAGGGAGATGGGCCAAAACTTTGATCCGGTGGGTGGCTGGTGCTCTTTTCTCACAAAGAGTTGGTCAACTAGGTTTGATGAAGAAGAGGAGATGTGCTCTTCCTTGCTGAAGAAAAGTGGGTATAATTCTTGGGGGGTTTCATTGTTGAAGTCGTTAACCCAAGCTATCAGAGTTTTGTGAGCTGAGGTTTTTATGAAGATGGTCCATTCTTGTTTAAGCTTTAACTTGGAGATCATGTTTTTACAGCCTTCAGTGATATAAAGGTTGGATTTTCCGATGAGTTCTATGGTGATTGGGAAAGATTTGCATCCGATGAGGATAATGTTGGGTCCAGGCGAGATATAAAATTTGTGGTAGATCCATGCTTTTGGGAGGGGGATGGTGGTGAGGTAAAAAGGGTTTGTGAGGTTGTAGTCCATGAAAGGGAAGTGGGTAGCCATGTTTGGTAAAGCTAGTGGGAGGTTGACTGATCTTTATGGAGTTGATGATTTCTTATAAAGAAAAGCTCATTTGAAGAGCTTAGGGTTCTCGATCATGCCTTTGATCCTCTTGTTGTTGCTCAGGGAGGCAGAGATGGAACCCCCCATCCTTATATTGAAGTTTCTGAGGAAAATAGATGGGAAGGGTGGCTCGAGGTCAAAAAGGGGCAGCGTAGATTCCAAAAGCACCGGTGAGGATGAGAGATGGATCAGATTGTACATGTGATCGCTATAGGTAATAAAAGTCGTGCATGTAGGGTGAGGGATCGAGTCGTGCATGCAGAGTGAGGGATCGGTCAGGGGTACCCCGCACAGGGGGCGATCATAGCTGGAAGATGCAGGTATAGGGCACCCCGCAAGGGGGGCGATCTTAGCAGAAAGATGTTGTCACAGAACTAGAATCCCAGTCCCATGAACCAAATGAATACTAAAGGCAATACGCGGAAGTGTAAAGCTTAGCACACATGAACAAATAACAAGATAAAGACACCAACACAGTCTCAACATTCAACAAGTATAAATTATACAAAATGCATTATATTGATGAATTCAGTTACATATTTCCAGAGTCAAGGTACAAGTCATTCATGTGCACTAAAACTGGATCTTAGAACAAGTACACCTAGCATAGCTCACCGAGCCCATCAACCTTCTAGCCATCTCTGAACCTCAAGGCCATAGCCAAGAGCTAACCCTTTATCAACAATATTATAATGGAGTTCTATCTATATATGTGTTCAAGTTATAAAACTAACGAGGCAAACATCGAGTAAGACATAGCAATACTACATGGAAATATTTGAGCAAGTAACAAACAAGCATACAATATATGTTTTTTCAAATAAGAAAGTGATATTCATATAACTAGATAAGGCTCATACCTGATTCAGAGATTTCATAACCTAACATATCCTTCACCATCTAGCCACATGCCAAACCTGATTAAGAACAAGATTGCATATATACATTAGATTCTCATCATTAACCCTGATTATCTTCATTTTAGGGTTTTGGCCAAAATGGGTTCCAAGTTTCTTATTGATTCATTATATGATCTTGTATTGATCTAGAGGTCATCAAGGGGGTTTGGTTCAACTTTCATATCATTATGATGTTCCATGCTCTTTCTATAATCATAATAATGTTTAAGGAATTTACATGCATTCTAGGGTCAAAAGACCCACAATAGAGCACCTTACATCATGATTCATAAAGTCAAGAGGTATAGATCTAAAAGATGATTTATATCAGCAATATTAAGTCATCAGAAAAACATAATAAGATTAGGTGGATGTCCATTAGAAGCAAGATATAGATACATGAATCATATTCAAGAAACATAGAAACTTTGATCAAGATCGTACATTAAAGTCCAAGGAAAGGTCACATAGTGCAAAAGGGAGTAATTCTTAAGCAAAAGGGGTCATAAGGACCCTCCTATAGATCAAATATGTATTAAGGATTCTTATTTCATGACTAGGCTGATAGATGGTCATTAAAGGTTCAAGTTTTATCACATAGATGCATTGAATGTACTCGACATGACTAAACCGATCATTTTTTAGGTAATCAGGAAAAAAAACATTAGAATTAGAGTCTAGGACTAATCCCAAAGTGTAGATCTTGTCAAGTAGATGAATTTTCATATATTATATGTGAGATTTGGCCAAAGGAAAGTAAAGTTATCATCATTATACCACAAGTATTGAAACTTAGGAAGAACTAGGATGTCATCCATTCACCTTGCAATTTGGATTGGGCCTTGGCGGAGGCTCACTAGGCCTCATGCATGAACAGCCTTGGCCCGTGTCGCTTGGGTCCTCCTGGACTCGGCTTTCCTCCACACGCGTGGACACACCAGCGTTGGTTCTCTCTCGCGATCCCTATGCAGAACAGGGGACGAAGAGAGCACCTTTGCTCTCACTACCCGCCGATGATGCACCTACTGCAGACAGCCATAGGGAGGTGACTTGGCAGTGTGGGTGGAAAGGGTGGCAGATTCCCTTAGTATCCCCCCGACCTTCACGACCAGCAGACCCCTTTCGGTTGTTAGCAACGTCTATTGGCTATCGCTGGTCTCCTCCCAGCCAGACCTGATGATGTGGAAGAGAGGGGGAGAGGAAGGCATGGAGGGAGAAGATCAAAAGTTCCCTAGATGTAGGGGTGGCGCTACTGGTCTCCTTGGGGAAAGACGATGACCCCACTACTAAAACCATTATCAAAATGGAGATGGGGAAGATATTGGTAGACGACAGAGAACAGAACATGGCAGACGATGGTTCCAAACCATCCTGGCAGTTGGGAAGATGGAAATAAGAAAACAAATAAAAAAGGGGAGCTAGGTTTAGATGGGAGGGATTTATAAGAGACCAGGAATCTAGGTTTTGTGGTGTTTTTCCATCGTAGGGTGGATCTTGGGGCTATTCATTGCAAGATCTATACAATACAGTGAGGCGGAACTCCCTTTCGTTTCCTGCAAGTCTTCCCAAAGAAGAATGAACGAAGGTAGTCAGGTGTCTGGGCCGCATGCTGGCTTAGCCCTTGAATGGATCGGCCCAAGAGCCTAAATAAGGATAAGAGAGTAAAAATAAACATTCAAAAATAGGGCAACTTTAAAACTACATAAATTGGGCAGCAAAGCTCTGTTTGAGGAAATTTTTATGACAATGGAAACACAACTGTGAGATCTATCACTTGAATTATAATAGGGTGCAATAATGTCATATGGAGTAGGGTCAATATCTATTTCAAGTTGATGATATGTTAAAATGTGTCATTGTGTTCAATCTTTCAAATTAACACTTTGTATGGTGAAATTAACCATTGATGTTACCAACTTGGAGTATGATAACATTTGAACTATGAAATAGATATATAATTGAGTAAGAGGGTCACATGATGAGAGAGAGAGATGATTCACAATATAGGAGAGAGGAAAAGTCAGGTCATTACATCCTTCCCTCCTTAAAAGAAACTTTTCCTCAAAATTCATTTAAGGTCATGTTCAAGCATCAAAGTCAATATCCATCAAGTCTAGGTATCTTACCATGGTTTTCAAGGTATTCCACACAATGGGATGCACAAAAGGTTGTCATCATCAAGGATGTACTCATCTTGATTATATACATATCACTTAGTGTTCCTTCATAATGTGACATCATCATAGCATCAGGGTTTACACATCCCTAGTATCCCTCAATTAGGGTTCATATTCATAACTTCATATGAGACCAAGGGGTATCATTAAAATCTATGTTATCAATTCTCAAATGATTATGTTCATGGTCATGGCTTCAAACGAGACTATCATCGAGTGTGTATCTCATCTTTACTCTAGATTTCAGGCATGTTTTTGCTTTTCCACAAAGTTCTACCAACTTTACCCAATCAGGTTCATTATTTCTTGTTTTTAGATCTGATATAAGCAATTTCTTCATCTTATTTATTAGAAATATCACCCTGAGAGAAACACATATCGAGTTGATTTGTTTTCATTTAGGTATAATATTAGGCATGTTACCCCTGACTATTCAAGATAAGATATCTAAACATCATCATATCAAGTTTATGATTTCAAAGATACATATTTCATGTATAGTATGATTTTGTATTAGGTCTAGCTTACAAGAGTGACCATTGCACACTTATCAAAATTTTAACTTAAGTGAGATTATTTCATGTATCGAGCATCATTCGAGGAACAACATTATCATCAATGTCAAGGTTTTCAAATTCTCTCAAGCTCAAGCCACTCATGCTAAGGCATATATGTATCCAACAAGATATGTTAACCACAATCTCCTACTCGTAACACAAATTTCTACCCATCTTAAGGTCAACCCCTAGATTCCTTTATATGCAACTACTAACCCGAGTATGAGGCTCATCATGGATATCACACATCATATACATCATCTTAGATCTTAGGACATCTCCCTCACCTATATATATCAAGCATCAAATTTTCAATTGCCTCTTTCTCTAGGGTTAGATATTTTCATAGGACATCTAGGGTTCAACATTTTCAAGGAAACCGCACACGCTAGGTCACTCAACTCATATACTTAGAAGTATTCTAGCTAGGGATTCATCATCAAGTATTTCATCATTCATATTATTCAACATTTCAAATATTTTGGAGTTTAGGTACTCTAACCTTCTCCTAATACGGGTCAACTCATATCAACAGGTCACCCTATTCATATGTCCCATGCTATAGGTATTCCTTTGTAATGATATTGAGGCCCGTGTTGGTCTCGAACCATATATCATATCTCCACACATATAAGATTACGTACAAGCAAGCATGTCAACCCACTAGCTATGTTTAGCACATCAACCAAGTGGTATGTATCATATAAGGTTCTAGGTTTAGCTAGGGTTGCATGGTCAAACTCATTTCATATCATCAAACTACTTGGCCCACTCAAGGACAAAATTGGGTCTTATCAACATCAACATCATCATCAATATCATTATCATCATCTTAGGTTTCTAGGTTACTCACTTACCTAACCTATATCATGGCTCTAGACAACTCTAGAGACCATCACTATCATCTAAACTCTCTCATCTAGACTTGATGTTACCGCTCTTTCTCCTAGGTTGCATGGAAACTCACTACCTTTCTGCGTGTGGTAATATTTTTCATATGTACATATAATAATACTTGAAATATGTTTTCTCCAACATTTAAACAGGCAATGAAAGCCACCATACTCCATCTGAATAAAACTAAAACCAAAACAAGTTACCACACTCATTAGGCAGTCTAGTATCATGACACCTAGAGAATTAGCAAGAACACGGTGCACACTTGTGTAGACATCCTAAGCACATGTCGCGAATCATGTCTAGGGAGGTAATTTACACAAGTCTACACCTAGTTCTAGAACATCTAGGTTCTAACCTAGAGTCTAAGTCAACCTAATCCACAAGGATATTTCATTAAGTTTCTAGGGTTGAGATGTAGGGTGAGTTTAGTTTGTGTTTCATGTGAGCAATTTTTGGTGTAGTTATCATTCATGCTCTGATAACATCTGTCACGGAACCGAAATCCCAGTCCCATGAACCAAACAAATACCAAAGGCAATATGCGGAAGCTTAAAGCTTAGCACACATGAACAAATAACAAGATAAAGGCACCAACATAGTCTCAACATTCAACAAGTATAAATTATACAAAATGCATTATATTCATGAATTCAGTTACATATTTCCAGAGTCAAGGTACAAGTCATTCATGTGCACTAAAACTGGATCTTACAACAAGTACACCTAGCATAGCTCACCGAGCCCATCAACCTTCTAGCCATCTCTGAACCTAAAAACAACATACGAGAAACAGGTCAACACATGAGGTGTTGAGTATGGGGTAGAAAGATACATATATGTATACACTTTGCATAATTTTGAAAAGATTTTAAGACTAAATGAACAAGAATAAACATGTTAATTGTTTAATAAATGCAAAACCATAGTTTATGTCATTTCACTCCATTATAACAACAATATCAAGCATGTTTAAGGCCTTTGACCATCTTCCCGTTGGAAGGGTCCGTAAGGGTACTCCAGATTAGCTAACCCTTTTATACAAGAGGGACCTCAAGGCCATAGCCAAGAACTAACCCTTTATCAACAATATTATAATGGAGTTGTATCTATATATGTGTTGAAGTTATAAAACTGACGAGGCAAACATTGAATAAGACATAGCAATACTACATGGCAATATTTGAGCAAGTAACAAATAAGCATACAATATATGTCAAGCAAGAAAGTGATATTCATATAACTAGATAAGAACCATACCGGATTCATATATTTCATAACCTAACATATCCTTCACCATCTAGCTACATGCCAAACCTGATTAAGAACAAGATTGCATATATACATTAGATTCTCATCATTAACCCTGATTATCTTCATTTTAGGGTTTTGACCAAGATGGGTTCCAAGTTTTTTATTGGTTCATTATATGATCTTGTACTGATCTAGAGGTCATCAAGGGGGTTTGGTTCAACTTTCATGTCATTATGACGTTCCATACTCTTTCTATAATCATAACAAGGTTTAAGGCATTTACATGCATTCTAGGGTCAAAAGACCCACAATAGAGCACCCTACATCATGATTCATCAAGTCAAGAGGTCTAGATCTAAAATATGATTTAGATCAGCAATATTAAGTCATCAGAAACACATAATAAGATTAGGTGGATGTCCATTAGAAGCAAGATATAGATACATGAATCATATTCAAGAAACATAGAAACTTTGATCAAGATCGTACATTAAAGTCCAAGGACATGTCACATAGTGCAAAAGGGAGTAATTCTTAAGAAAAAGGGGTCATAAGGACCCTCCTATAGATCAAAGATGTATTAAGGATTCTGATTTCATGACTAGGCTGATAGATGGTCATTAAAGGTTCAAGTTTTATCACATAGATGCATTGAATGTACTCAATATGACTAAACCTATCTTTTTTTAGGTAATCAGGAAACCAAACATTAGAATTAGAGTCTAGGACCAATCCCAAAGTGTATATCTTGTCAAGTAGATGAAGTTTCATATATTATATGTGAGATTTGGACAAAGGAAAGTAAAGTTATCATCATTATACCACAAGTATTGAAACTTAGGAAGAACTAGGATGTCATCCATTCACCTTGCAATTTGGATTGGGCCTTGGTGGAGGCTCACTGGGCCTCACACATGAACAGTCGTGGCCCGTGTGGCTTGGGCCCTCCTGGACTCGGCTTTCCTCCACACGTGTGGACACACCAACGCTGGTTCTCTCTCGCGATCCCTGTGCAGAACAGGGGACGAACATAGCACCTTTGCTCTCGCTACCCGCCGACGATGCACCTGCTGCAGCCACAGCCATAGGGAGGTGACTTGGCGGTGTGGGCGGCAAGGGTGGAAGATTCCCTCAGTATCCCCCCGACCTTCGCGGCCAGCAGACCCCTTTCGGTTGTTAGCGACGTCTATTGGCTGCCGCTGGTCTCCTCCCAGCCAGACTTGATGATGCGGAAGAGAGGGGGAGAGGAAGGCAAGGAGGGAGAAGATCAAAAGTTCCCTAGATGTAGGGGCGGCACTGCTGGTCTCCTTGGGGAAAGACGATGACCCCACTACCGAAACCATTATCAAAACAGAGATGGGGAAGATATTGGTAGACGATAGAGAACAAAACATGGAGGACGATGGTTCCAAACCATCCTGGTGGCTGGGAAGATGGAAAGAAGAAAACAAATTAAAAAAAGGGGAGCTAGGTTTAGATGTGAGGGATTTATAAGAGACTAGGAATCTCGGTTTTGTGGTGCTTTTCCATCGTAGGGTGGATCTTGGGGCTATTCATTGCAAGATCTATACAATACAGTGAGGCGGAACATCCTTTCGTTCCCTGTAAGTCTTCCCAAAGAAGAAAGAATGAAGGTAGTCAGGTGTCTGGGCCGCAGGCTGGCTTAGCCCTTGAATGGATCGGCCCAAGAGCCTAAACAAGGATAAGAGAGTAAAAATAAACATTAAAAAATAGGGCAACTTTAAAACTACATAACTTGGGCACCAAAGCTCTATTTGAGGAAATTTTTATGACAATGGAAGCGCAACTGTGAGCTCTATCACTTGAATCATAATAGGGTGCAATAATGTCATATGCAGTAGGGTCAATATATATTTCAAGTTGATGATATGTTAAAATGTGTCATTGTGTTCAATCTTTCAAATTAAAACTTTGTATGGTGAAATTAACCATTGATGTTACCAACTTGGAGTATGATAACATTTGAACTATGAAACAGATATCTAATTGAGTAAGAGGGTCACATGATGAGAGAGAGAGAGAGGATTCACAATAGAGGAGAGAGGAAAAGTCAGGTCGTTATAGATGCAGATGTAGGGATGCCAGGTAGGTAGTACAAACTCTAAATCGGAGATGTAGTTACACTGATCGAGAGTAAAATCAGCTAGAGAAGCTCACCTGAAACAAACCCTAAATCGGCTAGCTCACCTGAACGATCCCGCAGGTAGTCCAGTAGTCTGTTTCGATTGTGTCATAGTAATCTCCGGGATATAAATGCGCCACAGTTTTCAGATTGAGAGAAAAAGGTTGGTGTTCCTGAGGTTGGGGCTAGAGAGAAGTTGTAGATCAAAGCACTGGAGCTCGCTGATAGAGAGATACGGTTGGTGTTCCTATGAAGCAGCCAGTATGTCCGAACGTACACTGCAAATCTGCTGTTACGAATTGTTGTTCCAGATGCTGTTCCAAAACATCCCAACCACACATCTAATGTAAGAACCCACCGCTAAACAAATTAATGGGGTCTTTTTACGTAGTCCAGATTTGATGTTGCAACATGTTGTTGCGGGTGTGTTTAAATTAGCCCGGACCGTAAAAACATTCCATTACGTTTTTAGGGGTAGGTTTTTTCATATTTACAGCGTCTTTTGTTGCCCCACTCTTTCGTCGGAGGTCCAACAACAACATTTTTGGGTTGTCTCATATATATAGTTGCACTAGAGCAGAGTGTTCCAAGTTAGTTCACAAGCTTACAACAAAACAAAATAGGAATAAATGATTCGCTTGTCCTACAGTAGTATAGCGCTGTCGCAGGATGTCATTGCGGTCCCTTTGATGACGGTTTCCATTTACGTTCGTCAGTTCGTCTTTGTCGTTGTAAGTAAAAATTACTTCCAGCGACGTTGTTTTTCTTAGTCATGCGGCTGTAAGATGCTATAAAGAAGATAGTCCAAAACATGTACTATTCACCTACCATCCAGTCCAAAAAAAAAAATCCATTTGCGGGGAGCCAGGGATTCGGCTCCATGCAACTCTGGGACCCGTCTATGAATCAGTCAACTATTAACTGTGTTCCTGTCCAATGTTCATTTAAATTCCTGAAACTGAAGTGAATTGGGAGCTAAATATGCATGTGGGTTCTTGCATTTATTATTTATCCACATACACCACGTTCGGTAGTCGAGATTCGCTGTTGCAACATGTTGTAGCGGGTGTGTTTCAATTAATCCAGACCGTAAAAACACCCCACTACTTTTTTTAGAGGTGGGTTTGTGCATTAGATGTGTGGTTGCGATGCTCTGGACCAGATTTGCTGTTGCAACATGCTGTTGCGGGTGTGTTTCAATTAATTCGGATCATAAAAACACCCCATTACTTTATTTAGGGATGGGTTTTTGCATTAGATATGCGGTTGGAATACTCTGGAAAAATAATTTACTAGGACTTTAAAGAGATCATTATACTTGACGGCATTTCTAGTGAGAGAAAGCTCCAACTTCTCTCTAACACTACCCATCCACAACACCGCTAATCTGGTTGTTGCTCTGCCAATGAAGGCTTTCCCTAGAGCACTACGATCACAGGTATGATGTCCCAACCACAACAACAACCTCACCAAGAGAGAAAGTCTACTCGCACCATCAACAAACTATAGCAACACCTGCCTGTGCACGCAACAATTATAAACGGCTGAGGAACGACTTGAAACATCAGCATTGATAGCAAACCCAACTGCTCCGGAACCAACCCAACTATCAACCCAGAAAGGCGGCGATTACGACGGAGGTAGACAAAATAAAACCTTAGGGTGGCGCCGATATTATCACTGCAACAACCGACCACATTTGTTCCCCACTATGAGAATAGGAGGACACTTTAGTGTTGCAATGAGAAAAAACAAACATCTTCTTTGCAAGAACGATACCCCCTTCATCTGAGCAGAGCATATAAGAGCATGAAGAACATCACTCACTCCATAGTACACCGTCCCAACTCTGCAGAAAAATGATGACCTCTCGCTTCCCTTACATGCACTATCCTCTAGATGATCCAGCAAACCATGCCACAATGCAGCTACTAAGGGCTTGGAAATACCATGGATTTGATCTCCCTCCGGGTATCCGTAAGGTCAAGATAGGACACAAAAGTTTTAAAGTAGTTATCGACTACAATAGAAAATCAATTATCTTCATTGAACACGTATGGGCAGAGATGATTTCATCCTTAGAGCATAAACCAGAGTGGACTATCTTAATTTGCCCCACTACGACATGATGTTAATGACACGAGTCACATACTTCAATAATGAAACCCTGGTGGAGCTATATTGTGGCGACCGTCTTGCGAAAACATGATTAACTAATGCGGAAGTGAATTATTTGCAGCGGATTACTGAAAATCACTGAAAATTAAAACTATTTCAAAGAGATCCATTCACAGGAAAACTCTTTAACCAAGAATCAAAGTATTTCAAATTCATCCTGGTTCACAAGTACACAACCTGTACCATTCCTTCTCAAAGATTACAACATCAACTGTCTTATAAACATTATATACAGACAATATATGAATCTCGAGGCATCAAGCCAAAACCTCAGATTGTTTCATAACACACTGACTAAAAACTCCGAGGACCTAAGAGTACAGAGACGACACATAGGACTACTATATGTATGATTAGATAGACAATATCTCCACCTGAGATCTTATTGTTGTCCTTACTGTTGTTGTTGCTCTTTCCTTGTTTTAGGATTTCTTCTTTGCCTCCCATGCATACCTAAAAATGTTTCCCACGGGGGTGAGACAATTGAAATTGCCCCAGCGAGAGATATAACTCTCCTCCAAAAACATTGTTATTACAGTTTATTAAATTAAAACTGAGCAGGGGTTACTTTTACATTATCAGGCATAATTATTCATCATAGAACATCATAAGATAATCTCCATTCTCCAGGAGGTCATTGCATCTACCCATGGTAGATAAGTAATTCATCTGTCTACCTTGCAAAGAATATAAAGAAGCATAATTAACATTTATCCACTAAGGAATGCACAAAGAAATGCAACATCAGCCAATGAATCTCCGTATTCAATCCTTAAGTAAACATGCTATACAGCTGATTATGTTTTTCAAACATTATTATGGCCTGCGGAGATGAGGTATACCGCTCATACTCCAACCGATCATTATGAAATCGCATCGGTACCATACATAGGTCATCAAAAGAGCCGAATTCTTATGACCTCATCTTCCTCAGTCAGTGTGAGGATCAACATGCAGGACATCTTGTGTCTCTGCTATAATAGCTTTCCAGGGTATTCTGGGAACTTTGCTATTAGAGTCACAGTGGCGTTCTGTACTCTCTTTGTCATCAAAAGATCTCTTGTTTATCTCTCATCGATGCGGCATTAAAGATTCCCTCGAGAGATTAGTGATACATCATCCCGACATAAACATATAATGAAGGATTGATGGATTAAAGGTACATCTTACATCAATTCCTACATTAGGGCGTAAGGATATTCGCGTCCATAATCCCCCACATACTCAAAAATATGTGTTCCAGGAGTTCCCTTAGGAAAACATGCTTCACTATCATTTGGCTTCTGACAATGATGGATCTATGGTCAGGGCTCTACATGATATGATTATACTTGATTTATTAAGTACATTCTCATATTCTTTTAGCATCAGCCAAGTTCTCAAACATAACTTATTACAACAATGCTATAAAGAGACATGTACTACTTTCATCAGATATTTATCAGTCTTTCAAAGACCCTGGGAACTCAGTCCCTCATTTCAATACTGGGAATTCTCATCCCTTCACATTCTCATCACCATAATCATATGATTCCGGGTATTCAAACCCTTAACTCATCATTGAGCATTATTATACCTTTTTTAGGTAACTATCACCTTCAGGTCATCTGACCAAGGCATTCATGATACTTGTTACACAAGCATCACACCTGGCTCACAAGGCCATGAAATATCTTGTCACCTCTTACTAGGTAACAACTTACTCATGTGACTCATAAAAGTCCATGCATGTTGCTTCTTTTACTAAGCAACAACAACATTAAGGCACATAATGCCAATCAACATTATTATATAAATGTCACAACTCAAACTAGCTATATACATCACCTCATAATATCTGTATGGTTATTAGGCATGATAATAGTCATACAAGATATTTATCACATCATGTGATGCAATAGTAACACCATTATTCCTCTACCAGGAATTAGGGTTTACTATCAAATAGGGCTTTTCATTCCCTTTACCCAAATTAGGGTTAGGGTTCCCCATTTCTCATTAATAAAGATTTCATGATCTCATTATCTGTCCAACCCTTAATACATTATTCCATACCTCTGGGACATTCAAGGATATCATATTTGATTATTCTAGAATATTACTTTCATCATATAGCATTAATGATCATCAATTCAAGGTATGAGTTCATTTCTCATCCTCATCATGGTATGATTACATCATACACATCATTTGGGCTTAACCCCATTCTCAAGGTACATTAGTTAACACTCATCAAGGTGCAAAAACTCATTACATTTCATTGTAATAGTTGCAAAACACACTTTATATGTTTCTTACCCAATTATATTGGATTTGGAGTACATCAAGGCATATAAACCCTGAAGTGTTGAATGTGATAACTATCATATTTTGATGTATCACTTTCTCATCACTTCAGACTCTCCTGAATTAGACATCTTATCTTGTATTAAGGTATTTCCCTTCTTAATACATTCCATCACTAATCACTTACCTATAGCATATAATGCATAGGCCACACATTAGAGTTGTCCAACTATCTTTAATGATATGGACTTGTCTAATGGTAAAGGCATTGCTTACAATTAGGTTGCATATATTCAACCACATGAAATGTTTCACCTTTATAAGGTCATTCCTTCTATCTCATCATTAGGGTTTCTTTATACCCTTACTTAAGATTAGAATTATGATTCATTGTCATATTATCCAAGATTAGGGCTTTATGTATTATGACTCCTCATTAGAGTCTCACATGCCTTCACCCTGCTTAGGGCCTCTTATCACAACATAACATTAGTACGTCATGTGGTGTTAAATACTTAGTTAAGGTTTTTCATGGAATCACCCTCAACTAGGGTTTCCACCATAGTTTCCCTGCTTTTTAGGTCTACTATTCATCGCTATTAGGATTTCATTCAATTATCCATAATTGGAGATTCACTATTCATCCCAATTAGGGATTTACATCTCTTTTCCTTAAATTAGAGTTTCACTTATGATTACCCTAGATTAGGGCTACATCCTTACCCTGGATTAGGGTTTCATTTAGAATTGCCCTCAATTAGGGTTGGAATTCAATAACCCTATCAATTAGGGTTTATGTTTATGATTATGGTTTCATGATCTCTTTACTTAAGGATCATACCCTTAATCACCACATGAATCATATTCATGTTATGAATTCATGCTAACATCATCTCAACTTGATAAGGTCATATCATCCCTTCAATCAAGTACATACAACTATGAATGACATAGTGTAACAAGTCATTGATCCTATAAGCAATTAGGGTTCATCCCTTAATTGGCACTAATCACTTAAGTACTAATAGGGTTTCAATCTTTGTACCTTCATTGATTATCATTACTAATCATCATTGGATCAATGAGTCATTCATCATCTCTATTATCGAGAGATTCAATCACCTTGGACCTCCATTACATAAGGTATACAATTGAATTGATCAATTGAATCTACAATCAACTTTGGCAACTTGACCCCCAAACGGTCTTGGTCTTTCAAAGTTCAAACGGTTTGAAATCGTTTGGTAAAGGTGGTGCTTGAGACCGTTTGCCCAAGTAGGTGAAGACCGTTTGCCCAAGTAGGTGAAGACCGTTTGGCCAAGTAGGTGAAGACCGTTTGGCCAAGTAGGTGAAGACCGTTTGCCCATCACATAATCAAAATCCAAGTCAACCAATTAAGGTTTGGATCATTGGATTGATCACCAAATCAGCAAGTGATTACACTTTAACTTAGTATCATTGGATCATCAATTGCTTAACCATACTCACCCCTAGACCTCCAAATGGTCTTGTGTGACCTCCAAACGGTCTTGAGACCATTTGTATGTTCTCCAAACGGTCTTGAGACCGTTTGGATCATCCAACCCTTGGATTCTACTGAAAAATCATTAGGGTTTGAGCTATTGAGTTGATCATCAAATCAGCACTTAATTGCAAAGTGATTTGGTACCTTTAGACCTTCAATTGGTCAACCATGCTTAACCCTAGACCTCCAAACGGTTTTGGGTGATCCCCAAACGGTCTTGAGACCATTTGGGTGATTCCCAAACGGTCTTGAAATCGTTTGGGTCAATCAACCCAAAACATCAACTCATTTCAATGCAAAATCAGCACTTAGCCGATTAGGGTTAACACCATATCTTTTGTCCTTCAAACACTTAAACATATCCAACCCTAGACCTCCAAATGGTCTTGGGTGACCCCCAAACGGTCTTGAGACCGTTTGGGTAATCTCCAAACGGTTTTGAAACCGTTTGGGCTAATTAACCTAAAAAGTCAAATCAGCCAAGTTGAAAATCAGCACTTAATCCAATTAGGGTTTACCTAATTGATTAGCCTTCAAATCATGATTCCGTTGGAACTAATCCATAAAATTTGGTGAGTTATTAAACAACATCATTAGGAACAGGAATATAAAATGGTAAACCCTCTCAAACGGTTTTGAAACCGTTTTCCCAAAAAGTCAAATTAATCAAGCTGAAAAATAAGCACTTAATCCAATTAGGTTTGCCTAATTGATTAGCCTTCAACTCACGATTCCTTGGGAGTTAACCCATAAAATTTGCTGAGTCATTAACCAACATAATTAGGAACAGTAATATCAAACGGTCAACCCTTGGTCAACTCACTCAAAGGATTTTGAAACCATTTGCTCCCAAACGGTTTCAAACCGTTTGCTCTCAAACGGTTTGGTGAAACCGCATGAGCAATTAACTCAAAACCGTATGAACCATGATTTCTTTGGAAAAAGTATCCAAAATTATGTCATCATCATCTACCTTCGTCCCTGAAGTTTTAACAACTTCTGATTTCATGAAATAACCATTTTCAACCAGCAATTAAACAAGATATTGAAGGAATCATTGAAATTGCAAGATTAATGGTTGAATAACAATGAAAAAGGGTTCAAGTTATAAAACCCGCCTACAATTGAGCTCCAAAGCTCCATGTCCACGGTAAAAATGGTAGATGCAACTCCTTTCACCATTCCAAGGCTCATCTTCAAGGTTTGAGTGAAAAGGAATGGTTAGAATTGAAGAGGAGATCGAATTAGGAAGAAATCCATAATTTATTTTTGATTTCCACCATGGAATCAAGGTGAAATGGATCAAGAACCTTACCAACAGGTTGGGAGTCGTCCTCCTGATCCTTCCAAGCTCCCTTGGTCGTTTCCCAAGCAAGGAGAAGAAGTGGGGTCGAAAAAGCCTTCCATTTGGCTTGTAAAGGGTCTTTTTATAAGAAATTCAAGGAGAGAGAAAGTGCCTTATCAAAATTCATTTAATCCCAAAAATGTGGCCACCTCTTCCCCCTTATCTTCCTTAGGGAGGAGGCTATATTGTTTTCCTTTTATCCCTCTCAATTATCCATGATTTAAAGAAAAGCAAATCAAGCACCTTAAATCATATTATATTAATATCCATATGTGAGTGGATATTTCTTTTTCTTATAAAATTGTGTGTGCGTTATCCACTCCCTTGGATATTTTCGTGGTCCTTGCAAAGCTCAAGGACGTCACACATACATATAAATCCAACCATTTTAATTTTGGTTGAAGGCCCTTTAATTAATACATTTATTTTTTCCCTAAATCGAATTAGGGTTTCAATTAGGATTAAATCTTGATTATTTTAATATCAAGATTCTCTCTCCTCCAACTTAATTCAAATGAGGCGCCCCTCTCATTTTATTTGCTCTACATGATGCCAAGAAGCATTAAGGACCTTATTGAAGTGGTAATTTGCATATTGAACCCTAGGTTTTGGGTAAATTGCACTTTACACCAAAACTAGGTTTTAATGCACAAACATTGCCTTATCAGCTCTTTCTTGGTATTCAGGCTTCCATAAGCCACACCTCCGCATCATATTTACTATCATGATGCTTCAACATATGAAGAACATATTATCATGCACAATTTGCACTTAAACCCCTTAACTTGGGTATTTTGCACATTAGTCCAAAACAAACAAAACATTGATTTCAACAATGTTCAAAAAGGACTAGAATTGCAATATAAGTTCCTTTTGAGCCCTAATTACCTTTCACAAGATGAGATTAAGCATTTAATCATCTTTCTTAATCAAAACACCTAGGGTTAAAGTATAACCCAGGTCAAGGGTGTTACATATATTCCCTCTTCTTCTAGCTAGATGACAACATATCCACAAGTTTAGACTCAGCAGACCAACTCTTCGTTCCTGAGAAACACCAGCCAAATAAGGGAACGAGAGTCAATCCCATTGAAATTACCTCAACTCTGACAACACAAATGATCTCAGGGGAGGAAGACACTGAAACATAAGCACCGCGCCGCACCACCATCACTGATAGGTATAATCTTATTAAATCACCTTCAATATCAATATCTTCTACCAAGATAACATCTGAGATTTTGAAAAATATCGGGATTATGAACCTTCACTTTTACACTCATATGATCTAAACTTCTCGCCCCTCAGTCAGAACATAGCCACTGACATAGCCACCTTCAAAAACAACACCCTCACATATGGTTGGAAGTTCTCTCCTCCTAGACCCCACTTTTGAGCTCTGAAATGGCCTAGATGCTTTAGCATATATAACTCTAAGTCCCATACAATGCTCCACCATGATGCTATATCTGTGACTATCCCAGACACCTCTCATACAGATGCCACCATCACACTTGTCATTCCCAAGATGGCCATAGTTCTTTCCACAGGAAAAAGGTAAACCCCCATGAAAAAACAATATTTTTCAATAGATCATAGTATCACAAAAGATTTGACAAATGTAATCAATGAGCATAACCCTATGTCTTTATAATTACCACCAAAAACTCTTTTTGTTGTCTTCACTACCCAACGTCTGATGCTCCTCTCGCCCACCCTTCACATGCACACATCCAACAACATCCTATAAAATCCCATAAGCTGGAAAACCCACTCCTACAATACCTTCCTTGCAAAACCATCACCACCCTACACCCGCATCCCCTCTCCCAGCACCTCCTTGTTCTACCTTTGAATCCCCCTTCACTATGGCGCCAACTATGCACCTTGAAAAAGAATTCCCTTTTGATCTCCCTGCAAACTCCATGAGATTGTTGAAAGTCTTCACTAGCAGGATTATCCTTGTCTCTATTACTAACAACATCAACAGTAACACGTCAACATTCTTGATGTCACCCGAGCCATCACTCTACTTCTCCCTAGACATACGGTTCTCAGACCCAAGATCCTCTCCGCAGCCCAGCTTTTATATTCTATCCTTGAAGGCACTAAATTGGATTACCTCTTTGGACAAGTTATGTCGATCCCATGCGGCACCAACGTTGTCCAAGAAAATATCACCTGTTGGATGCCTGATCATGGATCCTCTCTGGATGGATCTGGATGGGTTGCCATCACAGACCTTCCCTCACACCTTTGGGAAATAGAGTTCTTAATACCGATATATCAATCCATCAGAGCCACCACTACTACAGAAACCCCATTTGGCGTCGGTCTTTTAACCCCATTTGGCGTCGGTTTCCGACCGACGCCTATGTGGGTGCCGCTAAAGGTCGAACATTTCGGCGTCGGTTTTTTAACCGACGCCTATTTAACCTATAGGCGTCGGTCTTTTAGTATATAACCGACGCCAAAATGGTTGGCGCCACAGAAAACGGCGTCATCTAGGGCACTTTCTGCGTCAGTGATTTACTAAAAGACCGACGCCTATATTCCATGTAGCGTCGGTCTTTTAGTTGATAACCGACGCATAAAGTGTCCTAGATGACGCCGTTTTCTGTGGCGCGAACCCTTTTGGCGTCGGTTATATACCAAACGACCGATGCTTTGTTGTTTAAATAGGCGTCGGTTCGATACGAATATCCGACGCCATTTCCAGGACTGCTTTGGCCACATCAGGCGTCGGTTATCTATAAATAACCGACGCTTTATGTCTTTGCTGACGGTTTTCATTAAATAACCGATGCCTATTTATATATATTTTTTTCATATCAGTTTGCAGGCCTGCTGTGGCTGGTCAGCAGGATGAGAACCTGCAGTTCAGTTTTCTGAACTGCAGGTTTACGACATCCATTGATATCAGCCTACAAACAGGCCGCAAACCTGCAAAAGTCACAAAGAAAATTTCACACAAGTACATACATGTACATACATTCAGACATCAATTCAATTCTCACATTCACACATATAGAAACATTCAAATACATGTATTAACATTCAGAAATATTCATTTACAAAGTATCATTCATTATCGCTATCAACATCCCAATTATATCTTACAGTTGCCACTGCTTGTATGGCTTTTGCCCATTCTTCTCTTACTTCATTTAATGCTTCCATCGTATATGGATCATGTATATTTTTTAAGCGTTTACCTGTAGTGTTGTCAGTTTTAAACACCTGCAAAGAGAATGATGTATATATATAAGTAATAATATAAAAATAAGATAAGATTGATATATTGCATACTAACTAATGAGACTATATATAATACCTCATGTATGGTATCGATGTCCAATGCGGCATATTTGATAATCATCTGCATAAATTGCATCACATAGTATGCGCATGCCCAGCCATTGTCTTGTGTAGCACACTATAAATTGAAACATACAAAATAATACAACTAAGCACAATTCACATCAATAATATATATATTCGAGTCGGGAACTTACTTGTACGTTCTTCCAATTTATTGGCTGGTTCTTTTTCCTTGGGACCGTTCCTCCAGCCTTTTTGAATGCATCTAAACCCCTACATGTTAATATAACACAATAAATTGCATAAGTAAATAGTAATGTAATAAAAGATGTTAACGGATATAAAAATGAAATATTTCTCACCAGAATAATGGCATTCTCATTACGTGTCCAATTTTAGGGTTCAATGTACTCCCCGCAGGATCTAGATAATAAACAGTGAATGTCCCGGGGACAATAACTAGTAACTCCCAATGTCTACCGCTAGAGGTAAGAAGTTAACAATTAATAACTCAAAATGCAAAATAAAAATGGAATTTTCTTAAGTCCAAATTATAAATAAAGTAAACTTACTTGACATTGAATGGAGCTATTATTATCGTCTTCTTTTGCTGACCAAAAATTGTAAAAGCATCTATACTGTATTGTTGAACATTATCAGGGTCTTTAGCTACCAAACTAATCAATGATGGAATCAAAAATCCCAAATGATCAAATGCAAATTGTTTGCAATGATCTTCGACTAAGTAGCTGCAAAACATATAGGCGTATGCATTAATATATAAGAAACCAGATCACCGGATCTTACACAAGGTATATGGATGTATAAACAAGATCTCACCTTATCCATGTCTCTATCATTGATGTATTCAGCCAATCATACATAAACAGCTCAATAATATCTTGTATAAATAAAGAGCTATCGTATGATTGACCTGCATAATCTGCATCTAAAGAAATAATTATAGGGCAATGTACATTATGTGCCCGTAGCCAACATGCCATTCCCCTACAAGCAGGACCTAACGGGTATGTTAGGTCAGTTGGAACCCAATTGGGTAATGCGGGAAGTGGAAGTGGAGGCCTAGGTGCTTCTGGTGTCTTCTTTTTAACCTGTACATATAATTTCAGATCAGTTGACATCATATATACACATTAACATTCTAAATCAATGTAAATTTATCTTACAATTTCAGTCGTGTAGATGACATCTGCTTTGGGCCACAATATCACCCCGCCTTCTGCATCAGCAAGTCTATCAATATCCGGGTGGGGATATGGCAATGTAGCTTCTCTCCAATCAGGTAACACATGTATCGGGCTCACACGAACGTAGCCCTGTGGCATTGGAGTCCCGTGAAACATTGCCCCAGGAAGGGACGGGTAAGCCTGCGCCTCTGCAACAACGTAGTCTTGCATTCTTAAGCGGCATGGCTTCAATTCCTACAAATTTACGTAAAGAATATTATACATATCATCTTGAAAACATAACAACTTGAAAAGACTAACTACAATGTCATAAACAATACTTACAACAGACGTGCTAGGCGATGGGTCTCCAGGATTACTCACAGTCTGTGCATCAGGAGAAGAGTGGGTCACCATAGGCGTATTGGAAGCCTGAGATGCCTGCCACCGCAGCAATTCTTCCTTGACCTTCTCAGCAACTACATCGTTGACCTTCTTAGCAACTAAATCCTCAACTCTCTTATTCTCCTATACATGGATAAAAGAAACATTAGCTTCTTATTAATGAATTTCCTTTTGCAGTAACATTCTAAAAAAAGAATAGGTTACCTCTTCTTGAGAAAGTCCCGCTCTGGGTTTGCGCTGGGATGGCCCAAAGAATGCTTTGATGCCAACACCAGCGCCGGCACCTCTAACACGTCCAGGATGCTCTGGGTTACCCAGAGCAACTGTCAATTCATCCCTTGTGCCCTGAGGGATGAACGTGCCTTGTTTCCTCTGCTCGTGCAGCTCCCGCTAATCACCATAAACAGAAATTGGTAAGTTAACACCACAAATAATCAATATTCAAATGATTTCTCTAAGAGTGTTATTTTACCATTTTTGCAGCCGCCTCAGCAGTTACAGGCTTCTTTATTTCACCCTTACACATTATACACTTACATCCTAAGTGAGATTAGGTGTTTAAGAACAGTCCCAAACCGGGGACTATCCAAGATTTACTCCTAATGAGTCAATCTTGTATGGGTTTCTAGGCCAACAAACACAATAATAGATATCTACAATGAAGCCGGACTCCATACAAACAGTATATAATTTAGTGATTGTTCATTCTAATTTATACCAATGTACAAGTAATATAAAAAACAATGATTGTTCACATTCTAGGCCTACAAACACATTTGATGTCATTCTTATATATAATAAATGTGTACCACCTATCCCATCCTTAAAGACCTAATCTCACTAGTAAGTGTATAATGTGTATTGGGTTTTCAAGAAAATTTCGGCAGCATTTCCCCGCTGTTCTCTAAGTACATATGTACTTAGAGAACAAACGGGGAAATGCTACCAAAATTTTCTCGAAAACTCAATACACATTATACACTTACATCCTAAGTGAGATTAGGTGTTCAAGAACAGTCCCAAACCGGGGACTTTCCAAGATTTACTCCTAATGAGTCAATCTTGGACGGGTTTCTAGGCCAACAAACATAATAATAGATATCTACAATGAAGCCGGACTCCATACAAACAGTACATAATTTAGTGATTGTTCATTCTAATTAGGGCAGAAGGAAGAAATAAATCTTCTTTAGGATACAATAGACCCTTATGGATGTATTTAGGGTCATAGGTACCATCATAGAACAAAAGGGGTACACTCTAGGATTTAAGATCACACTACATCATGAATTTTATACAAAATTACATGTATGTGTATATAAAAAATATATTTATAAGGAACTTCTATACATATCTAATCAACACATCAGTAATTAACTAAGTATTCATCAATACTTACTATTAATCAGTATCTCTAATCATTAAAATCAGCAAGCAGATCAGTTATTGTAAATAACAAACTATGAATTGTTGAATTAAATTAATCACTAAAGAATTACTAACCAGTAGTATCAATCATTAATCACTGAAAGCAGCAAGGAAATCAGTAAAACTAACCAGTGCTGTAGAAACAGGACGCCGGGCGTCAGTAGGAAGAAAGGAAGGAGCTAGGGCAGGCAGGTGGGCAAGCAGGAGGGCACCAGGCGTGGCGGCGGCGCCGGTTCTCAAGCGTGACGGCGGCGCAGCGGATGGAGCAGCAGGGCGGGCAGCAGGTGGCTGGAGCAGCAGGGCGGCGGCGCAGGCGGTTAGAGCAGCAGGTGGCGGCGACGGAGAAGAAACGCGCCGGAGAAGAAGGGCGCCGGAGAAGGGACGCCGGAGATGGAGCGTCGGAGAGAAGCGTCGGAGAAAACTAGCAGCAGCAGCACAAAATCGCCGGAGAAATCGCCGCAACAGGGAAATAGGGTAGCAATGAAACAGAAGAAAGGGGAAGAGTCGGGCGATCGCGGGTTATAAGTTCTCAAATAGCGTCGGTTGTTTACAACAACCGACGCCTAAACATCTTTAGCGTCGGTTGTTTGAAAAAACCGACGTCGAATTGGACGATATTTTCATGAAATTATTTGGCGGGAACCACTTTCAGCGTCGGTTATACAAGGATAACCGACGCTAACAGTGACACTTTTCGCGCAAATTTTCATCGCACATAGGCGTCGGTTTCTACATATATAACCGACGCTGAAAATGACACTATTTTTTTTATTGAAATATGGATTTCGCGGGCGACTTTACACGTCGGTTTGTTATAAACAACCGACGCTTAATACAAAGCGGTACCTGTGTCTGGCTGGTCTTCGAATATAGACGTCGGGTTGCTTGAACAACCGACGCCTTAAATGTTAGGCGTCGGTTTTCCTTAATAACTGACGCCCAGAAAAGTGACACTGAATGCTATTTCTGTAGTAGTGCACTCTCAAGTTTGTCAGTCACGACACCCTTGACCCCACCCAATACATTAAAGCATTCTGTGTCTTCTCGGTAAAACAAGCCATTACCCTTCCTGCTTCTTTGAAATTAGGTTGGGGGAAAAGATCTACAAGATTAAGCTCGTAGTTGAAAATCCTTGTCCTATCAAAATTACCTTCACTGACATCAGTGTACACCCTCCATCTTGGTACTGCCTGACCAACACTAAGAAACCTTTTACAGCCACCAGGAAAACATCAGAAAGGAACAAGGTGTTGGAAAGGAAAAACTCAGTTTCTGTGTCAATAGAAGACACAAACCTGTCTACAAACAATAAGAGACCCTTAACAATGTAACCATTGCTGACAACACACAAACAACTACTTCCAAAACTCCTTTAAACCCATCCCCTTCCACAACAATGACATCGACTCTACAACTAGCATCGATTCTAAAACTATTCAGAAGCTAAAGACTGCCATCATTGATGAAATCCAATCATCACAGAGTTTGAAGCAGAAAAACAAGGGAAAGGCTCCCGTGGTAATCCAATCTATAAACCCACTATCAAATACACCAGAGGGACAGACATGAAGAAATTAAATTTCATTAGAAGAACCAGGTACACCTTCGATACTCTCACATTCTTTTAAGAGCAACTCCAAGTTGATTACAACTGATATATCACTTTCCAATAATAACGATAATCATATTGACAATATAGATGATATAGAAACATGGTCAGATATACAATCTTTCACAAACTTTACAAACAAATTTGGCATTACTTTTGAATATGAAACCCATGAACATCCCTTAATAATATAGAAAATTATATGCATTGGTGAAACCATAGAAACATCCATGATGCATATACCTGCCTTGATAACTTGCATATAAACTGACCTGGCTTAGAGAACTGAGACCAAACCTTTGCATTACTCAAATGAATATCTCATCTTGGAATGTATGCGGGGCTTCAAGTCTATATATAAGAAAAGAAATCAGAAGACAAATCTACAAAAACAACATTAACACTATCACTTTACAAAAAACTAAATCCACTCTTACACCTTTTGCCCTTAAAACAACAGGAGGCAAGCACATAAACTCTTGGCACCATATTCCACTTGTTGGCTTCAAAGGTGGATTGATCATAGGTTTAAATAGTAGTCTAGTCACCATTACTCATGTAGAGCTACTAAAATTGTTACAACCCTAAATTTTTGGGTTCTTTCGGTTGGAAATGCAATTTCCCCAATAAATGTATGATTATGTATTTTGTGTGAATTATGTGCCTTGAACAGATTCCTTTGATAAATAGCCTTGTGTGCTTGAATTCATGGTCCTTGTTGACTATTGGGCCCAATAACAAGAAAAAAGAAATAAAAAGAAAAATGAATCAATTAATAAAGGAATAACTAAGATAATGAGAAAAGAAAGATGTGGAAGCATCTAGAAGGCTAAGAATTATCCTTCATGGAGGGATTTCATATATTTAGGATTTCTTGGGTTCCAAGGACTCCACTTTACTAAAGATAATAGGAGAAGAAAGAGATAAAATCAAATAAAGCATTATTAAGAAGGAGATTTGAGATAATGATGAAATTATAGGAAATATGTGGAAATATGGATAATGGAATTATCATGGATGAGATTTTGAGTCCACATGGTTTCTAATGGTAAAAGGAAACCAAATAAATGATATAAAAGAATAGGAGAGAGAATATATATATAAAATATGTTGTAATGAGTGATAACTTGCATATGAAGAAAAGTCTCTCATACTTTTGAGTTTGAGTCCCAAACTTTGCACACAAGTAGTTTAAGTCATCATGGACTTTTCCTAAATATTTAGGATTAAAAGGATAAACGTTTTGGGATATATGAATTTTGTAAGTTTCCTAAAGTGTAAAGGATAACATTAAATGTCACAATTCAATTGTGACTTATGTTCTTATATAGGGCCTGACAGTCATTGGATCGTTGATCCAACGATGGCTGCTATTCATTTACTTGAGAATAAGTGGGAATAGGAGAAGTCCTACTAGATTTGGATTCTCACATAGTGTGATGGATGTGCGGATTGGGAAACAGTCCCAATAGCTTCGGGATCAAATTCTGCACCTATCTGACCTAAGGTTTCGGTAGTTTGGGAAGCTCTAGGAGTTTTTCCCAAATCCTAATGGCAATAGGTCAATGTTTGGGGGACTCCACCTATAAAAGGAGGGTCTTTGATCCTCAACTAGGGAACAATCACCTCCTAGACCGCTAGCCTCCGAGATTGTAGACCAGTGAGTAATTTCCCATATTTCCTTATTCTTTCACCCCCGACATCGTCCTTCCTGCCTGCCGGAGATGGTCCTCTCTCCCACCTCTCTGTTCTGCCAGGTGCCCCATACCATTTTCGTCCTGGTGTATAGACCCTCTACGGTTGTGTGGAGTTGGTTGGTAGAAGGTCTGAGGGACTGGGCTGGTAGCGAGGGCTCGCCGGAGCAGTGCTCCGCGGCGGTGCCCTATTTCCGCACGGAAACAGGGGCCTCTCCTCTCGAGACCAGTGTGCAGTAGTGAGGGAACAAAAGCGGGTCAGCCGGGTAGCAAGGGATCTGGATCTGGGGAGAAGATCCGTGAGCCAGGAGGATTATTCACAAAGAAAAAAAAAGAAAAGGGCATGTGGCGCGCTGCCATTGGCCAAGGTAAGATTATGTTGCATAAATCATAAGTAATAATTGGTGACTAGGATGTATACAAATTATATATGAAAATTGATAAGGAGAACGTGAAGAATGCAATAAAAATATTCTTAGAATCGAAATCTGATTCTAGTTTGAAAAGTAGTTAACGTTTCCATCCTTAATGTGTTTATGACTAAGATCAACCCTAATTTGATGATTAATTAATTAAGGGGATTAATATGGATGTTTTATGATAATATTAACCTATTGTTAATAAGAAAGATGTTTTGATGTCTAAAGAGATGAGCCATATGCTTAATAGCTTAATTTAGGGTTTGATATGTTAATGTGCATTAATGGGCTTAGAAACCCTAATCTAAGTGTTAGTGGGTTTTAATGAGATATAATTCGAGATCCTTTGTATAAAACTAATGTTAGGTTAATCTCAAGCCTAGTAGATGATAAAAAGGCTCTAATGTATATATGTGAGTAATTAGGGTTTTAAACCTAAGATTGTTGTTTTAGGGTTTGGTGGATATAAAAGAGGAGAGTTGTAAATAGATCTAAAGGAACCCTAATGAAACCCTAATTTGGATTAGAAACCCTAGAAAGTGAATACAAGTCAATAAAGTAAATTCTTGATAGAGTGCGTAGTAAATAGGTTACATATGCTTTTTAGGAATTCTATGATTGTTGAACTGCTTTCTTGGATTACTATCTTGGTTGGAATTGCTTAATGCTTGTGAAATCTGCATATAAGGTATGTGGTTACTTTATGAATAATTGCCTTATGATTCACGACATTTCATGACATTTCTCAATTGATGTGCAACCTAAACTGTTTGATTGTTCAATTCTGCAATCTCATAAAGTCACTATGTGTATAACAATAATTATGAGTGTACTTCTTGAACCTACATACCACCCTGATGTATGATGCAAGACCAAGCCCCGGAGGGAAGGTTTGAGTTGGTCAAGCACTGGAGGGAAGACCATTAGGCACCTGAGTGGTGACCCCAGGAACCAAGATCAGGATGGAGAAGGTGGCCTTATGTCCCTTGTAAGGACAAAACCCTAAGAGAGGGTAATCCAGGGTTTAGGGTAAAAGCGGTTGATAAGTTACATTGAAAACATAATTTGGATTGTTAATCAACTATTTGCTATATTTAGGTTGTTAGCACCGATTTGTGATGTTGTGTTTGTCCCCACATACCTATATAGCAATATACTGACTGACATTTTGTTTTTCGGCGTTTTAGGTATTATCTGAAAAGGACAAAAAGTAAAGTGAAATCTGTGAAGATGAATTTAAGTAATCTAAAGAAGGATTGTATAGTTAGATTTTGACTGTGGATAGAAGTCTTAGATCCTATTTTGAAAAGGTATGCAAAGTTTTATTTTATACCAGCTTTCCTATTTAGTATTAGTAGAATTTGATAATTATTTTTTATTAAATTGTTAAACCATTGATCCTGAATTTTGGGATAACGCCTCTGACCTCTTGGTCTTCCTTGATTGGGGGTTACCGCGAAGTAGGTTCGTTACATTTGGTATTAGAGCCAATGGTTTCTCATTTAATCCTTAATAATTATTAAATTTTACAAACTCTGTAGAACCCAAGGGAGTTATTAGAGAATTTTCCGATGACAGAGGTGTCTAGAAAGGGATCACGATCTGGGGGCTGGCAATATTTTCTTCCACCCTGCTAGTCAGTCTATGAGGACTCCTCGATACTGTGTGACTACCAGGCCAAAGTCGGAGGTTCTGACTCGAAATAAGATACCTTTAGGACTCTCTCATCTATTTCTTCACTTCTCAACCCTAATTCAAGTAAGGTTCTAGGTTTTAGGGTTCTCTCTCTCTCTTCCCCACCCTCTTGTGGCCAGGGTAAGTACGATAAGGATTAAGGAATCCTCCACCAAATTAATGAAAAGCATGTCACCAAGATGTCATGGACATACGTTAATAGTTTAAGTGAAACTAAAGATTAGTTGCATGGTGTGTGTTTTCATGCCCTTAAGAGAGATCTAAGGTTAGAACTTCTTGTGGGAGGTGAGGAGAGAGAGTTAGCTTTGGAGGTAGAGGCCTTTAGGAAGAGGTAGAGACACGACACATCATCTAAGGATGATGCCAACCCTAACCCTAAGTGGTAGTTAGGGAGAGAGATGTTAGGATGAGTTGGACATCATGGTTGACCATACAGGTATGTACGTGGATTGACATGCATAAAGTTTGTGTACCCATGAGAAGCATGAGCTAGGTTTGACCTAGTGCTTTTGGTGACCCGACCTTGGGTGGTTGTGCCTGTCGAGGGTGAGTAATAGCTCCCTCTTGTGGAGGATAGTGGTGATCATATAGAAACCCTTATGGGCATATATGATCAGGGAAGAGGCATGCACCTATGTAGAGATGGACATCAGTATACTGACCGCAAGTTTTAGACCAAGACCCATAGGATTATGCATGATGTTCATGAGAGGAGCATGCAGAGCCTGGGATGATCTGTGCTGAACATAGGTCTTGATAGTACATTTCACCCCAGTAGGTGTAGACACATATCCTTAAGGGCTTGACCCATCTTCTATGAGAGAACCTCAAGTTGTAGGACCAATTGTAGGGTTTTCTCTAGAGAGAGAGGGCAAGACCCGATGAAGAAGGTTAGAGACCTTGACTTTGAGGCATGAAGGACAACGAGTATTTCGGTATGATATGACCTATTTTGGATGACCCTGAGTAGATAGTTGTAGTTGCCTCACGCATGATCCTTAGCGGCTTGTTGTATCATGGTTACCTTTAGAGGAACCAAACCCTAGAAAGAGGGAGAGGCTTCTTGAGTCAATGTACAAAAGTTGTAGGTGCCTACCTTTTAGGAAGGAGAGCTCCTTAGACCCTGATGAGGTATGGTAACAAGCCGTGGGGCCTCGCACCCAGTTGGTTGTCCTTGCGTAGGACTCTAAGGTGTGGTTCACATTGAAGAATGGTGGGAAGTGTATGCCATGTGTTGTGCATGTTTGGTTTGCGGTTAGACAGTTGATGCATAAGAAGTGAACCTAGGGTTCCTAGACCTAAGAGGGGAAGTAGTAGTACCTGGTGTACTTGATACTCATGATGATCTTTGAGTTCCTATAGATTTGAGCACAAAACCCCCTCATGTTTAGAGGAAAAGGAAACCCCTTGAACTAAGGTATATGTTTGATGAACCCCCTCACAAATGTTGGTGACATATGTATGAGTTTGGCCAACTTTGAGGAATAAGGAACAAGTAGGACATACCAAGGAACCCATAGTGGCTTAGTAGGTTCTCCTCTTGCTAGCTACGTGTATAGGATGCATAATAGGGAGATGCATACACATGATGATGTAAACCTTGGAAGTAAGGACGTTTGTGACCTTTATTAATATCAAGAAATAGTTTTCCCCTATCTTGGGAAGTGACCCTTCTGTAGAGTGAGTACCAAATTTGTTTAGATTTGAGGTAACCTAAATAAGTCTCTCATAGGAGTTTGACAAGCTAAGTGGAGAGCTCATTGTATGAGCACAAATCTATAGACACATGTGTGACCATCTCTAAGGGGCATGAGGATATGTTGCCATAAAGGTAACCTATAGGGAGCCAGATCGAGGTAGGTAGGTCACCATGATCCCTATGAAAGGATGTAAGTTTGACCATGAGTTCCCAGAGAGATGATTTTGGGTAAGGATTCAAGTTTGAGATGTACCATGATAGAATCCTAAGTTTATACCAAGGTCAAGTAGGGATAAGACTGATGGGAGTAGGAGTTGTCTATTTCCTAGATGTACAAGACCATAGGGTTGGGAGGTAACATATACCTTTTCCCAAGGCCCATGGGTTATGAGGCTGGCCACCTTCATGAGTTAATGGGGCCTAAGGGGTAAATGTGAGAGGCACTCCCTAGATGCATAAGAGTCAGATCACCCTAAAAGTTTCGACACCCTAGAGACCTTCAGGTGATGACTAAGGATTGTACATAATAGATATGTTAATATCCAGAGGTGATGGGAATAGTCTTCCCATGAGTGTAGACCCATAGTGGAGATGTTCATGGTGTGGAGACATGTGATGTACGTTTCAACTTAGATTGGAAAGTGTGATGGCAATGTGTGATGCACCATCTCTACTCTTGGAACAAGTTGAACTTTGTATTTGGACTGCAACCAAATGCTTATTTCATCTTGTTATGGGTTTGAGAGACATGACAAAATGCAAGACATACTGAGGATAAAGGTGATATGAGTTGAAACCATTTTACTATGTTTGAGGATAGATGAAGTACCACACCTTTTGAGAGTATGTTGGATATGTGGTTTGGAAATATAGGGAGAACAAAGGTAATCATCATATGAGGACGTTCTTGTCAAGAGAAATTTGGATCCTAAGAGTTGCATCTTGGGTATGGTAATCGAGATGATGAGCTCGAAGTTTTCTTGCCTCAGTTAGACTTAAACCCAAGATGAGGGTGATGAGTGGAGTATATGAATGTTTATGTTTTCACTATCACCTAGCACATAAGGAATTAATGTGGTAACAGATGCTATTAGTTGAGACACAACCATCTTGCTTAGTCGGTAGAGAGGCTAGAAGAGGTTTTTAGGTGAACCCTAAGTTTGTGGGACATGCGGGTACAACCAGACCCATTGGTTGAGTTAGTGGTTGCTTGGTTAACCATTCTAGAGCTTGATGAGATAGAAGGATGGTTGTAAGAATCTCAAAAACACCTCTCTAGAAAAGAAGGTGGTGAAACCCACTACTAGAGTGTTTTAGGGTTTCTGAGGAGTCGACCTTGAGGACACATGACATGCAGAAATCATGATTATAAATCTGGCATATACCGTGGTACTACTAAGATAATAAAAGTGTGCTTTGAGTACCTGAGATGAAGAAGTATATAGAGTGGATGTGGCTTGTCTCCATGCATGCCAGGAGGTGACACTAGTAATCTAGTGAGTTGCTACGGATAGTGAAGAGTCCCCAAGAGGGAATAAGAATAGCTCACTATAGACATTGAGGTGAGTCTCCCCTAGACTAAGAGAGGTCAGGATGCAATATGGGTTATGGTAGATTGCCTTACCAAGATGACCTAATCTCTTACCTAAGAGAGAGAGCCCTGTCAGTGTGATAGATCTGGTTGAACTACATATGAGAGAGAGATAGCTCAACCACACCGTGATCCAAGTTCAAACATTCCTAGGTGTGACCACAAGTTCACTTCCATGTAGTGGATGTAGGTGCTTGAAGAACTCAATTCCAGATTGAAGTTGAGTACAACATATCACCCCTGACTGATGGACAGTCAAGAGAGTAGTGATCTAGACTAAAGGGTCTAATGAAAGTGTGTGTGCTCATTCAGGGTGATTCATGGGAGTAGTTCCTACTCTAAGAGAATTTGCTTGTGATGATAGCCACCATAGCCAGTATCACGATGTAAGAAGCTATGTAAGGGAGGTTGTGTTGGTCACCGCTTCATTAGGATGATGATGGTGAGAGGACATTGTGAAGGTTAGAGAGACCACAGTGTGTGTAGATGAAGTCGCTTTGATCGAGCGATGGATGAGAAAGCCCTAGAGCGATAAGAGTCATGAACGGATGCAAAGCAAACTGACATGCAGTTCACTGTGGAGAATATGTGTTATGAAAACCCACCCCCTCTGATCTATATATGAGAAAGATGAGTCCCTGATACATGGGTCCATTTGAGATGGATTGGTGGATATGCTTATGTTAAGCCTTACCCCCAAGATGATGTAATGTGTGATGTCTTCCATGAGTCTGATCTAGTGCACTATGTGATGTACCTGAGCCATGTGCTGATCCATGAACCCATTGACCTCCAAGGGAGGCTGACATATCTTGAGTCACCTATGAGGGTATGAGATACTAAGGTGAGAGAGAATTCAGTTGTAAGAATAAAAGATGATAAAGGTTCTTTGGAAGCACCATGGAGAGGATGAGGCCACATGGTAGCCAATGATGGACATGGAAAAGTTTTATCCTGAATGGTTTGTATGTTTGGTGGAATTTTGAGGGCAAAATTCCTATAAAAGGGGAAGGATGTTACATCCCCAAATTTTTGGGTTCTTTCGGTTGGAAATGCAATTTCCCCAATAAATGTATGATTATGTATTTTGTGTGAATTATGCTCCTTGAAAGGATTCCTTTGATAAATAGCCTTGTGTGTTTGATTTTGTGGGACTTGTTGGCTATTGGGCCCAATAACAAGAAAAAGGAAATAAAAATGAAAAGGAATCAATTAATAAAGGAATAACTAAGATAATGAGAAAAGAAAGATGTGGAATCATCTAGAAGGATACGAATTATCCTTCAAGGAGGTATTTCGTATCTTTAGGATTTCTTGGGTTTCAAGGCATCCAAGTTGCTAAGATAATAGGAGAAGAAAGAGATAAAGTCAAATAAAGCATTATTAAGAAGGATATTTGAGATAATGATGAAATTATAGGAAATATGTGGAAATATGGATAAATGAATTATCATGGATGATATTTCAAGTGCACATTGTTTTTAATCGTAAAAGGAATCCAAATAAATGATACAAAAGAATAGGAGAGGGAAAATATGTATCAAATATGCCTTAATAAGTGATAACTTGCATATAAATAAAAGTCTCTCATACTTTCGAGTTTTAGTCTCAAACTTTGCAAAAACGTATTTCATGTCATCATGAACTTTCCCCTAAAATTTGGGATTAAAAAGATAAACGGTTTGAGTGATATGGATTTTGTAAGTTTCCTAAAGTGTAAAGGATAACATTAAATGTCACAATTCAATTGTGACTTATGTTCTTATACAGGGCCTGACGGCCATTGGATCATTGATCCAATGACAGCTTCTCTTCATTTAGTTGAGAAGAACTGGGAATAGGAGAAGTCCTACTCGATTTGTATTCTCACGCAGTGTGATAGATGCACGGATTGGGAAACAGTCCCAATAGCATCGGGATCGAATTCCACACCTATCTGACCTAAGTTTTCGGTAGTTTGGGAAGCTCTTGGAGCTTCACCTAAATCCTAATGGAAATATGTCAATGTTTGGGGGACTCTACCTATAAAAGGAGGGTCTTTTATCCCCAACGACGGAACAATCACCTCCTAGACGCGCTGCTAGCCTCCAGGATTGCAGACCGACGAGCAATTTCCCGTATTTCCTTATTATTTCACCCTGACATCGGCCTTCCTGCCTGCCAAAGATGGTCCTCTCTCCCGCCTCTCTGTTCTACCAGGTGTCACATGTCATTGCCGTCCTAGTGTATAGACCCTCTACGGTTGTGTGGAGGTGGTTGGTAGAAGGTCTGATGGACCGGGCTGGTAGTGAGGGCTCGCTGGAGTAGTGCTCCGCGGAGGTGCCCTATTTCCATGCAAAAACAGCTGCCTCACCTAACGAGACCAATGTGCAGTAGTGGGTCAGCTAGGTAGCAAGGGATCTAGATCCGGTGAGAACATCCATGAGCCAGGAGGATAATTCGCTAAGAAAAGAAAAGAAAAGGGCACGTGGCGCGCTACCATTTGCCGAGGTAAGATTATGTTGTGTAAATCATAAGTAATAATTGGTGACTCGGATGTAGACAAATTATATATGAAAATTGATCACGATAACGTGAAGAATTCAATAAAAATAGTCTTAGAGCCTGAATCTGATTCTAGTTCGAAAAGTAGTTAAAGTTTCCATCCTTAATGTGTTTATGACTAAGATCAACCCTAATTTGATGATTAATGAATTAAGGGGATTAATATGGATGTTTTACAATAATATTAACATGTTGTTAATAAGAAAGACATTTTGATGTCTAAATAGATGATCCATATGCTTTATAGCTTAATTTAGGGTTTGATATGTTAATGTACATTAATGGGCTTAGAAACCCTAATCTAAGTGTTAGTGGGTTTTAATGAGATATAATTCGAGATCTTTTGTATAAAACTAATGTTAGGTTAATATCAAGCCTAGTAGATGATAAAAAGGATATAACGTAAATATGTGAGTAATTAGGGTTTTAAAACTAAGATTGTTGTTTTAGGGTTTGGTGGATATAAAAGAGGAGAGTTGTAAATAGATCTAATGGAACCCTAATGAAACCCTAATTCAGATTAGAAACCCTAGAAAGTGAATCCAAGTTAATAAAGTAGATTCTTGATAGAATGCATAGTAAATAAGTTACATATGCTTTTCAGGAATTCTATGATTGTTGAATTGCTTGCTTGGATTGCTTTCTTGGTTGGAATTGCTTAATGCTTGTGAAATCTGCAAATCAGGTATGTGGTTACTTTATGAATAATTGCCTTATGATCACGGTGTTTCACGAGGTTTCTCGATTGATGTGCAACCTAAACTGTTTGATTGTTCAATTATGAAATCTCATAAAGTCACTATGTGTATAACAATAATTATGAGTGTACTTCTCGAACCTACATACCACCCTGATGTATGATGCAAGACCAAGCCCCGAAGGGAAGGTCTGAGTTGGTCAGGCCCTAAACGGAAGACCATTGGGCAATCGAGTTGTGACCCCAGGCACCAAGATCAGGATGGAGAAGGTGGCCTTATGTCCCTTGCAAGGACAAAACCCTAAGAGAGGGTAATCCAGGGTTTAGGGTTAAAGTGGTTGAGAAGTTACATTGAAAACGTAATTTGGATTGTTAATCAACTATTTGCTATATTTAGGCTGTTAGTGCCAATTTGTGATGTTATGTTTGTCCGCACATACCTGTATAGTAATGTACTGACTGACGTTTTGTTTGTCGGCGTTTTAGGTATTATCTGAAAAGGAAAAATAGTATAGCGATATCTTTGAAGATGAATTTAAGTAATCCAAAGGAGGATTATATAGTTAGATTTCTACTTTTGATAGAAGTCTTAGATCCTATTTTGAAAAGGTATGCAAAAGTTTTATTTTGTACCGACTTTCCTATTTAGTATTAGTAGAATTTGATCATTATTTTTGATTAAATTGTTAAACCATTGATCCTGAATTTTGGGATAACGCCTCCGACCTCTCGGTCTCGCTTGATTGGGGGTTACCGATAAGTGGGGTCATTACAAAAATTCTCCATTACCCTTCACATTACAAACAACACAGATAATTATAGTTGGATCTTCACTGAAATCTATAGTGAACCTAGATCAAATAAATCCAAATGCATGGCTGAGATCATGCAAATTATAGAGAAATTCCAGGATAAGCCATGGATCATCGATGGAGACCTTAACCTTACCACACAATCATTGGACAGACTTAACCCCCCTACCATGAGGAGGGAACATGTACTCAGCCAACTGTGTTTTCAAACAACTCATAACACAACACCACTTGATCGATATTCCACCTGCAAATGAACACTTCACTTTGCAACAAAATCAAACCTAGACCAAACTTGACCACTTCATTTGTACTACTCTATGGGAAGATCATTACCCAAAATCCTTTGTTTTGACCAATCTTTGATCATTTCCCTATCATCATTGACACTAAACAAGAAACATGAGGACACAAACCTTTCTGATTTGAAAACATCTGGCTCACAGATCCTAACTACATGGAACTTTGCAAAAGCATATGGATTGCTTTCGATAACCATACCTTGGATCCAGGATAGCACATTCACAACAACACAAAAAACATCAAGAGAAACCTGAAAAGTTGGTAAAAGAAAAAAATTGGAAACCTCACGCATAAACTAGTTGATGTTGAACAACATCTCTACATTTATAGTAATCCTACTGCAGACCCAGCCCTCGCTTGCACCATCAAAGATGAACTAGAACACATAAAATTATGCCTGGACACCATATGAAAACAATGTGCTAAAGTCAAATGGGCCTTGTAGGGAGATAAGAATCTAAATTCTTCCTTAAAACATATAATAATAATGCACATAAAATCATGATCTCAAGATTGTGCATAAATGGCATCATCACATCCAACAAGCATACGATCACCAGCAACATAGCCAACATTTTGAACACATATTCAATACTGGACACAAGCCCACTTTCCTAGACTCTATAAATTGGAAATATATCTATGGTAGAACTATCCCATCTTCACAACACACCATCAGAGATTTTAGCCTAGAGGAACTTGACAAGGCTATCACTTCGCTTGGAAAAACAAATCCCCTCGACTTGATGGTCTAAATACAGAATTCTATCTTGCAAATTGGAATCACATCAAGGGAGATTTCATGAAGATTTTCAGAGCCATCCATTACAACATCAACATCCACAGACTCATCAAAACCATTAATCATACTAACATAGCTCTTATCAAGAAGGTAAAAATCCCGACTAGATCACACAATTAAGACCTTAAGCCTTATAAACACCTCATATAAGATCATTGCCAAGGTTCTTACAAATTGCCACAAACCACAGTTAGAGAACATCATCCCACAACATCAAAATGCCTTCCTAAAAAACTAAAGCATACACGATTCCTTCATAATAGTAAATGAAACCCTCCACCTATGCTACAAAAACAAAACCCCTATTATAGCTATCAAGCTAGACTTTGAGAAAGATTTTGATTATACTAACTGGCACTGCCTTCTTAGAGCCATGTCAGGATATGGTTTTCCAAATATCTGGAACATTTGGATCCCCTTTCCAAACATCATGCCTGCATCTCTACAAAATTCTTCTCTACTATTATCAGATCCCCTTTCAGTCACTTTCAAAATACAAATGGGCTCATACAGGGTGACCCTCTCTCCCCATATATGTTCATCTTTGACCTCCATCCTCACTAACATGATCAAGCTCAGTATAGTACATGGCCTCATCTCCTCGCTCTCAGAATGCTATGAGAATATCATCCAATTTGCAAACGAGACTATGATTCTAGTCAAATCGAAAGACAACACTATCATTAATACCATTTGTATCATTGGGCTTTTCTCATACATCTTTGGCCTTGGAATCAAACTTTCAAAATCTTCTATCATCGGCATCAATACCTCACAGGACCTCATCAATAGATACAAAAACCTCCTCAAGTGTAAGATTGTAAACTTCCCTGTCTCTTATGTCGGACTACCAATATCGCCCGACCCTATCACTCACTCACTTTAGAACCCCATCATTGATAAAATCAAGCTCAATCTATCCAATTGGACAAACCACTTCCTCAACCTGGCGGGACGCCTCGCCCTTCTTAATAGTTTCATCATACCTATAACTACTCACTACCTCAGTTGCATCCCCCTGCCTGGTAAAACCCATAAGATCATTGACACCATCACAAAAAATTCCCTTTGGAACCACTTCAATGAAGATAACTCAAACTAAATGATCCACCTAGCCAACTGGGATACCATCACAAAATCGGTCCAATATGGAGGATGCAGTATCATTAATATCAAAATTCATGCCATTTGTCTCGTCACAAAGATCATCAACATTCTATCTTCAAAAACTAACAAAATCTAGAAAAATTTCATCCTTGACAAATACTACAAAAACAAACCACCCTGGCACCATACCAGCAATAGCAAATCTACCCCACATTGGAAATTCACAAACAAAAATTTAGACACCATCAAGCATCTCATCTCCCCCCCACACGCCTTTCACAATACAAACTTTTGGGTTATCCATGGTTCCACTATAACACCATCCAAAACGTGAACAATCACCTTCAAATCCCACCATTACTGAAAAATCTCAATATAGCAAAATCTCTTAAAATCCTTACCAGCAATAGGCAAAACTCTCTCAAAATTTGCCTCAAAAACCACTTAAAAGAAAGTACACTATCAGCCATCATCCATGAATTGGAATTCAACACTAGCAGTCAAATATCTTAGATCTGGAGGCATGTTTATTCCCCCAAAATGGCATACCTACACTTATCCTACATAGGACACATATCTAATATGATATGAATATGGAAGGCAAAATGGCCGCAAAAATGCAAAATCTTCTACCGTCTTCTCTCAAACAAAAGAATCCCCACAAACCATCACATAACCAGTACATGATTTTTGGGGCCTACCTGACATTACCTTTTTCATACCAAAAAAGAAACTATACAACATCTCTTTATCAACTACCCTACCATGCCATAATTTTTATATAAATTCTTCCCATCACATGCTATCACATACAACCTCCTCCTACCAAAATCCACCACTAGTTTAACACCACTACCACAACATACACGATATCCCCCTGAAGACCTGATAATAAATATCTTCCAATATATCTGGCTAGAGAGAAATAATAGAAAATTCAACAACACCTCCCGACCTACCCACCTATTTCTAACTGACATTTAACATTCCTTGTACATAAATTTGTATTACATGGCTGATTTCCACATCAACACAGGTGATAGGAGCTAAAGAAGACCAAGTCAACATGTTTGGAGACCACCATGGTGGAGGGTGTTACTCACTGGAAGACATCATAGCAGATGACACATGATTCTGATTCAATGTTGGACTATCTCAGTGACATGAACACTACATACTTGGTGTCTTTTTTGGTTTTTCTTACTTCATCTTGATGTTGAGGCCTATTGTTAATGGGTTCCTCCCCCATGAACACTTTTACATTCTATTTTCCTTTATCTTTCATTTGCATAACATCACCTGGATGTGGTATCACACCAGTGTTAGTGTGTCCATGATGAAACTCTTTTGTATTATATGCTTGTAGGAGTCTCCATTTGCAAGCATCTATTTTTATATTAAGCATGGACCTTTCTAAAAAAAAAGGAATACTCTGGAAAAGCATCTATAATAGCATATTTTAAGTGGTTTCTAGTCCAGATTCATTGTTGCAACATGTTGTTGTGGGTGTGGTTTTGATTAATCCAGACCGTAAATACATCCCATTAAATTTTTAGGGGTGGGTTTTTGCATTAGATGTGCGGTTGGGATGATCATGAATAGCATCTGAAAAAACAATCAATAACAGTAGATTTGGAGTGGTTTTTACAGTTTGGATTAATTGAAAGATACCCGCAACAACGTGTTGCAACAACAAATCCGGACCAAAGGGAAACATATCAAGATACATACACTCTTCCACTACCGTAGTTTCCCATAATTAACTCGGGAGTGATTTTTCTTGAGGGTTTGAAACATTATGGACAAAAAATGTCTATAAAGAATAAAAAAGGTGTCGAAAACAACAAAGAAATACAAATATGGATTCACTTTAACACTAGAACTGCAACTCGTTGAAAAGAACTACATATATGACATTGAAAACCAAAACAAGTTTGTACATGTACATATATAGATCAATAGATAGATAGATTCGACGCAATCACATATACATATGCATATATGAAGCTAAAAACAAATCACTTAGTATATAGTTTAACAAAAGCTAATAGTCAAGTCACATACATTTGATAAGATCATGTCAACAAAACTTTTGGACATTGAATAAACTACCTTCATTGCAAGAAGACATATATAAGACATGTATATATATCATTGGCAAATGAGGTTATGCAAACTCATCTTAAGGATAAATTATCCCTACTCACTTCCAAACATGATTTTTGAAAAGTTTTTGTTAATATATATTCCTTCTAGCATGCAAGGAAGGATAAAACTTTTTCAACCAACTGATTGATTGTTTCCATTGTTGTATCAATACTTGTAAATTCTTCATACTATTTCAATGGTACAACTTCTACTTATTTTAAAAGTTCAAATTGACTGAGATAGGTTTACTTATTTTCCCATAGTCTTTTTTATAGACATTCATTGTTTTCTAACTAAAGGAGACAGTATCACACATCGAAAGACCATGCTAGGATACATACAAAGATAGAATAGTTCAAGAAGTACCATATCATCTAAAAAGAGCTGATCTGCTCACCTATAAGAAATGTTGACTCATGCTTATCACAAAAAAATATAAATGGATTCCCATAAAGTAGCCCACTAAAAAAAGAAGAATAAGCTTGCATATAGTATCTATGGTGAAGTCATAATTAGTTGTAGAGTGGAACCCTCCTCAAGATTCATCCCAGGAACCTCCGTTGAAGATTCAAGGAGAAGGCTCCTTTATTAGAACATGGAACATATATAAATATTTCACTTTAGTAAGTTATTACATCCCAAACATTAGTTAATAGAAGGATATATTCAACTGGATCAATTATAGTGAAATATAGTTGAAAATATTAAACTACATCAGTTAGGGAAATATCTAAATATTTATTATATGTCCTATAACAATTATCTGAAATTATATACGTAGTCAACTATGTGTTTAGGTGAAAATAATGGATAAATAATTAGGAAGATAATGAATTCTCATAGTATTGTTAGCATACTAGTTATGTTTCTGAATTATGAAATTATGTGTATCTCTCCTTTTGGTATAGACAATATTATCTAAATGATTATATAATTAAGAGAAAAGAAAGAAGAGAGGAAGTGATCCATTGGAATACCTTGACAACAATACATGATGCTTGATAAAGGGAATACTCAAGGAGCCTAGGGGCTTGAGAGTGGAAGTGGCGCGTCTGTTGGGAAAATTACAAGGTTTGCTGGGGTCGGTAGCCAAATTGTCCACAATATTGGTGGTTAGCTAGAGGGGCAGATACCCATTGTTATTCTTTTCTGAAAGAGTATGAGGAATCATGTGTATATTAAAAAAAAGGAGAAAATGGTGGATGAGTATCAATCTAGGGAGGTGTTTGAAGGGTACTAGAATGTAGAGGTGGTGGTGGCAAGTCATGTTGAATTCTAGTATTGGTTGAGATTCTCAAGGTGTCTGAAGATGATCGTTGGTTAGCCTATATCGTCAGATGCCAACTTACCACTGGATAAAAATGAGAAAGTCTATGTAAAGGTTCATAAAGCTACTAGGATGGTTGTCTTAGCTCTAGGGAGGTCGGGTAGTGAGGAAAATATTTTTGTGGTTGTAGAAGGTGATGATTCTTTGACGATGGGGTTAGGTGTTTATATGGGACTGTCCAAATTTGGTGCATGGTCATATATGTGTAAATCTGATGCAATTGTGATAGCCAATTGTGAAGGTGGAAATGTGATGCTCGATTGCACCATTTGTTTCAGTTTGAGGTCATCGACTATCATGACTATTGGTAGCTTGCACAAAATTAAGACCCAATCATCAACCTTTAGGGAAGGGGAAGTGGTTTTGAAGGCAATGGGAGAAGAAATGAGAGAAGAAGGGGAGGAGGTGCATGTAATCACAAACCATCGGTAGGTAATGATTTCTAATGATTAGTAAGATGACCTAGTGTGCATGTTTCTTGGCCAATTCATTTAGTGACTCTAATGAGTGTGTACCACCAAAAGGACATAAAATATAGCTCAAAATGGATTAGTTACCCAAACATTTAATGTGTTACTTTAACCCTATTACACTAATATGTTATTTTAGTGAATTACGTGACATGCAACATGACCTTTCTAAACTCGATATGCATATTAGGTATAATGAGGATATAAGGTCCATATAAGTGTACATCCGTATTCATATATGGTACCAAGCATGTAAAATCAAGTTTACTCGACTGTATGCTAGGGTTTAGGTTCAAACCATCACCATTCGCTAATTATAAATCATCATAAATTATTGGTTATAGGTTCTAAAATCTATATGAATCATTACTTCATGGTCTATCAATTTATGGAATGCTTAAGTCTTATGTAGGTAGAGTTAGGATTGGTACCTAATTTATCTATAATGTGTTCATTCCAGGTCAACTAAGGTATAATTAGGGTATATCTTACACATAATTTAGAGATTCTAGAGAAACTAATATAATTGACAAATGAATAATGGAAGTAGGATTTTTAGAGTTTGGATAGCAGATTTATATATGTCACATAGAGAGAAAACCTCTTGGACAACATTTGATTGTGGTAGTAGCTCCTTATTTGGAAGGTATAAGAGGGATTTCAAATTGGAGTCAATGGGATTCGTAATTGGTAAAATTTTCCAGGAAAAATATTATTTTAGTTGTTTATTTTCGTCTATCCTATACATTTAGTCATGAGTGGGACACATCATAGAGGAGAATAATAAGATTTATATATCTAATTTCTATAGGTATCTTCAAAGGAAATTGGTGACATTGTTTATTTTTCAGTGATAACAAAGTGATTGATAATGTCACAAAGTAATGGTTCACGGGGCTTCCACTGATACCACCAAGGAAAATATCTTTGCCTCCTTAGAGTTGAAGTGGATGATATTTTTTTAACCAACAAAATGTAATTTTGTACATAACTTGACTAACAAGTGTATATAATTGAACAAGTGTTGTGACTATTTGGATTACAAAACTTTTAGTTAACACTTGCACCAGAGTTCAAGTAACACTTACTACAAAGAATGGAGCATATATAACTAGAATAATGGAGTAGTGGTATAGTAGACACTACAACACATTTACATGCAAAGATGGGGCAGTGTGTCAAGGAGAATGGTATACATGTATAGTGAATTATAGATCATAGTTTTCATAAAGAATGAAATGTTTGTCAAGGGAAAATTGAGTAGTGCATCACATATAAAGGAAACAATGGAGTAGGGGTGTTATAGATAATGAAAATATGTATAATAAATAATAGATTAGGGATATTATGGAGAATGATATATATATATATATATATATATATATATATATTAGTAAATTAGTGGTACCATATATAATGGAACACATATAAATTGAATAGTGGAGCAGTGGTGTCACAACGAATGGAACATATATTAAGGGAATAGTGGATTAGGGGTGTTATTGAGTTTAGAATACACATTTAATTAATAGTGGAGCAGGGATGTACTAGATATAGAACACAATTTGGGAATAATAGATCAACGACATCACTGATAATGGAAAAATATAAATGGAATAATCGAGTATAAGTGCCATTGATAATGGAGCACATATAAAGGGTACTATGGGGTAGGGGTTTTATGGAGAATAAAAAACACATATAATAAATAGTAGAGCATGGGTTTTGGGAAAATTGGAACACAAATAAAGAAAATAATGGATGAGTTGTATCATACACAAATAAAGCAAATAATGGATGAGTGATGTCATAGAGAATATAAAACATATAAATAAAGTGATGGAGAAAAATATATATTAGTAATACATGCAATATGTGTAAGAATTCAATCACAAATTCAAAACTTTACAATATATTTGTCATGTTAAAATTGTCATCAATTCAAAGTCAAAGGTAGACGTCGGCACAATCATGCCTTTTGGTCCTCTATCCATGGTCCAATGTGTATTGGGCTCCTCTAACCTCCTTGTCATGTAGGTGATGCATCTTCACTCTAGATTTCTTTTTCAAAGTTTTCAAAGTATCTTTCTATCTCTTCTTTGATTGGATTGGATGTAGAAACCTTTATTGACTTACCTTTAAAATGAGATGGAAGGGTTGATAAAAATTCAACTTGAGTGCAATCTAGAACAAGTCAACATGCTTCTTCATTTGTTTTTTAGCCTTAGAGGACATGGATTTAATCCAATTGTCCACCATGTCATGAAACTATCACCCTTACAAACTAAAGTAGCCAACTGAATTATACTATAGGGTTGATAGTGATCACACTTACATCATTTTCTATGCATACAACATCGTCTATAAAGTGACATTAAGGGCGTGGACGCTACAATAATAGAAATACAATGTCAGTTTTTAAGCCAAAGCAAATTGACGCAATAGTATAACATCAATTTTATTGCATAAAGAAAATGAGACAATAGAGAGACTAGTGTGTCAAATATTTTAAGAAAAAGTGACGCAAAATAGTCAAAGCAACAAAAGAAAATTGTGTTTTGAGAATACGTATAGTAATAAACTGACACTAATAGTCTTTAGACAATCTTATCATTTAAAGTATGTTACGTCATTCAGTGTCATTTTTGTCAAAAAAGATGCCATATGCCAATTGAGATAGTTTTACTAAAAATATTAACACTAATAATATTATCTTTTCTGCAAAAATTTACATTCAAAAGATTCAGATGTTCAATTGAAAGAAATCTTGCAATTCATGGATGCAAGCTTGAAATAGATACTAAAATAACTTTCTAGAATTCATATTCACTCCTGTTTAAGTGAATTTATACTCTAATAAAAAAATCATAAATATTAACACAAAAATAATGAATCAATCACATCATTCACGTTCATAAATTTGCATTGACACATTCCACATCATTTACACATAATCCACATCTTTCACAATCTACATCCTTCAAAAACTGTAAGATATATTGTATTAACTAAATGTTACAATATATTAAATTTAAACCGGATAGAAAAGAAAATTTGTAACTAAGAGTTTTAAATAAGATAAACTAACGTAAATAATGCATTTAAGCCAAAGTACAAGCTGAATTTTATCAAGAGACATTCTACCCACTCTTCCTAAAGTTCATCTCAAATCTCTATTGTATAACTTTGAGTGTTAAAGATCTGCAAAAGAAATGTGCATATTATATAGAATGATTATATTTGAAATTAAATTGTAAATTAATGATCCTATTCTTTTTAACCTAATCTATACAATGAATGTCTTATGATGCTTTCTTGAGATTGTTTTCCATATATTTTATTACATAATATCCACACACCTAGTCATTATTTTGTAGATAATATTGAAAATTCAAATTATATATAACATTAATAAATTAGTGTAATCAAGCTGACATGACAATTTACGTTACCAAACTACCATGGCATTCTTCAAACTCATTATTTTAGATTTTGAAACTATCTATGCTTTGTCTTCTTTGAATGCTTTTATACCCCTAAAATCAAATGATTAAGATAGTTGACTAAGTAGACATATCATGATAAAGACATATTAATCAATGTGTTGGTGAATAAATCTTTATGCTTACTCCATGGCTGGGAATTTAAGATTGTTCCCCTTGAAGTTTACCTAATGGATCAATATAATATACAATCATTCAGCTCATGACAATCACTAATAATGTCCAATGCTTGTATCTGAACAAGAATAAGGCAACCATTGAAAAGAGAGGCAAAATAGTAGAAACTTACTTGATATAAAAAGTATAAGTTAATAAATGAAATTGAATAAAAGAAACTTACTTGACATTGAAAGGATCTTGAATAATGTCCTTTCCCGTACAAGTAAAATATTTTAATGTAGTACAAAAATATTCAGATACATCACTAGTCTGTGTTTTCACTAGGATAGTAGTTGAAGGAGCTAAGAATATGACATTATTTATTTCAAAAATATAAGGCCTTCATATATAAGTAGCTATAAAAATAATCATAATCATTTATATAGAAATTAATTGCAAACATATATTGGAATTTTCCATATTAAAAAAAACCTAACCATATTCATACTTCTAATATAGAAGTATTTAGTTAGTCCAACAAGAATGACCCCATTATTGTTGGGTTTTATGGCCTCAGAGTAGGCAGTGGTAAATTTTTTTACTGGCCATTAACCCATAACAGGAGATCACATCAATGACTATGTATGGGAAGGATGGTTTTAGCAAGATATACTCGATCCTGGGACTTACCCAGTGATAATACCTTGTAGCCTTGTGCGGTCTTCAACGCCATGTCTTAAACGGTGTCTGTGCAGCTCCTGATCATCGCCATGGACTCTAGCCTCCCCCACAGACTACGGATGACATGTCCTCCTGAGCAGCATACATCTCCTACCTCTGCAGATAGTCCACATGGACCACCAGGAACTCCTGCCATTCTAGAAGAACTGGTAGGAAGGAGATGACCCTCATGTCGGTGTACTAGCACTAACACATTGTCCCAAACTCAGACTGCTTTTATGTAGTTGTCTTTCCCTTACTATTCCTCCCTAGTTGGGTAGCACTTACTCGGGCTCTCTCGGTTACCAAAACTAGAGAGAACAACGATTGTACAAAGAAACTAATGTTCTAAGTTGTGTGTTCTGAGAAGCCCCCAGTACCCTCTATTTATAGTAGAGGGCAGGGTCAGGGTTCCTAGTCTATTCAGGAGTAGAAGGATCTAGAAATTCCATGAATAGTTTATACTGTGGCAGGTGAACCGATTGGTTCACAACTGAACCTATCATTTGGGCAGGTGAACTGATCGGTTTAGTTAGGTAGGTGAGCCAATTGGTTCACCCACTGAACCGGTCATTTCACTTCCCAGATTTTCTCGCAATTGACTTTCCTCAATCATTTCCAATTAGTGCAAAGATTAATCCTTATTCCAATCGAATTGAACAAGTGAAATGTGAAAGTTTTCCTCCAACAGGGCAAATCCTTATTTCCTCAGTTGGCAGGACTGTGAGCCGCCCATTTCACCAAGTGAATCGGTCAGTTGGCTCACACTAGCCGATCATCTCACAAGGGTGAACCGGTTGGTTGGCTGTCCTGCCATTGCCAATGCACTCTATAATCGACCTGATACTCTAACCGGCTAGTTCAACACTTGAACTTGATAGTTATGATTCCAGTCAGTCAAGTGCATGTTGAATTGAGTACCTAAATGCCTTTAATCTCAATCTAAAAATCATTCATAGAAAATCTCCTCTTCCAGGGGTATCCTATGTGTGTGACCCTGCATGTTTCAATTTATGTTGGCAGTGAATGTTCATAACAACTTATGATATAACAAGCAATGAGAGGAATCTAGTAACTCATCATTGTTACCCAAGTAAATCAGAAAGTTGGAGAACAACTTCAACCTACAGTTTGTGATTAGTGTTACAGTGATCATATAGTTCCTTTGTCTCTGACATCCGGATTGAACTCAAGGCATGGAACATCATCCTCTTCAACATTCAATCCATGTTCCTTGACTTACATCAGACTATCTAAAATGCATGTGAATTCACATATCACATATTGAATCACATGAGTATGGCCATACAATTCTCAGTCTCTTTTATCAAGGGGCCCTGGATATCATACTCCTTGTAGGAGGGACAAATCTCATATATGTCACCCACATTCAAGTCCCCATGTGTCAAAGTCACCCAATCATCACCGCTATAACAACCCATGTTTCAAGACTGCATTTGATGATGTCAAAGTGTACCCAATCACATCTGATGAGTGTAGTGATTTGAAGTCTAAGAACCACAATCACCACCATCATTATGAGAGATGATTGTGACTACCATTCCATGGTATCCATGTATCACTCTCATGGTGGGTATGTTCAATATACTATTCTCTAATATATATCTGTGTGCTTGACTTGATATCATATATCAAGACTAATGAGACTTTGTCATCAGTCAACACACACTCTAGTCTTATGTAGTACTATTGTCTATTTTGCTTCCACAGTAATATCCGACTACAGACATAACAAGAATGCATCTACTCTTATCATACATATGGTCTCATTGTTTTTTTTTAATAAATAAATAAATAGTCTCATTGTTCAGGTCCTCAACCTGAAGACATATGTCATCGAGTCACATCATTCTTTTGACATCTATCATGTATGTGTCATCATCTCATGAGTGAGACAAACATAATAGACATAATTACCTTTATCATTATCAAATCAAGTATCATATGCCTCATTGCAATCATCATATGATTGTCTCTCTGGGCATACTATACCAAGAATAATATCATCAAGAAAGACATAATTCTCAAAGTCCCACCCTATCATGTTTCCAATTAATCTAATCAATGTTTTTGAACCTAGTTTTTGACTAGACAAGGACCGACACAAACATTTATATTTACTTCCCAACTTGTGAAATGTGGATTCCCTGAATTAATGATGCTTTAGGCATAGGAGGAAGACCAGTAGGCTTTTGTATTTTAGATTTATGGATATGTTAAATTTCATATTTGTATCAAATAATTTGATATATATACATATATAAAATATATAGTAGCAATTTAATATACCTCATAGAATCCAATTTTTAGGCCACCCTACCATAGAGCCACCTAATTTTTGGTTGTATTAAATTCCCTATGAGGTATGGGTAGTGATGTGCCCCCATTCACTTATACACAAAATTGATGGAGACACATCAAATGTTAGTGGACATTGATTGGCAATGCAACCTTTCCTACTGCCACTATATTTTATTTGGGTTGTATGCCTATAAGTTTGTAGTTTGTATCCAACTGTAATTTAAATAATATAAATTAACAATGTGTATATATCATACTACAACAAAGCATGTATAATGAACTTACATTGGGATGCTCTAGCGGGTCATTGGTAGTACTCCTATGACCTTCTAAAACCATAGTAGCCTTAATCTAATAACTTCAACAGTGTAGAATTTGAGAAGGTTGAGCATGATGAGGAGGTTGAAACTAAGACATTGTTTCTTTTAATTTATGCACCACAATTTGTTATACTTCCGCCTATTTGAACATCCTTTACGATTATATCCAGATTACTTTTAAAAGAATCAAAAATAGGAATTTAATACTATGCAAACTCCTAATGCCCTAGCATAGACAGACACTCCTCTGTACCAAGAGAAACCATTACTTCATCCATGTGTCCAGTTGGGATGAAATTTTCCTCCTTCCATTTCTTGTGGAGCTCCCTCTAATTAAAATTAAAATAGATGCTTAGTAATGACTAATAAGAAAGAATTTAGAAAAAATAAATAAAGAAGACAAATAAATGATTATGAAATGTGACTTTTACTTACCATTTTTATACCACCTCCTTAGTTGTAGGATTGAAAATTTCTCTTGCTTTATATGATCTAGCATCAATTGAAACCTCATATCAGGGTTTCAACTGAGTTGAAGTTTTGGTAGACTCTTCCCTAGAAGAGGTTTGCTTTTCCTATATTTGGTGATGTGAGTCATAACCACCAGACCTCAGGTGATGGTCATGCACATTCTTGGCCAACCTTTCTTTCTGGGCCTTGTGGATAGTGTGATCAATTTGAAAGAACTTTATAGATTTATACAAATGAATATTAATAGTAAATAAGAAAAAGTCATACAGTATATCAAAATCCATAATACCTTGAACTTATTCGACTGCTTACAGGAAACAAACTAGTCCCACACCACATGATTAAAAAAACATATTTTCGTAGAATCCTTCTTTTTCATAGTATTATTTATATAATCAATAGTGAGATTGGTATTGAATGCCCTCCACACCATGTCGTATTGTTGTAGCATATTTTTCGTATGATTTTTTTCATTTGGATAAAAATACCCTAAACAATAATGTTATTTTAATAAGAATTAGCAAAATAAATTAGAATAAAAAAATAAAGTTAGTAAAAACTCAAAGATATGTCCTCTTATAGGAGGACTTTAAGGACATCATTATTTCATATCAACTTTATATATTTATTGCCACCTTATATCATATAGTGGACCATACATAGTTCATGAAAGCACTAGTATTATCCCCAACAGGTGCTCATGTGTCATCATACTGTATGGATCATTTTATAATTTGGTTTTTTATATAATTCTACAATTGTTTGTTTTTAAATAGTGAAATCATAAGTTCTTTCTATGCCTTGTTTGTAAAAGTGTGAACTTGATTTACAAAATCTATTTTTCTTTAGATTTCGTGGATGTCACTGTTATACCAACAATGAATATGGGGAAAAAGGAAGAAAGAAAATCCATTATTTAGGGGAATATAAAAATAATGGATAAATAACAATGTAATATTAGAATCATGTGGAATTTTCTAGAAAAGAGGTGTTAAAGGCCACTAAGGTTTGTTTTTGTTTTCACATGGTTCCTAATAAGAAAACTCATCCAAATAAATGATATGGGAAAGATAGAAAGAGAAAGGGATTGTTTTAATCCCTTAAATAATGAGATAAAAGAGAAAACTTGAAAATTAAAAAAAATGTCTTTTATTTTCGATTTTTGGTCTCAAATCATGCCCATGCTTAGTGAAATTCATTAAGAACTTCCATTTAAAATATGGGGTTAAAAGGATTAATCAAATGAGAGATATGGATTTTACAAAAATACTTAAAGTATAAGTATTGATGGGTTGATATATCAAATGTCTTGCATGCATTCCTATTTGGAAAAAACTTTTGTAGACATTATATTTGGCACACACATTTGAAGCCCTTGGATGGAGAGTTTTCCCTACCTCAGCTAGTTTGGGAAACCAGTACAAGAACTGAGAGGATTTCGTTCACGTCTGTCTCCCTGTCCAATACATGAATGGATCTGGATAGTTTTCAAGTAGATTAGGGAGAGTATCTCACATCTATCTATCCTAGGTTTTACCTAATTTGGGGAACCCTAGAGGATGCACCCAATCTCCTAGTGCTACAAGAACAGAACACCCAACCAAGACTATATATATGGACATAGACCTCTCCACAAAACCCCAAGGTTGCTCGTGATTTGCCATTGGATTTCTAGACCCTCGCTCAACCTCTAATTCCATATACACACCCTTCTCTTATCCTCCCTTATTCCCTGGCACTCTATAACAAAATCAAGCACTAATATATCATCTCCAAGCCCTCTGTGATCTATCAAAGGCAACCAACAAGACTGTCAGAGCCATATGGAGAAAGTCATGTCTTTGCTCACCACTCTAGGGTCCTAACTCCTAAATTAACCTTTATTTGACTCATCCAAGAATAGGTGCAAGGTGACGAGAGGTAGATAATGAAATCAAAGTAAAATACTCCTCTTCCCTCAATCACACACTGAAAGGGTAAGGGTAATTTAGTTATTTCACTCTTTTTTTGCTCTGCCAAGTGTGTGTCCACAAAAGCACAGTCCACCAAGTTGGCATAAGCCTATTGGTCAACCCAACCATGTTGTAAGGATAGGACCCAGGCTCATTGCCTAGGTGGCAAGCCCCCATTGGTTACAAAGTATTAATCTTATAAAAATCATAGTATTTTATAGGAGGGTTCAATAAAGGCATACAATATATGAATCTTGCTCAGAAAAATGCGGGGAATGCAATAAAAATATAATCAAGAACTAAATCTATCTCTAATTCAAAAAGTGACTAAAGATACTATCTTTAAAATGTTTAATGTGTAAAAACCCTAATTTCTAGGTTTTGATGATCTTAATATGTTTAATTGATCTTATAGTCAAATACTGATCTTTTTGGATAACAAGGATAACTTGGATCTTTTTTAGTTTGATAATTCATAAATTGACAAATTAGGGTTTTATTGAGTTAGAAAGCATATGATGATAAAATTAGGGTTTTAACCCAAAAAGGCATCAAAAGTGATAATTAGGGTTTGGGAAGCTAAAACCCTAATGAAATCCTAATTCGACCCCAAAACCCTAACTTAGACCCCAAGTCAGTCTTATTGGTAGATTTTGGATAAAATAATAATACATGGGTATTTTGATTTAATTTCAGGATAGTTGCTTGATTAATTGCTTTGTTGCATTTTTTCTTGCACATCAAGTACTCCTGAGAAAGGTATGTGGTTACGCCTATGATTACTTGACTTAAGAAACTTTTGTGGTTTTCTCAATGTTTTTCTGGATGGATTGCAAAAATAATTGGTTGCTTGTTATTTACTTCATGCAATACATATAGCCCATATGAGTATTGTTGTATATAGAAATAAATTTATCAATCCCAAAATAATATCTCTAATTTAAATGCATGCATGATAATTATGGAAAGCACCCCTAGCGAGTGGGTTGGCTAATAAATACTCCCAGAGAGTGAGTATGGTATCATGAATACCCCCAACGAGTGGGTATAGTTTGAAATCACCCCTAGTGAGTGGGTATATCAAACAAATACTCCCATACAGTGAGTATGGTAAGATTGGGTACCCCTAGTGAGTGGGTATGCCACATAGATTAAGGAATTGAGAAGGTAGACAAATAAAAAGGCGTGTTTATTATCGTTTTGAAAATATGGTTGATTATGTTGTTACTCATGCATGCACATATTTTGTCCCCCTACATACCCTTTTAAATTGTTATACTGACCTTATTTTATTTGACAAAATTTTATATTAAACTACTAATAACCTACAAATACTGAAGAATAATGGGCATCCTAAAATAATGCCCCATAAGAAAAGATTTAATGTAATTCCAGAGGATATGGATAAATGGATTTTATTTCTATTATAAATATTAGTTTAAATTACATGTAAACTCCCTTGAGGAGAGATTATCTTTTTACCATACTCTTTTCCATATAATGAAATTTACTGTTTATTATTGGTTACTTTCTAATCTTGATCCTAGAATTATGATTATGGCCCTTTCCCTCCCGGTCCTCCTTTTAAGGGATAACATGGGGAGGGGGTTGTAACATATCATTTCTCCCCATTTTCCCTAAGCACCCATAACCTGCACATCACAATGGGCCCTCTAGTATTCTTTGCATCAACACTAATAAAAGAATCAAATTTAGCACAAACCTCCTCGTAGTGCTCATGCTTAGAGTACTCATCTTCAATTTCCGTTCTAGAATAGTCTACAAGCAAAGTAATAAATATAAACATAAGTTATGATAAATGCATGTTTAACTGATAATAAATATGAATTTATAAAAATCACATGCCTCTAGTATTGGTTGGGTTGTTATTTAACTAAAATTCCTTCAGCATGATCTTGACATATATAGTAATCATTTATGTTAGCTTTGACATTTACACCTAGAAAACAATAGAGAATGGGATGAATCATCATACTTTTAATATTCTTCTTCTTCATTAGTAAAACCTGCAATAAATTGCCTTTTCCATGAATATTGACAAATCAAACTTTATTTACTAGGTCATTGATATAGAATAATTACTTTGTTTGTGATGTCATGATGAATGACCCATGTTTCTTTCCAATCTTTTTAGAATTTATTAAAATGAAACCCAACTCATCCACTAAAAATCCTTTATTGTTATCGTCCTAAGTACACATAGAGAGATGAACTTTGATATCTATGTAGTCAATTCCTATATATCTTCAATAGAACTGTAATCTTGTTAGGATTTGTGGAGGAAGCAAGCATAGCAGAAACCTTAAAAGTTAATTTATCCATGTATCCTACAAGAAGATCTCGTTGACAATAACATACTCGAGAAGAGAATGCGTAAGGTATACCTTGTCATTGAGCAAGTTCAATGACGTGCCCTTCATGTGGTACTGCATGTCACTCCTTGTGTAGACAAATGGTCCTCATCAACATCGTCTGAGTGGCTATGTATCTACGTAGTCTACACGGATGGATTGGAACTCCTCATCACACTACTTGAGTTGGCGGGAAGGAGCATCCTTTGCTTGATGATGTGCTAGTATCACAATATCTCCCCTTATCTCTCACTCACTCTCTCTCTCTCTCTATTTCAGGGATGATGACAACTAGGGTTCACATACAAGAAATTGTCTAAAATATCAGTGTCACATCCCTATAAATAGGAGAGGAAAGGAAGTAGGGTTTTTCAAAAACTCTAAAAATGGAAGGTTGTGGTTGTGTTTAAGGCCGCTTGAGGATTTCCAAATAGGAAATTAGAACAATCTAGAATCATAATATTACATAATTAAACAATTAATCAAATTAATCTATTAACTAATTTTTGGTCATCTGACTCTATCCAATCACTCAGGGTCATCCGGTCGACTTAGCATATAAGCTAACAATTTAAATCCAATTAATTAGCTTCAATATTTTAACCAATTAACTTAGATTATATTTTGTTATTATTCCACTTGATCTCAAAGGAAATTTAGTAATCAATTGACTTGAACATTTCCAACCATGTCCAAAATTACACCAATATTCCAATGCATCATATGTGTGTGACCGTGTAGGCTCCAATTTACGTTGGCCGTGATATTTATAATCAAATTATGATTTAATGAGCAATCATTGGTATCTAGCCAGACTTCATTGCTATCCAAGTAATTGGAGACGTTGGATAACAACTTAAACTAGTATTTTAACCATTGTTATAGTGATTATATAATCCCTTTGTCTCTCATATCAAAATTGAATTTGATCCATAGAGATGTAATCCTCTTAATGTTCAATCATTATTCCTTGATCTAGAATAGACTATTGAGATACACATGAGGTCAACATCTTATTTTGACCCACATGAACATGGCCATGCATTTCATAGTCTCGCTCGTAAAATGGGCAGGATATCACTCCAATGGGAGGGATAAATTTCATGTATGCCACTTACAATAATCCACATGTGTCACAATGCACCTAAGCTTTGATTGTATAACAACCCTTTTCAAGGTCAATTTGAGTTGTGTTAAAGTACATTGAGAAACATGCAATCATTGTAATGACTTTAGGTCTAAGGGCCCCATTTACCACTATCACATTGAGAAGTGATTCTAACCACCATTCTTAGTTCCCACAAATCACACTCAAAGTGGGTCTGTCTAATACAATTGTTCATAAAAAATACTCATGTTTTTAATTTGATATCCAATATCATGACTATTGAAATGTAGTCATCAATCAACACACATATGGTTTTAATGTATTATTAATGTCCTAATTCCCATAATAAAATCTAACCAGAGACTTAGACAAGAATGGATACTTAACATAAACATGATCTCATGTACATACCTCAACCTGAATTCATATGTCATTGAGTCATACATTCTTAGGACATTATTACATTTATTCATTATCCCATATCGGAAAAAGACATTATAATAAAAAATGCCTTTATTAATAATAAAATTAATTACAATATGTTCCATTACAATCACCATGTGATTGTCTCTGAGATCATAGAACCAACAAATATAACATCTTAGCTCCATGTCTTCTCTTGTCTTTAGCAATGCAAAAGAACAATGAAGAAGAATGAACAATCACCCCACTATTTTGGACTACACTACTTTCATCTTGACACTATGTTACTATGAAAACCTATTTATGTCATGCCCTTCATATGATATGACATTCATTTTGGGTTTGAAGGAAAGCCATTTGATTTTTTCAACAAGATCATTTGGTATTTGAGGTAGTGGACTAAAGACCTTATCTTCAAATCACTTAATAAAGGTTCAATTATTTTCTATAGCAAGCCACATTTATTTGTCTCGAGGATTCTTTCTCTTGATAATATTAGTGTTCTCGGTGATATACACACCCACTTCATTGAAGTTGTGTGAAATTTATAGGTATGCTTATTCACTCATGGATGATTCATTTCTTATGGGCTCCTAGAGTTCCCTCACCAGAATAAAATTCAAAGTGGTAGTTATATAGATCTCTAAGAGTTTCATTATAGTTCAAAAAATCATTGTGAAAGTCCATTACCTTTCTAGCTACATAACCCTCAACAATACTCCCTTCAAGATGATAATGATTTTGAACATCACCCTTAAAAACACTCATGTACCATTCAAATTGATACATCTAGTGTAATAAAATTTGACCCAAAATGTTCACCTCCTTTGTTAAATGAACTACAAGATGAACCATGATATCAATGAATGAAGGAAGAAAATACCATTCAAGATGGCAAAATGTAATACTCACATGTTTCTAAAATGTATTGAGAGTACCAAGTTTTATCACTTTATTGCATATTACGTTGAAGAAGAACTAGGAGCCTTGTGATTTCAAAAAATACATGCTTTCAATGTATATATTAGATAAACACATGCAAAATTTATTACATTAAAGTGTAGAAATCGTGAAATTTAAGACTTATTAGCCTCATATCCTTCATTGGCACCAATATATGAATATTCAATAGTATCCTTGTGGAATCTTATTATTATGCAAGCACTTTCAAGAAGTCTTTTTTCCTATTTTGACAAAATGTAAAAAGATGGGGGTAAAGAGGCATGGTGACCCCTAATCTCCATTGATAGTTCTTTTGTTATACCCATTACTTGTAAATCCATTCTAGATTTGATTCTATCTTTAGTCTTGTCTGGCATATTCAATAGTTCACCAATGACTCTATCACATATATTGTTATCAACATTCATGATATCACTGTAATGTCTAATTGACAAAATATCCAATAAGGAAAAACCCAATTTATTGAACCCTATTATATAATGACTTATCACGCACAGGAGTACTACTATGTAGTATCTTACCAAATATGTTGAGAACACCATTCACCCTTTCATATACAACATTCCTCGATATAGGTTTAGCAATACTTTATTTCAAAGTTGATAAACTAAAAGCTTTGTGTTTCCTTCAAAACATATGCACTTGTGGGAAAAACCTTTGATGGACAAGCTATATGCTTTTTCTTCCATATTTTAGTCAGATTGAATCAATGTTTTCCTCACATACAAGACATGCTTTATTTTTGTTTTTCTATATCAAACAAGTTCCCATAGCCTGGAAATTCATTTGATGTGCAAAAAAAATAGCACACAAATTAAATAACTCTCCACATCACACATCATATATCATAATGCCTTTTCCCGACAGTTTCATTAGGTCATCATTTAGAAGTTTCAGGTAAACACCAAAATCATTGCCAAGTTGTTTTGGCTCTGATATGAACCTAGAAAGCATGATGTATTTATTCTTCACACACAACCAATGAGGAACATAGTATATTTCAATCATAACATGCCAAGTTCTATATTGATTGCTTAATGTACCATACCGATTAATGTCATCAATACAAATTCCATGTCTTAAGGCTCTCAGTTCTTCACCTAATTGAGGGTACAATAAATCATTTTTTTCATTGTTGTGAATCAAATGTGTTTTATAGGATCCCATCATCATTGTCCTTTACATATGCATGCCAAGATAGATTCTATATATCTTCAAAAATATCAAATAAGCACTAAAATCATGGTATTATAGGTAGATTCCACATCACCTTCGTAGTAGAGCCATTCTTGGCCTTATCTAAAGTCATCATTTTGTACCTTGACACACCATATTTTGGACAATATTTAAAATATGTGTAGTCCTTTTGAAATAACACATTATCATTTGAGCATGTATGTATCTTCTTAGCCTCTGTTCCCATTGGGCACATCATTTTCTTTACTTCATATGTTGAAATTGGAAGCTCATCCCCCTTAGTAAGAAGTTCTTTTAATAGAAACAACAAATACGTGAAAATTTTATCGCTCCGCCTATTTTTAGCTTTTAGACTATATAATATCCTCAAAAAACTTAGCCTCATGAACTTATTACAACCCACATATAATGGTTTCTCAGCAGCATGGATGATGTTTGTAAATAGGAAGGTGGATAGATAAGATTGTCTCTACAACTACCTTAGATAACATCATTTGTATCTTCTGAATTGGATCATTTTTGACATCATCATCTTTTCTCATATATTCTTCAACACAACTATTACTATCGACATATCCTGGTCTTCAATTAGGATTCTCTATATTAATGGCATTCATGATAGCCTTGTATGATCCCATTCCACAATACTTGATTTTTAATTTCCTTAATAGTGTCAACTTTGAAATTCCTACAAGGACAATATAACCTATCTTTGGTTCATTTCCAATTTTCCTCAAAAAATCTGATAAAATCATCAATACCTTTTGCAAGATTTAGACTATAATGATTTTTATTGGACATCCAACAATTTTGGTATGTAACTTTGATCCATTTTTAAAACACATTTGAAATAATTCAATACCTCAATATATATATGTATTATCCGTTAAAATAATTTTAAATCGAGAGCAAACTAGTAAGATCATTATTAATATGTACCACCTATCTCATTTTTTAATAGTTAATCTCACTAGTAAGTGTATAATCTGTGTTTAGTTTCTAAGTGAAATTCAGAAACATTTCCCCTAAGTTATTTGAGTTTACCAATGTAGGTTGGCAATGCCACTCACAAATGTACCCAGAGAATAGATGGGGATATACTACTAAAATTTTCTTTAACACTAAAAAAAATTACACCCACATCCTAAGTGAGATTTAGTGTTCAAAATAGTCCGAGACCGGGGACTATCCAAAATTAACTCATAATGAGTAAATTTTGGATGGGTTTCTAAGTCAATAAATAAATGTATAATTATCATAATCATATATTACTTTATACATAAGTGTGTTAATACCTACATCCTACAATTATTATTAATTCAATTATTATGCCATAAACTATAAAATAATTGGTTTATATTATTAAGCCCTAAACCCTTAAATAATTTGGGTTAATTTAATATAACATTAACTTAAATTCTTAATCATTACTCCATAAGGAATAGAATATAGATTAAGAAACCAATTTTACCATAGAAACTTTCATGATACATTTTATTTTAAGTTTGTAATTAGATGGACTGGACATATTCACTATCATATCATTCATTCCAATTCATTCAATTATCATCATTAGACACATGCATTTTAGAGCAAAGTAACATCACTAAATAAATGCAATATCAAAGTTGAGATATAGGAGAAGGATTTACCCACACAGAGCATACAAGCCTCTACAAGGTGGAGTCTTTGTGTTCCAATAGAGAAGTCTACATGATAGACAAGGAAGAAGCAACACCGCACCTCGAGAGATAAGAGGGAAGAGGTTGGGCACAAAAATAGTTCGGCGTCAACATCAGCGTTGAAATGAGGAATAAGATAGGCACAAAAGTTGTTGGTCATTGGTGTTGAAAGCTAACGTGCATCTATGATATTGAGGAGATTGGACATGAAGGTGGTTTTGCAACTAAGAAACAATTGGTGCCTAAGCGCAAAGGTGACATCGTCAACTAACTAATAGTGTGGTGCGAGTAAGAGGAAGAAATGGCATGGTAGCATCCAATTGGTTTCCCATGAAATAGGAAGCAATGGTGTGTCACATACATGAAGAAGGATCACCAATTCTATGAAGACCATGGAGTGGTGTCAGTGTCCAAAATGATAGATCCATAGGATGATGGAGGAGTCGGTGTCAAATATTATTAAAGGGAACAAATGAGGAAGAAGAATAGAAGCTAGATCATGATTATCCAACATTAACCAAGGCTCACAAAATATAATTTCACATGATTTCCCAACATCAATTATTGATAAAAAAGTTGAAGCTTCATGTGAAAAAGTTCCCATTTCTTTCCTAGATATTTGTAGCATCTATTTATATGTAAACACGATGTTTTAGTTTATTTAGTCGATTTATTTTGTAAAAATTTCACTATCAACAATGACATTAAGGGAAAAATCTATATCTTCACCAAATTTAGATTTTTGTATTTAAAATAGAGTTAATTATTTTCATTCAACTTGTAGATTTAATCATCTTTTCTGGAACAATGTAGTGCCATGGAACATCTTTCATGTTCTAATTTGTATGCAAGCCTAGAACATTCTTAACTTCGGAGATGTATCTACAAATCTTATCCATGCTTTCACACATACAAGAAGAACATTCAAACATAGATCATATGTATGTGATTACACTATCTATGTATCTATTTAGTTACCCATTAACCTTTGAAAGAGCTCGATCCAAGATTGATGTCATTCTTTTTGTTTGGATTTACATTTATTCACACTACATTATCTTTTGGAACTCATTTTCAAACATGTTTATGTGTGTATCTGAAAGAAGCCTTTCTGTTCAGACTTATTCCTTTCTGTTACCCCTTTTTCTTACAACCAAAATATTGAAGTGTATGAAGAAATGGACAAAACTTTGGTTGGATGAAGAGCCTAATGACTAACTGAGTTGGGTCATTTTCATAAATTTAGTAAATTTTGTTTTGCCCAAGCCAAAGACAGTAATTTTGAAAGATAAATAATTTCTTAATACTATGATAAAAACTGATAGGGAAGCATTGTTCAATCATCTTACACCGCACCCCTTTGTCTTCAACATCATATATGAGAAGAGTGAGGTGGTTGCACAAGTAATAGTGAATAATCAAGTTAGTTTCTTTTGGGAATTTGTAATTTGCACCACATACATAGAACATGGAATGTCTTTGGATAATGACTTAATAGAAGTCATAGTTGTGCCTTGATATGCATATATATTTAATGGATCCTTATCTGACTGTTAATTAAAAAAATTCATGGATAACCATAAAATAGATTCTATCATTTTTTCATAAAGAAGGATCACTATAAAAACACACGATGCTAGTAGTGACTATAACCAACAAAAAAAGATACATAGAAAAGTAGATAGTTAGTGAATTTGAAAATTGTAATAAAATGATAGTATTGAGTACACAATATAACACCCATGACCTAGCATAATCATGTCCCATGATTTATGAACTTTACTATGTGCTTGGGTGATTTAGTTAAATACTTGATGTATATATGTAATTATATGGTTGATGATATTCTCTTATGAGTCTAAGTGCAAATTCATCATTCTTGGAGGACCTTTTTTAATTTGCATGTAGAATCTCTCTCTTTCTCTCTTTTTATCTCTCTCTCACTCTTCTTTTGCCTTGGTTTCATGAGACTTGGCTAATCTAGCAACCTCCCTACCTTTCCATTAGCTAACGACTGATGGAGACACCTGACCTTGTTTACCTTCTATACCCACATCACTTAATGGATATCTTGTGTGGAAACTGATGGAATCCTTCACTTCATCAACCAATAACTCTCTACTCAACCGTACATTGATCATATTCATGTAGCTACTCACTATCTTCTCATTAGAAGGGAATTGGTGGCATCCCACTCACCATCCTCTGATGAAAACCACCGATGGACACCCTATCTTCACCAACAAATGAGAGTGTTGTCTAATCTTGAGCAATGAAGAACCTAGTTTACAATAATCTATGAAAATGATGATGCCTAAAACTAATGAAGCTTCTGATATCATCTATTAATGGGAGATCAGAGTCATCATCTCATGGAGTCACTACACAATGACACCATGGTTTTCCACATCAATTTTGGTGACCAGTTGAGTTTCCCAGGTAGATGTGGTGAGGACAATCATGTAGAGGATTCCAATCACCTAGAGGTAAGTGATGTTTCTATGTCACCTAGAACTTTTCACTGCTCAGAATCATGAGGATATAGGTGGGGCACCCGCTATAGGTGCTACATACTAGCCGATTATACTTGACTAGATGTGCCCCATGAGATGGGAACACACGGTGGATTCAACTTTCGATATTTATAAAACTTTAATAACACACCCACTTCTACTAAAACGACTACACTTGCAAGCGCATAGGGTCGTGTCGTAGTATAGGAGGGTGGTAAGTATAGGGTCGATCTATAGGGAGAAAAGGGGGCACTAGATCTAGGTCAGTTTTGCTAGGTTCCTATTGTGGAGACTAGAGTTAAGGGTTTAAAGTTTGTTTTGATTGTTAACTAAGGATGAACAAGAAAGCAATTAAAGGCACGAATGAAATCTAAGTTAACCCTAGACTAGATTAAAACTAATTAAGTAGGAAAAGACTCAACTAGATATGAAAAGGAAATTTAAACTAAGGCAAGCAAGAGAAGAGAAAAAGAGCAAGTAAAGAGTTAAACTAGCAAGAAAAAGGCAAAAATAGGGCAAGAAGCTAACTAATGAAGGAAAGAGCTAACTAAGCTAACACTAGCTAGGTAGGATGAAAACTAGGGTTTTAAAGCAATTAAGAGAGGTCTGGGTTGTTTACGGGATGTACTTATCACTTAAGTTGCAGGGTGACATATGAACATTATGATTCCATTTAGCTTATCCAAACCAAAAAACAAGTTAGAGTCTAATGAATTAACCTAAGTTGCTAACTGGCCATGGATATGCTAGGTTGTGTATAGGAGAACTAGTCCCTAACACTCTTTACTACCCTTGTGAGGCTCGATTGGGATAGGGATTAGGTTCAATTCAATTAGGGTCTAATCAAGTCTAGGTTTCTATATTAGACATTCCTAGGGCAATTAGGGGCCAATGGTAGTAATGGGTAGGTGAAATCAGGGTTTTAGACCCCAATTCCTCCACATTCTAGCCTTGAGAAGGCTCCATGCTAATTGTACTAGAGTTACCTAATCTAGCTACTTAGATCTCTCACTTAGTCTTAGGGAGATTGTGTTGGGTTGTAGGGGAGACAAAGAAGGTAGCAGAAACAAAAATTTTCTTCTCCCAAACCCAGAATAAAGGAATCACGTCAACGTCTATACAATAGGAAGGATGGTTTGTAGAGGAGTACCTTGTCCCGAGGATTGCTCGGTGATGTTACCTCGCGGTTTGCACGGTCTTCACCTCCGATCTTGGACGGTGTCTGTGCAGCTCCTGGTCTCACTGGGACTGTCAGGATTGACAACTGTCCTCTAAGCGGCAGAAGTCTCCCGCCTCTGAAGTAGTCCACACGGACCACCTAGAACTCCGATCTCCTTGTCCCATAAGGAATCAGAAGGAGTCGCACCCTCTTGTCGGCGTACTAGTCACCGACACACTCTCCTGCAACCAGTTGCTTTTCTACAGTTGTCTTTCCCTTGCTGTGCCTCCCTTATCGGGTAGTACTTGCCTGGGCTCTCTCAGTTACCACAACCAGAGAGAACGACAACTTTGCAAAGCAACTGGTATTCTGAGTTGTTGTTTGAGAAGCCCCCAATACCCCTATATATAGGAGGGTCATGGTACATGGTTCTCTACCCCGGGCAATGCGGGATTAAAGCAGGAGTAGAAGGGTTCAAGATTTTCCACAAAATAACAAACTGCACCACCTAAACCAATCATTTCATGCATGAAACGGTCAGTTGGGGAGTTGAGCCGATCGGTTCACACCTCAACCGATCGGTTGGGGCACCTGAGCCGACCAGTTCACTTCTGAGCCAATCGGTTCACAATCCTGGTCCAACTCAAATTGACTTTCGTATTTGTTTCCAACTAATCAAACATTAATCCTTGTTCAAATCAAATTTGTATAAGTGAAACAAATTGTATTTGCAAAATAGTCTTCTGACTTTCCAAACGATCTCGGTTGGTCCACGAATCGGCCGGTTCAACAATTGAGTCGATCGTTTCATGAAACATGAGCTGACCGTCTCACCAGTTGAGACGATAGGTTCACCAACCTGAGCCGATCGGTTCATCCCATGAGCCGATCGGTTGGAGCAACAGACTATGCAAAATTAGTCAATTGCAGTTTCAATCAATCTAATACTCTAATCAATTAGTCCAACACCTTGAACACTATGATATTGAGCTATCAATTGATTGAGTGTTTAATTGAACTACTAAATTCATTTAGTAATCAATCTAAACATCCTTTGTGGATAAACTCCTCTTCCAGGTTAAATCCTATGTGTGTGACCTTGCAGGTCCATTTCACATTGGCAGTGAAAGTCCATAACACTTATGACTTCACAAGCAAAGAGCAGTGCCTAGTTGCACATCAGTGCTACCCAAGTGAAATAGAAAATTGGAGAACAACTTTCAATACTACAATCCGTAAATTGTGTTACAACGAATGTATAATTCCTTTGTCACTGATATCCCAAATGAACTCAAGGCATGGAACATTCATCCTGTCAATGTTCATTCACTTTCTTGATCTCAGAGTAGATTGAAGGAGATATGTCTAACATCAATATCACATACTGATTCACACATGCGTGTGCACACCTATCTCAATCCTACTCATCAAGTGGCCATGGATATCAAACTCACTCAGGAGGGACAAACCCCATATCTATCACTCACCCCTCAAAAGACCCATGTGTCAAAGCCACCCAATTATCACCTTTATAACAACCCATTTCCAGGACTGTGTTTGATGATGTCAAAGTGTGCCCAATGACATGTGTTGAGTGCAGTGATTTCAGGTCAAAGAATCACACTCACCACCATCACTGTGAGAACTGTCTGTGACTACCATGTCATGGTTCCATTTGTCAAACTCACGGTGGGTCTGTCTGGTATACTTGTTCTCTAACAAGTACCTATGTATTTGGTTTGATATCTCCATATCATGACTAATGAGATTCTATCATCAACCAACACTGCAATCTAGTATTGTGTGTCATTTCTTTCTATCTACCTTCCATAGTGACATCTGACTAGGGATATAATAAGAATGTACAAACTCTTAGCATCTGTATGATCTCATCATTCAGGTCCTTAACCTGAAAGCATACGTCATTGAGTATTATCATTCTCTGGACATTCAATATGTTCTATCATTATCTCATATGACTGAACCAGAAAGAATTGGAAGCTTGCCTTTGATCTTTATCAAATCAATCTTAATGTATCCCACCAATCATCCCATGATTGGCTCTCAGGGCATACATACCAACAGACTCCCACTTGCACTGTGAGCCAATCACCCATGAATCATATTCTTAGTGATCTTCAAACATGTCCCACATGTTACTATGCTCTAGTGCTAACATAGTGAGTTATGGAAACACCTTGCCAAAGTCGGTATTAACTGCATGTCTCTCATCTCTTCATTGTATGTCATACGTATGAGATGGAGTTGCCGTAATATGCGATCTAGTATTCCTTTGCTAACCTTTAGCCACATTGCATGACCAAGCACGCCTAACTTGTCATCAATGACCAGAATAAGTTCATCTCTATGAACTCCTAGATCCATATAGTATCCACTGTTGTTCTTTAACACATGGATACTCAACATTTCCTTTTAAATGGCTTTATTGGAACGTTTCCATTTATCAATAAACATTCACTTTTATATATCCATATATATTTTGCGATTAATTTTCTATCCTTTTCGTAAGTTCACATCAGTGTAACTCTATACAGTGAACCCCTCCTTATTTCCATAGAACTAGTACTTATCAAGTTCTTATGGTATTCCAATAACCCTTACTGGAACTAGACATACATCCACTCGTCATGTCCCACATACGAGTTATCAGGATAAGCACACCATATTGTCATGTCCTACATACAAGATGATGAATGTATTTATTCTTGCTATGTCCATACATGCAAGATAATGGGAAGATTACATACATAATAGATCCATATCTATTCTTAGTGTTCCCATTCTTCATAAAAAATGGACACTTGGCCTTGGGATACTAACTCCAAGTTTTCTCCCACTAAATCTGCGTATATTGAACCCTTCAGTATAGATTGCCAATGTATGCTTTCTCTTTTTAGGTCAAGAGGTTTTTGATAACTATCTCTATAGATCTCTATTCCTATCACATAGGAAATGTCTCTATCTTCCCTAAAGATAATTTCCACTTTAGATTTCCATTCTAGAACATTTCCATTTCCATTTCACATCAACATGTGGAATGTGAATACGCTCCCACTAAATTACATATCCCTTCTTTATCTTTGACAATTCAGTCAAACCCTTTGACTATATCATCAAAGTAAAGATCCAGCTCTGAGTTGCTTGTACTCAATCAATCACATTGATTAGTCCATTATAACTTATAGACTTTATTTGCATTAATGGATTCATAAACCTTATAGGTTGTGTCACGTACACATCCTCATTTTATTCCTTATACAAATGTGATTTTAGTATTTGTATGATAAATCTTTTAGTCATTAAGTTGCAATCAACAAGCATCATCCTTCTCAAAATGTTATCCATGTGTCTGAACGCTTAAGACTCATTTGCACTTATGGATTTCATCCCAATGGGTGCTACCATCAAGGTCATACCTTATGGTTCACATGGAAGTCATTTAGGATGTAATGGTAATAAACCATAACTCAAAATCCAGTTCCTCATATTCATCTAGATAGTTGATTCATCACATGACCAACTCATCACATAGATAATTGAGGTGTATCTGTCAAGGATATAAGAACTCACAACCCTTTGTGATTCTTAATGTCCTTTATTAGTGTGGGGTATTCCTTATTTAAGAAAAAATTAGTTATTTGATAATCATCCTCTAACTTCTTAGAGTATGACTCCTTGTTGATTTAGACATAACCATGCCTTAATCACGAGCTCACTATGATACACTATCATAATCACTCACAAGGTTCTCAAACATTTGGTCTAAGTATTTCATTCATTGATCTCATCAAGAATTAACACTTTACCAAATCCGTACTTCATCTATGATATTCTTGAACACTTCAAGATATTCGTATTGGTATTTCTCTAAACACCACTTGAAGTATTAACATTAACTCTAATAGGTATGTAAATACATCACATGTATCATACCTAATAGGATAATCATTCTTGAACTACCACTAGTGAAGATTGATTAATCATGTCTAAGATATTCATGTCTCTTACTAGTTCTCTAACCAAAAGAGTCTAGATTTTTCCATCATATGGAAACTAGAAATGAATTTCTCATGATTTATGATAATTTGATTGTTTGAGTTATCAATAACTTTTAGGTGTCATTTTATCTTATCATACCAAGTACCACAAGGTAAACATGGCATTTCCATATAGATTGAAACATCAACTTTATTAATTGCTATCATTGTCATACAATATGCAAAAAATAATGTGTTTCTATCCATTGGAAAATATGAAATAGCAATTCATAACTCTATTACATGCCTTCAAGGCTGAAAATAAACTAAAGTACTCCTATCTATGGTAGCAACATTTGCCCCATTTATTGGTTGCTTTACACTTTATATCTTAGTATCATATACCTCAAAAAGTGTTACATGTTTATTTCATGACACCTTTAGGTGGAGATGTCTGTCGTCTCCTTCTTCTTTCGTTCTTCCAGATAGAGTGCACAATTCCTTTTCCAATGTCCTGGCTTTTGACACTGGTGGCAATTGTCTCTCTTGGTCATGCCTCCTTTGGCCTTGAGAGCTGAAGATGCCTTGGGCTGCTGGCTAGCATTAAAACCTGTCTTAGCCTTGCCCTTACCCTTGCACTCGGACTTTCCTTTCTTGATGCTGATCATCGTCACAGACTTAGGCTTGTACTTCTTCATCTGTGTTTTGGCTATCCTCAACATGCCCAACAACTCTATCAATGGCTTGTCAAAGTTGTTCATGTTGTAGTTCATCACAAACTGAATGTACGATTCTGGCAACGATTGCAGTATCACGTCAGTAGCCAACTCTTGGCTAAGGGGAAATCCCAATATTGTTAGGTTCTCCACATACCCAATCATTTTGAGCGTGTGAGGACCAACTGGATCTCCTTCTATCATGACACACTTGAACAGCGCCCTGGAGACATCATATCTCTCTTGCCGTGCTTGATCTTCATACATGTTCTTGAGATGCTGAATCATCTCAATGACACCCATGTTCTCATGTTATCTCTGCAACTTGTGGTTCATGGAGTACAACATCAAGTACTTTGCATCAATGGCATCATCAGAATGCTTGTTATAAGCATCCCTTTCTACCTTTGGTTCGGTAGGAGCAGGTTCCTCTAGAACTGGAGTATCCAGGACATAGAGCTTTCGCTCTTGAGTGAAAACAATTCTCAATGTCCTAAACCAGTCATGGAAGTTAGTCCCATTCAGCTTGTCCTTCTCAAGGACCGATCACAACGAAAAGTGATTGTTGTTTGTTGTCATTTGTACTACAAAAGAAAATATATGCAATTTAGTCCAAAACTCAATTTTGACTTATTTGATTGATTTGAAAGGTTGACGATATAATTAGGACTTTAATTAATTATCACTCCCACTATTTTAGTTCAAATTGACAACCCTCACCATCAATTTGGAAGATTGCAGCGTACAATCTTCTAGTGGGTCAAGATCCATATTTCATCAAGTCATGAGTCAGCTTTGGCTGATCGCCCACAATCTTGACTATTTAGGTAGGCCATCATGCCAATTGCATCATATGCAACTCTTGATGAATGAACATGCACAACACCTTGCCATGAACATTCCGTGCCTGGCTTAAACACTCTAAGAATCACCAGTTAAGTCTAACCCAAAATCTAACACGGTAAACATGCACCCTGCTTTGGCAGAACCTACATGTTTACCCTTCACACTTCTACGAGATAGATGGCGCACCACGCTTTGGCATAACCTACACTTGGTTGATCAAGTTTTTCACGTGTGCCGCTAATGGAAGGCGTATAAGACTTAAAATTTAGATGAGGGATTTGGTTTTATAGGTACATATACATATCCAATCACCACAATATATAGTATGTATCATATATATGCTATATCCCATAGAAAACATGTGAAACGATAAAAGCAATGATTATGGCCATTCTAATGTGATTCCTCAAGCCAAGAGGAATCACAGTCATCTAGGTCCACATCACATGCAACCTGTACAATATGAACTATGTGCTTTGCCTTTACTGGGTTTGATCAACTCATCTCCATGATTGATCGGCTCACCATCAGGTCAGTCGGTTGGGTGCCACCAGCCGATCGATTGGCTCCTCTAACTGATTGGTTTGCTGAGTCATTGTGCATCTCCTCATAGCTTCCACCTGCTCATGTCGCTCCTCGAACCGGTCGTATGGAATGCCAAACGATCGGTTCACACCTTGAACTGATCATCTCAGTCGTCGTCAGAAGGTCCTTCGTTCTTTGACATAACATGAAATAAAAGATCTATCCTATTTACATTTAATTTGGGAAACACCAAGTTACATTTGGGGGGAGCAAAGGTAGGAAAGAAATCTCGAGTTATCTCGAGTTACATTAGGAAAAAGGAGGTAAGGAATCGGTGCGTAGACCAAGATGCAAGCAACCACATTCAACCAAGCATACATATATAGGGTTTATTGGCCATAACCACGCTATACATCCACCACAAAACTCATTTAAGGGCGACGTGTATCGAGTGCACTTATATTACATATTATATATTTATATTGGGATTTGTGGATTTAGGATTGGACATGCATAAAGCCAATTTTATTCGCATCGTATGCAATAAATAAAGGCAATAAACCAAAATCGATGATATCCACAATCCTAAAGTATAGAGTAGTTGACATGGCTCTGATACCACTGTTGGGTTATAGGGGAGATAGAGAAGGCAGTGGAAACAAAAATTTTCTTCTCCCAAACCCAGAATATAGGAATCGTGTCAACGTTTATACAATAGGAAGGATGGTTTGTAGAGGCATACCTTGTCCCGAGGATTGCTCGGCGACATTACCTCGTGGCTTGTGCGGTCTTCACCTCTGGTCTTGGACGGTGTCTGTGCTGCTCCTGGTCTCACCGAGACTGTCGGGATTGACAGCTATCCTCTGAGCGACAGAAGTCTCCCTCCTCTAAAGTAGTCCACACAGACCACCTGGAACTCTGATCTCCATGTCCCACAAGGAATCGAAAGGAGTCACACCCTCCTATTAGTATACTAGTCAACCACACACTCTCCTACAACCAGTTTCCTTTCTGCAGTTGTCTTTCCCTTGTTGTGCCTCCCTTATCAGGTAGCACTTGCTCGGGCTCTCTCAGTTGCAACAACCAGAGAGAATGACAACTTTGTAGAGCAACTGGAGTTCTGAGTTGTTGTTTGAGAAGCCCCCAATACCCCTATATATATAGGAGGGTCATGGGATAGGGTTCTCTACCCAGGGAAATGTGGGATTAAAGTAGGAGTAGAAGGGTTCGAGATTTTCCACAAAACAACCAACTGCACCACTTGAACCGATCGTTTCATGCATGAAACGGTCAGTTGGGGAGTTGAGCCGATCGATTCACACCTCAACCGATCGGTTGGGGCACCTGAGCCGATCAGTTCACTTCTGAGTCGATCAGTTTGTGATCTTGGTCCAATTCAAATTGACTTTCATATTTGTTACCAACTAATCAAACATTAATCCTTGTTCAAATCGAATTTGTACAAGTGAAACAAATTGTATTTGCAAAATAGTCTTCTAACTTTCCAAACGATCTCGGTTGGTCCACGAATTGACCGGTTCAACAATTGAGCTGATCGTTTCATGAAACATGAGCCGATCGTCTCACCAGCTGAGCCGATCGGTTCACCAACCTGAGCCGATCGGTTCATCCCATGAGCCGATCGGTTGGGGTAGCAAATTAAGCAAAATTACTCAATTGCAGTTTCAATCAATCTGATACTCTAATCAATTAGTCCAACACCTTGAACACTATGATACTAAGCTATCAATTGATTGAGTGTTTAATTGAACTACTAAACTCCTTTAGTAATCAATCTAAACATCATTTGTGGATAAACTCCTCTTCTAGGTTAAATCCTATGTGTGTGACCCTGCAGGTCCATTTCACATTGGCAGTGAAAGAAGTTCATAACACTTATGAATTCACAAGCAAAGACAGGTGCCTAGTCGCACATCGGTGCTACCAAAGTGAAATAGAAAGTTGGAGAACAACTTTCAATCCTACAATCTGTAAATGGTGTTACAGCGAATGTATAATTCCTTTATTACTGATATCCCAAATGAACTCAAGGCATGGAACAGTCATCCTGTCAACATTCATTCACTTTCTTGATCTCAGAGTAGATTGTAGGAGATATGTATGACATCAATATCACATACTGATTCACACATGCGTGCGCATGCCTATCTCAATCCTACTCATCAAGTGGCCATGGATATCAAACTCACTCAGGAGGGAAAAATCCAATATCTATCACTCACCCCTCAAAAGCCCCATGTGTCAAAGCCACCCAATCATCACATTTATAACAACCCATGTTCCAGGACTGTGTTTGATGATGTCAAAGTGTGCCCAATGACATGTGTTGAGTGTAGTGATTTTAGGTCAAAGAATCATACTCACCACCATCACTGTGAGAACTGACTGTGATTACCATGTCATGGTTCCATGTGTCAAACTCACGGTGGGTTTGTCTAGTATACTTGTTCTCTAACAAGTACCTATGTGTTTGGTTTGATATCTCCATGTCATGACTAATGAGATTCTATCATCAACCAACACCACAATCTAGTCTTGTGTTTCATTGTTGTCTATCTACCTTCCACAATGACATCCGACTAGGGATATAATAAGAATGTACAAACTCTTAACATCTGTATGATCTCATCGTTCAAGTCCTTAACCTGAAAGCATACGTCATTGAGTACTGTCATTCTCTAGACATTCAATTTGTTCTATCATTATCTCATATGACTGAACCCGACAGAATTGGAAGCTTGCCTTTGATCTTTATCAAATCAATCTTAATGTATCCCACCAATCATCCCATGATTGGATCTCAGGGCATACATACCAACAGATTGATTAGGATGTAGGAAGATGGGAGGCAACCTAGGGATCTAACAATTGGACCTCGGGGCAAATCCCAAAATTCAAACATAAAAGCAATTTTCCTAAATTTCTAAGTGATCCCACACACAAACCAATAAGAAATTCATGGAGAATGAGATATAAATAGAAAAGAATCATTAACAAATGGAATTACAAAGTTTACATATCATTTTCCCCCAACATGGTATCAAAGTAACATTTTATACCCCAAACAACCCCCCCAAGGGGGGTTAGCTACTCATGGAAATGGAAAATACAAAAAGAAAGGAGAAAGAGGTAGAAGAAGCCATGGAGATAGGTGTAGATGAAGAAATCCTCCACTTCATCTACTGTAGGGCATCCTCCTCTCTCCTACAAGGTGTAGGGGCATGAAATGAAGGGGATTATGGGTAGAAACTAGGCTAAACTAGGGCTTGGTGGTGGAAATGGTTAAATGGAAGGGATTATGGAGGTGGACATGAAGTGGAATGGAGGAAGGACGCAATGGAGTGGTAGGAGTGAGCTAGGGGTGTCCAACCTCGTACTAGAGATGCCACCTAGGTATATATAGGTGTGGGGGAAGCACTAGGTCTAGTGGGGTAGTATGGGAAAAATAGTGGAAACATTAACTGGGTTTTGTGAGTAGCACGACCGTGGTGGTTAACCACTGTTGTGGTGGGTAGGGGTGAGCACGGTCGTGACGGTCATCACGGGTCATGTCAATTAAAATGTCAAAATCATAGGTTGATGGTCAATTCTATATTGCGACTGGCACGGCCGTGGTGGTCACCACAACCATGGTGGAGTGAGGGTAGAACGATCGTGGTGGTCATCACGGTTGTGGTGGCTCAAAATGTTGAAATCGTTCTCTGCTCCATGGTTGTACTGCCTCTATTGTACCATGGTCATGCTGCGTAGCACGACTGTTCTGGATCGGTTCACCATGGCCATTCTAGGTGGCATGGACGCTAGCTTCACTTGGTGATGACTTTATTCATTTTCAAGTGAGCTAACACGGCCGCTCTGTGGTACCATGGTTGTGCTGGGTTCTGAATCATCACTTTGACTTTGTTCTTTGGATTTTCTTGGACATCTTTGCTTGCATAGATCTTTGGCCACTAGGGGTAGGTTGAGGGAGCATCAGTCTTTGCTTTGGGTCTCTCTAAGGGTGGAGAGACCCTAGGATCACTCCTTCTCTATCTATTCCATCAAGCATAGTCCAAATGCCTGAAAAACATGCTAACAATGTCCATAAGTGTACACAAATATGCATATTAGGGGAAATGACATGTAATCTAATAGGTATAGATGTGATTGAAATGTAAAATGACACACGATGAAGTCCTAAAATAGGGTTGAATCAATAGGTGATGTTTTTGCATTTGAGTTAAATACATTAGAGTCATCCTTGTACTCAGTTTATGGATGGAAAGTTCTCTAGAGTTGTGATGTTCAAGTTGTGATTTTGGAATGCATGCTATGTATATGTTGTACCAGTAATACAAGTTGTTAGTTATCTATTGAAGCATACTGTTTCCCCTCCCTCTAGAAACAGGCACGATAGATCTCACCAAGACCAATTGAATATAAAAATAATTGTAGATATAAATATATATATTGATATTTATAATTATATTTATTTATTGCAAGATACCTACTAATATCTCTATATTAATGTTTTCAAAAAAATTGTTCCATGTTAGGGCATCACAAGTTTTTGTTAATGTTAGTAATTGGTTATCAAGGTCTGTTTTAGTAATATTGGTCTTGTTACAGTGTTGTGTTAAATTTTTTTAGTATTTCATCCTAGGTTAGGTGAGTCTAAAGGAGCATCAATTTAGTTTGTTGAATTTTTTATTATGAGTCCCACATGTGTATTTTTGGCCATGGTATGCACATATGATCGAACAATGTGATGAATATGAGGAGAGAAGTTATGTTATGCTAGGAGGTCATGAGAGGCAGTGAAAATCCTAGGGAATATAGGGTTAGAATAGACCATGTGAGCACTTCATATCTGAAAACACCTACCCACTGGCATTTCAAGCCTTGTTAGGGATGATGATGTCAACATTCAATCATTTTTCTGAGAAGGTACAAGCTCCAACTATCATGTACCGTCTCCAAACATTGAATCTTTGATTTCAAGTGAGGCATATGACATACTATAATGTTTTGAAGTATTAAAGGGTATAATAGATACATTGTATGTGGATGTGTGGTTGATAGAAACGGATTTCAAGTTGTTGGATATCCCATAATAGGACAACATAAAGCACACAATTGCTCCTTGAAGGGAAATGTCAGTTATTGGTGGATCATTGACAAGGAAAATAACCTAGTGATGTGATCATTTGGGTAGAGTATAGGAGGGGTTTTGAGAGTCAATACTTCCCTTAGTCCGACCTAGACAAGAAGATCATGCATTTTGAGAAGTTGAGAAAGGATGTTGATAGTGAATGAGTATATGACATAGTTTATGGAATTGTTTGAGGTTTTTCCCTCAAGTGTCACTATGGAGAAGGAGAATACCAGATGATTTGAGAAGAGGTACCATGTCGAACTGGACAAGTTAGCATCAACCTTGAAGATATGTGAGAAGTTCTCCATCTTTTTGGAGGCCATAAAAAGGATATAAAGGATGACATGTCATCTGTACCCATGATGCCAAAACAATGTCTGCACAAACATCAAGATCATTTTTTGGGGTTTCAAAGAGATAGAGGTTTTTTGGGTCATAAGGTGGTGTTGGATTGTGAATCCAAGGTTGCCGAGTTTAGAGATGGGAATATCTCTTGAAATTTTCAAAGAGAGTAGAAAATGTTTCCTATGTGTCTTGTAGAAGCATCAATAACTAAGAGTTTAATGAGACAAGGTTGTGAGATTTTCTAGGTACATGTGGTAGATACTAAGGAATTAAGTCCTAGAATCCATGATGCACTAGTGGTGCAAAAGTTTGAAGGCATATTTCCTAATGAGTTCCCCAATATTCCACCCCTTGAGAGATCGACTTTGAGATCAATCTAGTTATTGCAACACCAACCACGACGTAAGAACCTTATAGAATGGAACCTACATAGTTATAGGAGTTGAAGAAACATCTTCAAAAGTTGTTGGATAAGGATTTTATATAGTCAACAATGACCCCTTGGGTTTTTCTAGTATTGTTTGTTAAGAAGATGGATGGTTATGTCAGGTTATTCATAGACTATCAAAAGTTGATAAGTTTACATAGAAGAACAAGTATCCTTTAATGAGGATTGATGGTATGTTTGACCAGTTGAAAGGCTCAATAGTGTTTTCAAGATAGATATGAGATCAAGACATCATCAGTTGAGGATTAGGACATAGGACATACTTAAGATATGGCCACTATTATTTTATTTTGTGTCATTTGGGTAACCAATGTACTAGTTGATTTTATGAATCTAATGAGCATAGTATTTAGATAGTACTTGGATCAACTTCTTTTGGTCCTTATAGATGATATCTTAATCTACACTAAGGAAATGGGGAGTAGCATGAGCAGATATCTATTGTACATCACAGTGTTGGAGGCAATGTAATTTTTATGTGAAATTCAATAAATGGAGTTTTGATTAATGATGGCATCTTTACTTAGTCATGTCATATCTAAGACTGTGATTTGTGTAGAAATAAAGAAGGTTATGTAAGGAATGGGACCCAAGAAGGGATTCACTCCTCACTAAATCAAATTAGATTCATATCCATGACAAATACACAACAAATTTTCATAGGGAATGATAACTTGTATTTGATCTTTCATATCATAAATACCAATTTAAAGCAATGGAATAAAATACATTCACTATTTTAAATTTACAAGATTACATAATAATTTCCTATTTGGGTTTACATGAAATTAATAACTTCAACATTTGAGAAAAAGGAAGTATGAGCTACTCTAAGTCTATCTCCCTTAATTCATCTTCACTAATCTAAGTCCTCATCATCATGTCAAGTGTTCATGATCTTTCACCTAAGGGGTCAGAAGCATACCCCACAAAAGAAGGTAAAGTGGAACTTTTCAGCATAAAAATGCCAGTGTGTGCATATAAATAAGAATTAAGTAGTATTAGGGTAGAATTACATAAATATTCTTATCAAGGCTTCTCAAGTCAAAAGTGATATACAAAGCATCCAAGTGGATTATCAAAGAATAAAGACTACAAAAGATCTTTCATTTAGAGAGATAATAAATAAGAAAGTTTCCTACGTTAATTAATTTCATGAACAATATCACAAATATATATAGTTCACGGTGAGTATAAACCATAGTAGCATATACTAAAAATTAGGATAGGAACCATATTTTTCATACTGAGAAGTAGGAATAAGACCTCACTGCCAAACAAATATAATACTTTTGTCAGAGGAATAATACCTCAGTGCATGGTAGGGGAATAAGACCCAATGCCTAATATCATATGTGGTAGGAAAATGAAATATGATTCCTAGTAGGGGGACAAAACTCAGTACCTAAAACATCATAAATGGCAGAGGAATAAAACTCCGTGCCTAAAATATGGAGTCACAACTTATAATTATGATTAGTCAATAACACATGCAAATAGGACATGTAAGTAAAATATAGTCAGTCTCAAATAAGAGATGAGAGCATCCAACTGATATCACGTGGGGTCAAAGGACCCATAAATAATTATTCATCTATATCCAAAATGGAGGTGTATCATAACACCATAAGAGGCCATCAAATGAAAATAGGGTTTCATTTAGTACAAATCCTCAAATTATGATTACCACATGGAATATGATGATCAAGATATAACTTTAAAACCAAACAATCATATCCAATTGAATAAGTTGATCAGAATATCTATATCAATAAATTAGACCCACATAGAATAATCAAAACATGAAAGAGGAACTTTAATATACTAATGCCTCATATAGGTTTAAGAGAGAAAGAAAGGAGAGAAATTTCTCAATATGACTCATTGGGAATGCAACATACCTCGAATCAAGACTAGATATATCTAGGGTAAATCCTAGTTTCACATCAATATCAAAATCCACCTGGTATAAGAATATATATAATTAGGGTTAAATTATCACTAAATTACTACACACTAAAAATGCCCTTTTTGATATTATTGTTTTAGTCACTAAAACCACTTCATCATGTATATTATACTTTCTTAGTTCCACATAATAGTTTGCTTTATTTGTTTGACTTATAGATTATAAGATATAATAGTAGAAATTTTGACCAAATCAAAAAAATCCTGTAAAATTAGATTTTCATAATATTGGAATTACATTATGAAAATATTGAATTAAAAGGATAATAATTCATGAATTCAAACATGTTTTTCTTTTATTTTTCTAAGCGATATATAATTTACTATCAATTTTGAAGATAAACACATGTACAACTTTAATTTAAGAACATGTTAACCAAAAGAGGAAATTCCCTCAAAATAAAATATCCAAAGCAACGAGGATGATAGGACATTGTTGTCAAGAGTGCATGCAAGTGATACAATAGCTAAAACAAAGCAAATCAGGGAAAAGAGAATCTACATTCGTGAAGTAATCAAGGTCCTTACACTAGCATGGGGTAAAATGAGAAATTGTGGGGAAGATTCTTTCCCATCCCTTACATCTTGCCATGCTTGTGGGAAATAGCTTTGCTCATCTGTGGCCCTAGAAGGAAAAGAGGGGAAGGGATCTCCACCACAAAGTGAGGGGCCAAAATGGGGGGCAAGGTTGGGAGAACTCACCATGGGGTCAATTGAACAGAGATAAAGAGAGGTGTCTACAGTGAGGGAATATGTGGTGGATAGAGGAAATACCTCATGGGGAGAAAAAGATTGCCTAGGTTCAATTTACATGACAAAATAGTTTCTAAGAGGGCCAACAGGGGTCAAGATATAGCCATTTCTCGATGAGTTTTAGTATCAACATTTCTAGGACCAGGAGCTTCGAGAAGCCTAGGAAGAAATTTGGGCAAATTGTGGATGCAAAGAAATAAGAGTTGAAGGTTAAAAGGGACCTATCATACACATTATAAGATTTGTAATACACACACACACACACATATATATATATATATATATATATATATATATATATATATGTGTGTGTGTGTGTGTGTGTGTGTGTATGTGTGTGTGTGTATATATGCAATATTTTCAAACTACATTCATCATCCATCCATATTTCATTCCAATGCCTTACTGTTAATTCCTATTTAGGTCTAGAATGGTATAACTTATACCATGTTTTGGGGTTTTGAAGACAGTGGGACCCGAGAGGGGATCCACTCTTCATTGAATTGAGGAATGAAACCATCCTATTCCAAAAGCATAGGAAAGGAGGAATTTTATTATTTCCCAAATGGTATACTAATAGAGCATGGATTTCAATAAGCAGTGGAAATAAAACTATTACAAATTTACATGATGTTTCATTTACATTTTTTCCTCAGTATAAAAGGGTGGTATAGAAAAGTAATAATGTATACAACTAAAAACTAAAATAATATGCATAAACCATTGCATATGGAAGCTCGACCATTATGCTATTCTCAAGTCCACATCGTGAAAGTAATTTTCCCGATTCATTGACATCTAAACCTCCTACACAAAGGAGGTTTTGGGAATGAAACCCAATATAATGAAACAAAATGTATACGTAAGAATATATCTGAGTATGTGCATATAAATTAAATTTTGGCATTGTCATTGATTTATAGTAAATAAGTGGGTACTCCCAAGCAAAGAGGTTCTAGAAACAAATACATAAGTTCCATAGAGAATTTAAAAAAAGAATTAGACAATAAAGAGTAGTAGAGCATCGTAAAGTGTCTTGTCATTACTCAATCCATACTATCACAAACAAATAATTTCATGCATATATGACATGGACCAAATATCTAAAGTAGGGCCACAACACCATTGTGTCATGACCTAAAAAAATAGTGGTGGAAATGCACACCCTAGACGGAATACACACACCCTAATGTGTGATTGGTTGTTCCCATGAACCACTACTTTAGATAAAAGGTATGACGTCTGTCATGTATAAATTAAGAAGGAAGACAAGCATATTTCAATTTCCAAGTAGCAAGGAAAGTGGGGTCGTAGACCCTACACTCAATGAAATCGATAGACCATTTGGGAATTAGAGAATTCCAAAAGGAATAATAAAAAGAATCAAATCAAGAATAAGTGTATATTGAAGTAAATGTGGGGTTATGATCATATAAATTGCCAAATTAAAATAGATGTTGCACATACCTAATCTTTAAGACTAGCCCTCTCCCTACGGGGTAAAATTTACAACCCATCCTCCTCAACCTAAAGTAAAAAAAAAAATAGATCCCCATTAGTTCATATATGCTATACATAAAACAAGAGCATATCTAAACCCATTATTAGCTATCGAATTTGAAGTTAGGGTTTTTAAATATAGGAATTACCCATATACATTATTAGGGATGGATATAGCTGATAATATATTCGATTTAATACAATATATATACATATATATTTATATATATTATTCATGTACTCATACTTGGATCTTGATATGTAAATAAATCCAAGTATATTTCATATGGTCATAAGAGCTTAGTATATTCATATATGTCCTTACCTGACATGTCATCTAAAGTCAGTTTTGTCAACATATAAATTTATTCACATATATATTTATCAAAGTACAATTTCGTATATTCCCCCTCTCTTTCAAACCATCCAATTCATTTCAATGCAAACATAGATGAAGTACTTCCTAGTATCATCAAATAGACATATGGATCTAGGTTTCTTATTTTTTATATGAAAAGACTAAGGTGATGCATCAAATAAGTAAGATTATTATCATGTCCATGTTTACATATAACATGTTATCTTCCTTATTTAATCTGACATATAATATATGTGTGATAGACATAAAACTTATCTATTACTAGTACCAGCTATGTATTATCTGTAACAACACTATAAATATTAGGGTAGTTGATAAAGAGGTTTATATTATTATCATAAAACAAGTTTTACATCATGAAACTTGATTACCTCATAAACTATATTACATACATTGGTATTATCTACAAACATACATATTCCAGTTTTATCAATGTTACATAGACATGTTCTATATATACCCATGTATATAGATGTATATACTAATTGGATGGAGTTTATTCACCCGCTACTCTTGATGTCTTTCATGATAGTCTTCTTTTATTTTATCTAATGTAATTCATGTGACCCATTAATCCTACAACTAGATATAAATATGAAATGTATGATATGAGAGTTTACCTACTAAATAGCATGGCTTGAGGTGGTCTTCCATGACCATATCTAGATTGTACTCAAAAGACTGAGGTAGGTTTGTTTCCCACACATGGAAGCTATGGTCATGACCAGAGATGATGTTGATGAAGTGGTAGCTCAAGAAGGTCCTATAAGACATGATAGGTTGTCGCACATGCACATACATTGATTGATGCATAATGTTCATCTTCATGGTGGATTGGTGTCAAGCAAAGACTAAAATACTCCATCACCCTACCAAGAATAATCAAAATGGACCATAAGGCAAGTCAGTTCCAGAAGCTACACTTACTTATTTATTTCATCCACCTAACTTGTCGTCAGTCTATAGACATCAACATTAGACTGGAGTTGTACCTTCAGACCCATATGTAGCAAATGCCTCTAGCATATGGGTATGTGGCTCGATCCATAGATCTCCTGGAGTTGTGACAAAGGATGGAAAAGTGGAATGGGGTTGGCAGGTACTCTTGTGCCAATCACCAACTGGGTAGTGATTATTACATGATAGTTTATCTAAAAATTTATGAAATATTCTTAGGTAGATTTCTTGTTCTATGATTTATCACATCAATTTTGGTGTCATTTCATGGGACAATCAGGCATTTTAGTTTTTAATCTATTGAGATCTAATTGGGGTTTTCACTTTCTAGTTTGTTTTTGTAATTTTATTTTAGTGATATAATTTATTATAGCTTAGCTTATTTTCTACCATATTTTATTTTTGTAATTTTTGTTTCTATTTTGTTGTAAAAAAATAATACTTCATTAGTTGGAGTATATTTTCCTCTCTTGACCTTGATAGTTGAATCTTATAGTTTTTAGAATGGAGAGGTCATCACCACGGCTTGAGTGATGTTAAGTGTGTGGTTATTACAACCGTATGTTAGTCAACTCCCCTCACACTTCTCCTTAGTTTAAAGAAGCATTGTGAAAAATTATGACTTTGCAAAACTTCATGTTTATTAGGGTGGATACATTTCCAATTTAAATCCACCATATTCAGGATGCTTCAATGACGAATCATTCTATGTAGATGATTTTCCTGAAGTGGCATTCTACAATCATCAATGTTTTAATGTTTACGATGAAAAGCCTCACTATGCAGATCAATATTCATGATAGGGATGAACAAAATTATAGCCTCCAGAAAATGCTAGTAGAACAACAATCAATGCTAAATGACCAAAAAGTAAAGTTAGTTGACACAGAAGTACATAACAAAACATTAGAGTGACAAGTTTCCCATCTGATAGAACAAATCTCCCAGCCAATCACGTCACTTGAAGGTCAATCAAAGTGCTCCTTGGAAAAAATAGAGCATCCCACATACGTGATCAATGAGGAATAAGATGTTTGTGTCATTCTTGAGATGACAATACATGATACATGGATAGTGACATGGAATGAGGAGCTAGAGCCACATGTTGATATAGTGACAAACCCCACTACTTCTATTAATTTTGATGCTTATTGGATAATAGACAAAGAGGAGTAGGTGCACAAAAATATCTTTTGGCTGATGTTATAGATAAAATGGTTCCTCCTATGCTAACACCATATCTTTAATATATACCTTAGCCACAAGAGAAGGTATTCTGCCTCCAGTCTTCACGGACGAGCAAACCTGAGGCCACTAGATGGGCACCACACCTACATTGTGTCACTTATTCCTTATCCACACACCACTACTACACTTTTTATACTGATGGAGAAGTATTGGTGCATCATGATGGATGAATTGCAGGGTAAAAGAAAAAATTACTTCAAACATCCAAATAGTGCTTTGAGCTACCATATTCACCTAATCACATTTGCATCATGGAGATCACATGTTCATGGTGACAACCATTGTCTATATTCCCTTCAGTTGGGTCTTCTTTGAGTTTCTAGGACATCCTTGATGAGTTTTGAGGATTTCCTCCCCTCCTTCCTAGGTTTAGTCCTTGCTCATATGAGCAAATTTCAAAAGTCAAGGTGGAGGGTCGGTGGTATGTACTACTTTCCACCCACACCTATCTCCTTTATTTTCTTATTTTATTTGAGAATTTTTTAGTTTTTCATGAATCCATTACTTTTAGTTTATTTGCATTAGTGTAGCTTATTTTTTATTCATTTCGTGGTTCATCCAATTTTGGCAGAAGCCATTATATAGTTGGCTTATTTACATTCATATTGCATTGCATGCAAAATTTATCATACAACCCCATTATTTTAAGTATGTTCTTGACGTTTACTATATTTATAAAAGCATTCCAATGATTGGAAATCATCCATTGTAGCAAATGGATATAAGCATAATGTTCTTGGGAAAGGATGGTAAGTGTTATAGGAAATAATAGGGATCAAATACAACATTCCTCCAACAAATTAATGAATCGTATCTATGAAATTCCCATGCATCCCCTTATTATACCATTAATTGGGTGTAGAGAATTAGATGAATAAATGGATGTATTTAATCATATAAACAAGTGTTGCAGATGATCTAAACCTGTTCTACACTTATTATTTCATCCTCTTAACTTCCATCCACCAAACATAAAAAAGATCTATAAAGTGTGAAAAACTCTAAACTTGGGGTAGCACGCCTTCCTTCTTTATCTATCCTCTTATTACATACCCCTCTCTATGTTGTAGGGGTGTATCACCAAAAACAAAGAAATATGTCAAAGTACAAAATGGAAAAAATTTGCAATATATGTATTTGCACAAATAAATTACAATCTCAAGTCAAACAGAGGGGAGATGTTCATCTAAAATCACTTTGTTTTCCACCTATGGCTTGTAACATGGTCTATTGATATCCTTTTTTACATAATCCAGTGATGAATTATGTGTATACTTGTGATCATGTGGGATTCCTCAATTGTTCATGAAGGTCTTAGACATATGTGGTATTGGGGATGGTGGTGAGGAAGTAGTATTGTGAAGCAAAGTTAGAAATCAGGATATGGAAAGTTTTGTTCCATGATCTCAAGAGGTTGGGTTTCTTGGCCATATTGATTGTCAGGATTCAAAAATAATGGGAATATCGAGCATGTACATTGGTTGAAAGTATTTCTTTGGAGTGTTTTGGATTTTGTATTACTCGAGGACAAGCAACGTTCAAGATCGGGGTTGTGATGAATGTCTATTCATAATTTTTTTATTTTTTATTGTAAATTTAATTTTGCATATTTGTCTTGCATTTCATTTGATATTTTACTTGTTTTAGATTTTTAGTTGATTATTTAATTTATTTGATATTCAATTAGTTTTATGTTTGATTCATAGATTGATGCAAGAAGAAGAGGAGAAGGCATAAATTCTCTTTAATATTTTGATGAAATAAATAAAAATATTGATACAAGTAGAATATGAGAAGTCATATACTCTATATTAAATTCCCATTAAATAAGACAAAATAATAAATCTTCACTTCCCAACTTCATCAATTTGAGAGAAGATCATTAATGTGTACTCAGCCAGTAGAATGACTCTAGATTCCATATGAAATGTCAGGATGATGACAAGACTAGAGATTACATCCATAATTTTGGGAGTTGTAATGGGTTCATTAATCTTCTCCTCCATGATGTTGTATTCTTCATGAGATTATTTTTTCTCTATCTCTTAATATATGAACATGATTAGAGAGTAGATCTTTTATTTGAAAATGGGGATTAGCCCCGCAACCCATATTATGTTTCTATATTATTTAATTGCTATTTGTATGAATATGGATTTATAATTGATTGTTTAATACTTACTTTATAGTATGATCATCTATATTGTATGATTAATACAATTATATATATATAGACCTTGGAATCTAGGATTATAACTCAAAACAATGTCATTGAACTCTAGATGAGCCCACAAAATGTCGTTCTCTGGGTTGAAAGATAAAAGATTTGTAGGTAAGGAGACCTCAAGGCTACGAGGGATCAATCCATGTAGTTTTCATACTCCAAAAGGATATGAAATCTCTTATACTCAATCCAATATTCATTTGAAAGAATGATGAAATGTTTCAAATACTTACATAAATAGTGGTGGTGAAATCCCATTGTCCTAGAAATTTTATCGTAGTTACAAATATTTTCTTACTAAGTTTAATTTATTTTGTTAATTAGTTAGTTTAGGTAATCAAAAAATGTTCAAAAAACTATTATTACTAATTAATTTTTATCAATTAGGCAATAACTCCATTTTATTCTTAATAACATTATATTTGGGCTTGATCCTAAAGCTATACTACAATAAGACATGTATGCTTGTGGGTGGTGACTATTTCAAATTAGTTTAGGCAAAAATTGAGGAATTTATTTTTATGTGAATTATTTGTGCTATAATTTACCACGTCAATGGGCAGTAAGAGAGGACCATACAGACTCAAGAAGATATGTTAACATCTTTGGTACTATGATATCTTGGAAGTTGGCATATGCATCTTAGTTTTATTGAATTCTCCTACAACAACAGATACCACAAAATTTTAAATATGATATCGTACAATGCTTTCTAGAAAAGGTATTGTATATTACCTCATTGTTGGTACAAGGCTCGTGAATACCAATTTTTAGGTCCTGAGTTGGTTCAACATAGTACAAAGAAGATCAAAGTGATAATGCATTTGAAGGAAACACATGAAAGGTAGAAGCCATATGAGGAAAATCGGCGTAGGACGTTGGAGTTCCAAGTAGGAGACAAAGCTTACCTTGAGGTTTTACCTTAGAAAAGGTGTTTTAAGGTTTGGACAGAGGGGTATGTTTCCTCCTAAGATTATGGGGTTTTACCCTATCATAAACCATGTTGGTAAGGTAGAGTATAAGTTAGAGTTGCCACCAGAGTTGTTAATTGTAAAGAGTGGGACCCAACAGGGAATCCACTCTTCAATAATTAGAGAAATAAAATCATCATATTCCTATTATTAACATAAGTGGGAATTTTATTCATTTCTCAAATGGTATACATATAAGAGAATGAAGTTTATAAGCAGAGGAAACAAATTCATTACTAAGTTACATCATGATTCATTTATAATTGTTCCTCACCATAAAAGGCGGTACAAAAAAAAGACATACACATAATTAATCTAATCACATCTATGATCTATTACAGAGGGCAGCCCAACCATTTGAAGCCATCCTTATGTCCAAAACCATGCATGCTATCTTTATGTGTCCTTTTCTTGTAATGTACCTACACATGAGTGGAAGGGAACATCACCCAGAACATAGGAAATAAGGCATAGGTCAAAAAATGTTGAGTATGTACATATAGCAAACACTTTGGGCATTATATTGGGTTAAAAGGGTAAAATGAGATGTTCCCACAAGAAGAAGGCTTATAATCATTTAGGTAAGTTCAAAAATATTATAGCAAGAGAAATGAGGCATATTAAAATTTATAATAAACACATGAAGAATACAATGTCTAACCATAACAGTCAACCATAATTCTAGTTTAAAACAATAAACATTTTCATGCATAACAATGTAGATTAAATACACCTAAAACAGGGCCATAAAACCATAGGATAATGGCCTAAAAGAAATAAGGGTGGAATTGCACACCACATGCGTAATACATGTGCCCTATATAATTATGGTTGTACATAAGTACACTATCCTAGATATTCTAGTAAAACATGTATCATGCATAAATAGAGTGGCAAGACTAACATTTTAGGTCAATTTCACATAAAATGACAATCAAAGTAGGAGGGGTCCAAAGAACCATTCTAAAAGAATGATTCAATAGCCATATGACTTTGTACGAATTAAAAATAGGAATTTGATTGTCCAATGATTTAGTTTCCAAAAGGATTAACAGTTCAAGAGATGCCTCATTAAAAGAATGTAGGTTCAGTCAAATAATGCCCAAAATAGGATGAATATACCGGATCTTCATGACTAACCCTAGTTCTAGAGACGATATTCATCATTTGTCCATCTCAACCTAAAAGTGTTTGATACACATTACTCCACAATTAATAGTTTAGAATTGAAAGTATATATAAACCTAGTATTTGGTTGTAGAATGTCCAGTTAGGGTTTTAAATCTTACAAATACCCATATTGAAGGTTAAGGATGGATTTATTTACTATTTATCAAAATCCTATACATTGGAATATTAAGGGTTTAATCCATAATACCTTCATATACATTAGTCATATACTCATACCTAGATATCAAGATGTACATCAATGCAAGTATGTACTGTATGATTAGATAAAATAAAGTTGATTCATGCTTGATTCAAACTATCATGAATTTTAAAGTAAGTTTATGAAGACATTAAGCGACCAATACTCTAATTTTTTGACCATATTTGCATCGAGGTTCCTTCTCTTACATACTGACATATTACTTATTCTAATGTAGCTAAGTTCTACATCAAGTAAACATGTGAATAATATTAGCTTCTCACATAGAATTTATCTATTGATCAGCAGGTGCATATGCTATATGCATATAACTTTAGAGGTTGATGATCCAAACTCAAGATAACCATTATGATATTTCATTTCTTACTAACATTGTATAATACATTATGTATTAGGTATTACAAAATATAATTATCCAAGTTGATAACTTAAATGTTTGTCTAATCATTTTGATGTCTAGTTACTTGCATGAAAAATTAGGATACAAATCCTTGTGTTAATACACTACAAGGTTCTTGTATACAATACCATATAGCTAATGTAACTACTACTTGATTATTACTTTTGGTTCTGTTTCTAGTTTTCATTGCAATTAGCTAAGATCTCATTAGTCACATAGGAAAAGATCACTAACCTTGATGATATAACACAACTAAGCACATGTATAGATTGGACCTTATGGTTAGGGTTGACTTCACTTTGTAGATACCCTAGGTGCAAGCATCCTGAAGTAGACTATAGTACCTCTCATGGCTTATCATGACCAAAAGCATACCGCAAGACTCTAGGGACATGTTGTAGTAGGTGTAGATGTTGTGAGGACATGTATATGCTAGAGAATGAGGTATTATACTACTCATCAATTTGGAAACTAAGAGGCAATGAGAGAGGGATAGAGAGAGTCAGCCTTGGTATATTTTATTGGTTATGGCATTGAGGTAGATGATTGTAGAATCTGAAGGAGTTCTCATCTTCCTCTAATTCTTGACTGAGAATAGGTGGAAGATTGGTTGTCATCAGGTATCTATGAAGCCAATGTCAGCCACAACCATTATTGGTGACAATTCCTTTTCTTTCATAGTTGTTGGACTCAAGGAGGAAGCGGTATCACTATCAGGGTTAAGGGGTGAGGGAAAGGAGGGGGTAAGGAATAAGATGAAGACAAAGAGACGAAGGAGACAAGTGGGGTTGTTGGATTGGTTATATGCGGGAGAGTAGGAGGAAAGATGTAATTTTCTGAATGTTAATAGAGTCATCCATGTCCATGGAAGCTAGTGACGACAAGTGGTCGGTGTAATGTTTTTGTCGTGATGACTGTTCAAGTGGTGTAGATGCCCTTATGGCCTCAGTGATAGATGTAGGTTATGAAATGATGATAGAATCTGAACCTATAACTTGATTCCAAGGAATAAAGTAGCAATGTATGATGCAAGTCATCTAGGGATCTACACAGAGGCCAAGGAAGATGGAGGAAATGTTCAAAGTGGAGTTTGTAGGTGTTGGGTTTTTGGAATATGGAGAAAGAACAGACAAGAACAAGAGTTCACAATGATGCTCAAAATTCATCAAAGTGTGTGCCAAAAAAACCCTGAGGAGTGACATCCTAGGGTGCATCTAAGTATAAGACAACACCCACAAGATGAGGCAACTAGGGTTTAGAGTCCACATTGCAACAATGTGGGATGCGGGTACCCAAAGGTGAGGCTGTGTGTTTGTGTGAGGGAACCTGAATCCAGAGAGGAGCTGGAGGTCAAAGGAGAAAGAGTTGCACCAGCTAGGGTTTATGGATGCCACATGATGAAGATGTGACGAAGATGAAGAGGAGGGCAAGGACATGGAGAGAAGAAGTGAGGGAGGAGGAGGTACCTCCATTTACACAGTGAACCAGAAGACTTGGGTATGAGAATCGCGAGTCATGAGGAAGATGGCATGGTCATGCGATCTTGGCATTCATAAAACCAGTCTCCGCACAATCCATGCAGGGAAGGAGACTGAGGGGGTGGTTTGTAATTAAATAAACAGACTATGATGTTAATTTACATTTTGATACATCAATGGGTATAAAGATACATAGTTATAATCAATTAGATGAGAGGGTAGCCAATGTATATTTTACTTGAAATTTCACATGTCGGTTAATTAGGATGTCAAGAGTCCAATTTTTCCATCAATCTCCCATTTTTATCATGTTTTCTATGTTATTACTTTAGTTTCAAGATAAGTACTCTATTAATGCATTTAATGTATTTTCTGAATCAATTTGATAAATTAATTCCTATTTTCTAGTTCCTTTCCTCAAATAGAATTAAAATGAATGTAGAGTGCCAAATTATAGTATAGAATTATAAAATTTTAAAAGATGTCACTAACCCCAAATAAATACTCAAATACCTTATTGATCCTAAAACCTCATGAAAGGGATTGTATCATCTTATTATGATTTTTACCCTAAAACTACTAATACATCTAAATAAGGGGAAGGACCCTAATATTAATTATAATTATTAAGGGGCCTAATGAAAGGAAGATTTAAGCTATGAGCTAGAATTGGGTATGTTACATTCATGATACACAATCTGCTCCATGTCTCCATGTAGAGGAAGTTTCATCCATAAATAGAGTAGACTATTTATCTGATCGAAGTTTAGCTTGAATATAATAAATCTTATGTTGAGGCTCCAATGTTGATCTTGGACAAGTGTGTACAAAAGTTGAAAAAGAAGGACATAATGTTGGTGAAGGTGTTGTGGCATCACCTCAGTGTAGAGGAAGTCATGAGGTAGTTAGTAGAGGAGATGTGTAGGAAGTCTCTGGATTTTTTTCATAGAACTTTGGGGTGAATCTCTATTATGAGTTTATGGTTGTAAGACCCCTTTACCTACCTAAATGCTTTAAGGTGCTTTATCAATTTAATTATGGACTTGGTGCCTTAATTACATGCTTGATATCGATATGTAATTAATTGGTCGATGATATGCTCTTGAAATTCGAAGTGCAAATTCACCATGCCTGGGGGTCCTTTATGTAATTTTCTCCTATAACTCTCTCTTGATTGGGCCTTGTTGGGTGAGTTTTGGTGGCTATAGAAACCAACATGTCTTTCCATTATTTGTGGAGTGATGGAGGCACATAGCCTTGTTTACCATCTGCATTATCATTGGTTGAAGGATATATTGTAAGGATATTGATGGGATTCTACCTATCATCAACCAATGAATTTAGATTTAACTATTCTTCAATGGTCTTGGAACTAGCTAGAAATGTATGTGTTATTAAATTGGAAAAATCACTAGTGATGAACTCCCTAGAGTTTACCTTAAGTAACATACAATAATCACCACCCGCAAATGAATGGATCTTGTCATAATATAGTTCAAGATTGAACCCAAAGGACATATAAGAATTAATATGATCAAGATAAGCACGAAAGAAATAGTATTTAATGCAAAAGGGTTGATTGGTATATTATACTTAGATTACAATAGCAAACCCTAGACTAACAAATTGACAAATGAATGGATAGGGATACTAGGGTGCAAGGGGTTTCACCACTACTATCTATCATTCACTCTCTCACTTGGTCATATTAAGCATGAATATATATATGTTGAAACCAAGTAAATTCTTCTTTCCACATTAGGACTAAAACCAAGATAGATATGTTGGTATGTATGCCCATAAAGCAAGTCATGTGATGATTGTAATGGGATACTTTGTAAATGATTTGAATAATAATAAAGAAAATTTCCGATCTATATGTTTAAACTATTTCTGAGATGATGGTGTAACATGATAGATGTCTAAAGAATTGTTTTACTCAATGACGTATGCTTTTGGGTTGAGGACCTGAATGATGAGATCATACGAATGTTAAGAGTATTCATTCTAGTTTAGTCCCTAGTCGGTTGTTATTGTGGAAATAACCATAGACATCAATAACACTGAAGACTAGCTTGTGTGTTGGTTGATGACAGAATCTCATTAGTCATGATATAGTGATATCAAACCAAGCACATAGGTACTTGTTAGAGAACAAGGTACCGGACAGACACACCGTTAGAGTGACACATGGAACCATGACTTGGTAGTCACAGTCAGCTCTCACAGTGATGGTGGTGAGTGTGATTCTTATACCTGAAATCACTACACTCAACACATGTCATTGGGTACACTTTGACATCATCAAACACAGTCCTGGAACATGGGTTGTTATAAAGGTGATGATTGGGTGGCTTTGACACATGGGGCTTTTGAGGGGTGAGTGATAGATTTGGGATTTGTCCCTCCTGAGGGAGTTTGATGTCCTTGGCCACTTGATGAGTAATATTGAGAAAGGCATGTGCATGCACGTGTGAATCAATATGTGATATTGATGTCACACACATCTCACCCAGTCTGCTCTGAGATCAAGGAAATGAATGAATGTTGAAAGGATGATTGTTCCATGCCTCGAGTTCATTCAGGATATCAGTGACAAAGGAATTATACATTCAATGTAACACCATTCACGGATTGTAGGATTGAAAGTTGTTCTCCAACTTTCTATTTCACTTGGGTAGCATTGATGTGTGACTAGGCACCGCTCTTTGCTTGTGAGGTCATAAGTGTTATGGACTTTCACTGCCAACGTGAAATGGACCTGCAGGGTCACACACATAGGATTTAACCTGGAAGAGGAGTTTTGTCCACAAATAATGTTTAGATTGATTACTAAAGGAGTTTAGTAGTTCAATTAAACACTCAATCAATTGATAGCTCAGTATTCTTCGTGTTCAAGGTGTTGGACCGATTGATTAGAGTATCAGATTGATTGAAACCGCAATTGACTGATTCTGCACAATCTGCACTCCCAACTGATCGGCTCATGTGATGAACCGATCGACTCAGCTTGCTGAACCGATCGGCTCAGGTGGTGAGTCGATCAGCTCATGAACAGGGTGAACGATTACTTCAAGTGTTGAAATGATCGGTTCAACTGTTGCAACCGGGCAAGTTGGGAAAATAAGATTGGTGAGAAATTTCCTTTCGTTTCACTTGCCCAAGTTGATTGGAACAAGGATTGGTATTTGATACCAATTGGAAATAAAAGAAGGAAAGTCAATCGGGAACTGATCAGAACCACGAACCGACCAGTTCAGAAGTGAACCGACCAGTTCATGGGTCCCAACCGATCGGTTGAGTTGTCAACCGACCGGCTAAGATCCCCAACCGACCGTTTCATTTATGAAACGATCGGTTCAGGTTGCGAGTTGGTTGTTTTGTGGAAAATCTCGAACCCTTCTACTCCTGCTTTAGTCCCATATTTCCCGGGATGGAGAACCTTGTCCCATGACCCTCCTATATATAGGGGTATTGGGGGCTTCTCAAAGTACAACTCAGTGCAAACCAGTTGCTCTACAAAGTTGTCGTTCTCTCTGGTTTTGGTAACTGAGAGAGCCCGAGCAAGTGCTACCCGAAAAGGGAGGCACAGAAAGGGAAAGACAATTGCAGAAAGCGACTGGTGGCAGGAGAGTGCGTTGGCGACTAGTATGCCAACAAGAGGGTGCGACTCCTTCCGATTCCTTGTGCGATAAGGAGACTGGAGTTCCAGGCAGTCTGTGTGGACGAATGTAGAGGTGGGAGACCTCTGTCGCTCGGAGGACAACTGTCAATCCCGACAGTCCCGGTGAGACCAGGAGTCTTCAGTCGCGGTGTGACCAGGAGCTGCACAGACACCATCCAAGACCAGAGGTGAAGAACGCGCAAGGCGTGAGGTACTGTCGCCGAGCAGGCCTCGGGACAAGGTATGCATCCACAAACCATCTTTCCTATTGTATAGACGTTGACTCGATTCCTTTTGTTCTGGGTTTTGGGGAGAAAATTTTTGTTTCTGCTGCTTCTCTTCCTCCTCTAAAACCCAACAGTGGTATCAGAGCCACGTCAACTGCTCTATATTTTAGGATTATCGATATGATCAATTTTGGTTTGTCGCCTTTATTTATTGCATACGATGCGAATAAAATTGGCTTTATGCATGTCCAATCCACAAATCCCAAATATACATATATGATATGTAATATTATTGCACTCGATACGCGTCGCCCTTAAATGAGTTTTGTGGTGGATGTGTAGCATGGTTATGGCCTATAAACCCTATATCTGTGTGTGGTTGTATGTGGTTGCTTGCATCTCGGTCTGTGCACTGATTCCCTTTCTCCTATTCCTGATGTAACTCAAAATAATTTGAGATTTCTTTTCCTACCTTTGCTCCCCCTGAATGTAACTCAGGGTTTCACAATTCAATTGTAAATAGGATAGATTTTATTTCCTATTATGTCAAAGAATGGCAAACGGCCTGGCAGATGACCTGAGACGATCGGTTCAAGGCGTGAACCGATCGGTTGGTGTTCCATACGACCGGTTCGAGGAGAGAGATGAGCGGGTGGCGACCTGAGGAGATGCACGACGACCGGTGAATTGATCGGTTGGAGGCGCTAGTCGATCGGCTGGTGGCACTCGAACAACCAACTTGATGGCGAGTCGATCAGTCATAGAGATGAGCTGATCAAACCCAGAAAGGCAGGCACAGATTATATCTTGTACAAGTTGCATGTGATATAGACCTAGATGACCGTGATTCCTCTTGGATCGAGGAATCACAATAGGATGGCCATAATCATTGCTTTTATCATTTCGCATGTTTTCTGTGGGATATAGCATGTATATGATACATACTATATATTGTAGTGATTGGATATGTATATGTATATAAAAACCAAATCCCTCATTAAAATATTAAGTCTTATACGCCTTCCATTAGCGACACACATGGCAAACTCGATTGACCAAGCGTAGGTTACGCCAAAGCGTGGTACGCCGTCCATCTTGTGGAAGTGTGAAGGGTCGACATGTAGGTTTTGCCAAAGCAGGGTGCATGTTTACCGTGTCAACTTTTGGGATAGACTTAACAGGTGATTCTTAGAGCGTCTAAGCCCAGAGGCACGGAATGTTCATGGCAAGGTGTTGCGCATGTTCATTCATCAAGAGTTGCATATGATGCAATTGGCATGATGGCCTACCTAAATAGTCAAGATTATGGGCGATCAGCCAAAGCTGACTCATGACTTGATGAAATATGGATCTTGACCCACTAGAAGATTGTGCGCTGCCATCTTCTGAATTGATGATGAGGGCTGTCAATTTGAGTCAAAATTGTGGGAGCGGTAATTAATTAAAGGCCTAATTAACTATTGTCAAATTTTATTCAAATCAAATCAAAAGGAGTTTTGACAAATGAAATTTTGTCTTGTAGAATGGCAAAAGAATCATCTTTTAAAATGGGCAAATTAATTGAGAATAAATTCCATAATTGGTTGAGGACTGTGAGAAGTGTTATGCACAATCCAGATATACCAGAAGCCTTTGAATCCACTCTATGTATGCTTAATGTGTTGGTGAAGAAGAAAGAAAGTTCATTGATAGAGATCAATGGAATGAAAGGTGAGGGAGAGAAGGGTTCTCTCGCCAAACCAATTTCTTCTACATGGAGAGGATGGAAGGAACGATGGAAGAAGAAGTCAGAGATAGAGATCTCTACTTATGGTGTATACGTGATAGAGATTAACTTTACTACTTCTTCATCATGGGTACTTGATACCGGATGTGGATCTCACATTTGTTCAAATGTGAAGGATCTTAAGAGAAGTAGGCCTTTAGGGAAAGGGGAGGTTGAACTACGTGTTGCTAATGGGGCAAGAGTTGCCGCCAGTGCCGTAGGAACCTATGAGTTAACTCTACCTAGTGGGATAATAATAGAGTTGAAGAACTTCTATTATGTACCTGCCATAAATAGGAATATCATTTCCGTCTCTTGTTTGGACAAGGATGGATTTGAATTTCTTATTAAGAATGGAAATTGTTCCATTTCTAAAGATGGGATCTTTTATGGCAGTGCCCCAATGTCTTATGGTCTATACTTGATAGATCTAGAGATAAGTGTATACAACGTAAACACCAAAAGGCAAAAACTCAACAACTCAAACAAAACATATCTTTGGCATTGTCGTCTAGGGCACATAAATGAGAAGCGCATTTCTAGACTCCATAAAGATGGTTATCTAGACTCTTTTGATTATGAATCAATAGAGACATGTGAATCTTGTTTGATGGGCAAGATGACCAAGACTCCCTTTTCAGGTAAAGGTGAGAGAGCTAGTGATCTATTAGGACTCATACATACTGATGTATGTGGGCCTTTTAGAACTAATGCCAGAGGTGGGTATCAGTACTTCATTACCTTTACTGATGACTTCAGTAGGTATGGCTATGTGTACCTGATGAAACATAAGTTAGAAACCCTTGAAAGGTTCAAGGATTTCATGAATGAAGTACAAAACCAACTTGGTAAAAGTATTAAGGCACTTCGATCCGATCGAGGTGGAGAATACTTAAGCCAGGAGTTTGAGGACCTTCTGCGAGCCCGTGGTATTGTATAACAATGGACTCCGCCTGGAACACCACAACATAACAGTGTGTCTGAAAGAAGGAATCACACATTGTTGGATATGGTGCGATCAATGATGAGTTTTGTTGATCTTCCAATTTCTTTCTGGGGTTATGCTCTTGAAACCGCCATTTTTACACTTAACCGAGTACCATCTAAATCAGTTCAAAAGACACCATATGAGATATGGACCGGGAAGCATCCCAATTTGTATTTTATGAAGATTTTGGGTTGTGAGGCTTACGTTAGGAAAATGTTTCTTGATAAGCTTGGACCCAAATCTGATAAATGTTATTTTTTTGGATATCCCAAGGAAGCCAAGGGATATTATCTATACCACCCTACTGACAACAAAGTATTTGTTGCCAGGGATGCTGTATTCCTAGAGAAGGAATTTATTTCCAAAGGAAACAGTGGGAGGAAAATAGAGCTTGAAGAGGTTCAAGCCCAACAAGAAAACATTGAATCGATAGATGTACGAGGGGAATATGGAGATTCACAAGGTGTTGTGGAATCTCATTCTTCTCAGGTAACACAAGGACCTCGTAGATCTAGTAGGACACACCTTGAAATTGAGAGGTTTGGATACCTTGTGACTCAGGAAGGTGGTGAGTTGATCATAGATGATGATCCAACTACCTACATAGAGGCTATGGAGGGACCAGATTCTGATAAATGGCTTGAAGCCATGAGATCCGAGATGGAATCCATGTACTCCAACAAAGTATGGACTTTGGTGGAACCACCCAAAGGGGTAAAACCCATAGGGTGCAAGTGGGTCTTTAAGAAAAAGACCGACATGGATGGCAATGAGCAAACTTATAAAGGCAGATTGGTTGCGAAGGGATTTCGACAAGTTCAAGGTGTTGACTATGACGAAACCTTTTCTCCAGTTTCCATGATTAAGTCCATCAGGATCAGGCTTGCTATTGCAGCTTATTATGACTATGAGATTTGGCAGTTGATTGTTAAAATCACATTCCTTAATGGGAATATAAATGAGGATGTTTACATGGAATAGCCTGAAGGTTTTGTAGATCCAAGGAATGCCAATAAAGTATGTAAGATGCAAAGGTCAATCTTTGGATTGAAGCAAGCATCTCGGAGTTGGAATCTTCAATTTGATGAGGAAGTCAAAGTGTTTGGATTTATTCAAAATAAAGATGAACCTTGTGTGTACAAGAAGGTTAGTGGGAGCTCGACCACATTCCTCATATTGTATGTGGATGACATACTTTTGATGGGGAATGATGTCTTAGCCTTACAGAAGGTAAAGACTTGGCTTGGGAATACTTTCTCAATGAAGGACTTAGGAGAAGCATCCTACATTCTAGGAATTAAAATCTATAGAGATAGATCTAGAAGGCTTCTCGGACTAAGTCAGAGCATGTACATTGACAAAGTGTTGAAGCGGTTCAGCATGGAGAACTCAAAGAGAGGCAACATCCCCATGTTACATGGAGTCACCGTCTCTAGAGCTCAATGTCCCCAATCTTGTGAAGAGAGGGAGCATATGAATGGAATCCCATATGCATCAGCCATCGGATCCATCATGTACGCTATGTTGTGCACACGCCCAGATGTCGTGTATGCTCTAAGCATGATGATCAGGTACCAGTCAGATCCCGGGGATGCTCACTGGATAGCCATAAAGAACATCCTCAAGTACTTGTGAAGGACTAAGGATCAGTTCCTTGTTTACGATGGCAAGGAAGAGCTGGTTGTAAAGGGTTACACAGATGCAAGCTTCCAAACCGATAAAGATGATTACAGATCGCAGTCAGGATTTGTATTTTGCCTTAATAATGGAGCTGTGAGTTGGAAGAGTTCCAAGCAAGAAACAATTGCCGATTCTACTATAGAGGCTGAGTATATTGTTGTTTCACATGCAACAAAGGAGGTTGTGTGGATCAGGAAGTTCATTTCTAAACTTGGTGTAGTTCCCAGTAGCTGTGATGCAATTGAGCTTTATTGTGACAATAATGGAGCTATTGCACAAGCTAAGGAACCCAGATCACATCAGTGGTCCAAGCACATACTGCGGCGCTTCCATCTCATACGAGAGATCATACAGCGAGGAGATGTGAAGATTTGCAAAGTACCAACTGAAGACAACATAGCTGATCCACTGACTAAGGCCCTTTCTCAGCAGAAGCATGATGGTCATGCTAGGTCACAAGGATTGAGGTTCCTTGGTGACTGGCTCTAAGTGCAAGTGGGAGTCTGTTGGTATGTATGCCCATAGAGCAAGTCATGTGATGATTGTAATGGGATACTTTGTAAATGATTTGAATAATAATAAAGGCAATTTCCGATCTATATGTTTAAATTGTTTCTCAGATGATGGTGTAACATGATAGATGTCTAAAGAATTGTTTTACTCAATGATGTATGCTTTTGGGTTGAGGACCTGAATGATGAGATCATACAGATGTTAAGAGTATTCATTCTTGTTTAGTCCCTAGTCGATTTTTATTGTGGAAATAACCATAGACATCAATAACACTAAAGACTAGCTTGTCTGTTGGTTAATGACAGAATGTCATTAGTCATGATATAGTGATATCAAACTAAGCACATAGGTACTTGTTAGAGAACAAGGTACCAAACAGACCCACCGTGAGAGTGACACATGGAACCATGACTTGGTAGTCACAGTCAGCTCTCACAGTGATGGTGGTGAGTGTGATTCTTAGACTTGAAATCACTACACTCAACACATGTCGTTGGGTACACTTTGAAATCATCAAACGCAGTCTTGGAACATGGGTTGTTATAAAGGTGATGATTGGGTGGCTTTGACACATGGGTCTTTTGAGGGGTGAGTGATAGATATGGGATTTGTCCCTCCAGAGGGAGTTTGATGTCCTTGGCCACTTGATGAGTAGGACTGAGAAAGGCATGCGCATGCACGTGTGAATCAATATGTGATTTTGATGTCACACACATCTCACCCAGTCTGCTCTGAGATCAAGGAAATGAATGAATGTTGACAGGATGACTGTTCCATGCCTCGAGTTCATTCAAGATATCAGTGACAAAGGAATTATACATTCACTATAACACCATTCACGGTTGTAGGATTGAAAGTTGTTCTCCAACTTTCTATTTCACTTGGGTAGCACTGATGTGTGACTAGGCACCACTCTTTGCTTGTGAGGTCATAAGTGTTATGGACTTTCACTGCCAACATGAAATGGACCTGCAGGGTCACACACATAGAATTTAACATGGAAGAGGAGTTTTGTCCACAAACAATGTTTATATTGATTACTAAAGGAGTTTAGTAGTTCAATTAAATACTCAATCAATTAATAGCTCAGTATCATAGTGTTCAAGGTGTTGGACTAATTGATTAGAGTATCAGATTGATTGAAACCACAATTGACTGATTCTGCACAATCTGCACTCCCAACCGATCAGCTCATGTGATGAACTTATCGGCTCAGCTTGATGAACCGATCGGCTCAGGTGGTGAGTCGATCGGCTCATGAATAGGGTGAACGATTGCTTCAAGTGTTGAAATGATCGGTTCAACTGTTGCAACCGGGCAAGTTGGGAAAGTAAGATTGGTGAGAAATTTCCTTTCGTTTCACTTGCCCAATTTGATTGGAACAAGGATTGGCATTCGATACCAATTGGAAACAAAATAAGGAAAGTCAATCAGGAACTGATCAGGACCACAAACTGACCGATTCAGAAGTGAACTGACCGGTTCATGGGTCCCAACCGATCGGTTGAGTTGTCAACCGACCAGCTCAGATCCCCAACTGACTGTTTCATTTATGAAACGATCGGTTCAGGTTGCGAGTTGGTTGTTTTTGTGGAAAATCTTGAACCCTTCTACTCCTACTTTAGTCCCATATTGCCCGGGATGGAGAACCCTGTCCCATGACCCTCCTATATATATAGGGGTATTGGGGGCTGCTCAAAGTACAACTCAGTGCAAACTAATTGCTCTGCAAAGTTTTCGTACTCTCTGGTTTTGGTAACTGAGAGAGCCCGAGCAAGTGCTACCTGAAAAGGGAGGAACAGCAAGGGAAAGACAACTGCAGAAAGCGACTGGTGGTAGGAGAGTGTGTTGGCGACTAGTACGCCAACAGGAGGGTGTGAATCTTTCTGATTCCTTGTGCGACAAGGAGATCGGAGTTCCAGGCAGTCTGTGTGGACGACTGTAGAGGCGGGAGACCTCTGTCGCTCGGAGGAAAACTGTCAATCCCGACAGTCCTAGTGAGACCAGGAGTCTTCAGTCCCGGTGTGACCAGGAGCTGTACAGACACCGTCCAAGACCGGAGGTGAAGACAATGCAAGGCGTGAGGTACTGTCGCCGACCAAGCCTCAGGACAAGGTATGCATCCACAAACCATCTTTCCTATTGTATAGACGTTGACGCGATTCCTTTTGTTCTGGGTTTTGGGGAGAAAATTTTTGTTTCCGCTGCTTCTCTGCCTCCTCTAAAACCCAACAAGATATCATTCTAAATTTGTTATCGTGTTACCTAGAGATCATGCATTTATAACCTCAGGAGACACTTATCTGAAGTTCTAATTAAGGGTTTAACAATAAACAATTGATATCATGCATCTTGGGTTCAAATTTCTCTACACCCCAGATCATGATAAACATGTAAACTTATTGATCAGACGAACATACAAGCATAAAAATATTGATTCTAAACATACAATGGTTCATACAATAATAAATGCAATGAAGTGAACAAAATTAGGTAGTAGGGCTACTCCCCGCACTCTAGCGAGATGACTACTTGCTCATGGTAGTAGTAATAAGAACATGAACAAAAGAGAGAAAGAAGGTCATCATCATAAAAAAATAAGGGATTGCATTTGTAGTCTACAAAAGTGGTTCTTCAAAGATTGAGATGAAAGAATTAAAAAATAAGAAGGATTCCTCTAGATGTTCATCTGGGATGGGCTGAAGTTGTTGTTCTTCCTTCCTTGTAAACTAGATCTACTATTGTGTAAAGAAAGTAGCAGGTTGATGAAGGTGGAATACATCAACTAATGGATGTTAGCTCTACAGAATGAACTTCCTTTGATGTTGGCCCCTTGAAACCTTAGTAGCAGTGTTGGTGGAAATGCCTTCGGTTGACATTCATCAATCGATGGAAATGGTCGAAGGTTTATGTAGGAGGAATGTCTGGAATGAGAGTGGCAACCATGCAACATCAATGGTGGGTCCTTTTTCTAGAGGTGAAGGCCTTGTATTTATAGAAGGAGGTTAGAGTTTAGAACCCTCCCAGAAACCATGGAGTTAAGTCTACAGGCTGCCATGGAAATGAAGAGACAATGACGGGAGGTGGATGAAGGGTTTGTGGAGTTCAATATTTCCATCGATAGATGAGGGGTCGAGACAACCATCCAAAGGTGATTCAGAAGTCCCTTCAAAAGGTTGAGTAGGAATATCATTAGAAGGTTAAATCATCAGTTGTGGAGTGTAGATAGACCTTTGGTTGGTATCTATTTGAGGTGTTAAAGGTCCTTCAGTTGTTTTGGATAGGAGTTCCATCAGTATGTAGACGTAGGAATGCCATTGGTTGTTGGCCATTGCAAGACATGTTTAGAGCTACTTCGGTTGTCTAGTCTATAACAACCATCAGAAGGTAGATCTAGAAGTTACAATGGAAGGTAGAGCATGATTTTCTATCGAAGCATAGATTATGGGACTTCCATCACTTCTTGAATGTTGGTCATCCAACGAAAAGTGACCATCGGTAGGCAGGCAATGTTTTTCCTTCAGTTGTCAAATGAAGGAAGGGTACAATGATGTAAACTAAAGTTTTGGAAGATGTAAGCCCCTAGGTCATGGGGTATGTTCCTACAAAGAAACAACTAATGAAATCATCAACTGATGGTGGGACAAATAAATGAATATCTCATGTATTTTATGAAATATTTCTTGGGTCTATAAGTCAGTTAGCGAGACCACCTCCTCATACACTCCTAGCATGCAAAAAAGTTTAAGCCTACAATGAAAACCAAGAATTTTAGATCCAAACCTTATAGATTATATAAAATTAAGAAAACTTAAATGCAAGCTAATTCCAAACAAAAATTAAAGAAATGAACAAAAAACTAGATTGAAAATGCAACTTAAACTAGGATGAAAATGCATTAATAATCTAGTCACAACCTTCTCATTAAAATTGAACCTATGGGAGATGACATGCCATCCTATGATGGAAACCACCCATGGACTTCATGTCTTCACCAACCAATGAGAGGGTTTGATCCTCTTGACCAATCAAGAGCTTGGGCGATGACAACCAATGAAGATCATGATGTTACAAATGTATGGAGTTTCTTCTATCATATATTGAAGGGAGAATGAAGTCATTCTCTAATGGATTCAATGACTTATGACACCATAGTTGTGAAGACTAGTCACTCAATAGTTTTGACCATTTCCTTTTCTATCTTCTTCTCTATCCTACTTGGCTACCAATACCCCCCTTCTTCCTCCTTCATTCCCTTAGTCATGGAAGTTTCCTTTTGTTGGTCTGGAGCTTCATTCAGTCATGATTGGTTGATGACAAATGAGAGATTCCTTCTTTTATCAACCTTTAACAAACCTATTGTTTGCTCTTCTTCTATGAGGATCGACATACCCTCCTTACATCTTACATATCTAGATACAAACAAGTGAAACTCTTTTTCTTTCTATATCTTGATGATACTTCACCATATTATTCATTGAACCTTGTTCGTAGTGTTCTATTTTGTAGGGTTTTGACCCTAGGGTCTTACACCTTGTTTACTTCTTTTCCATGCCCAAGATTATTTTAAAGCATGGAGTTTTGGGGCTTTCTTGACACTTGATGCTTATTGGAGCTTGAAGAGTAAATTTTAAGGTTTTCCATAGTCACATTCAAGTGGAATCATTTTTATCAATTGTAAGGTAAGTGAAATAACATATGATACATTTAGTACCTACGTGATACATTCAAACCCTAATCTGATTTAAAACATGGTTATATGTTGAAAGATAGAATTTTATTGCAATCTAAGAAATATAAAGGGAATACAAATGTGCATCTTTTATCTAGTTCTCTTGAACATGTTTCGTTGATGATAAAGTATGCTTAGTTGACATGCATGTACTTAGGGTCACCTATACTATTAAATGATTTTAAAGGTGGTGCATTTATGATGTTTTTATAGTACATGGTTTGGGATACATAGTATGTGATTTCCCTTCATATTGGAGAACCTTTCTACACTATTAATAAGGATTTTTACTAGTCATTCTGCTATTGAAAAAATATGGAAATAGAAAAACAAGGAATGAATAAGTTATTTATGCTTGGATTTAACCTTCATTATAACGTGGTAGTGGACTTTATGCATCCCTTTAATCTTAATTAAGAAATGTGTTGTTATTTCTCATGGGGAAATGAATATTTATCAAATTTTATTATGTTCATGAGTGTTTTTAGCCATGAGATGCCTTAATGTCATATCATGGAGAGGATTGGACCCTAGTATTGCCTTTCATGCATGATAGGGCCTTGTGGTGTTTGGATTTTATGGCACGGTCGTAGCACATCCAGGAGGCATTATAGAAAACCACCCTATTTGGGTAGATAGAATTGTATAATAATATGCTTTATATCTTCTATGATTTGCAAAGGCTTGATTAGTCTTTTAATTATTTTTTTGATGGGTTTATGTAACTTGATTGATGCAGTCATAAAAAAAATTAATCTAGTTAATAAATTGGGTCCATAGTCATGTAGTGTCCTGAGTCTATAGATAAATTTTCTTGGGTTGTTGGAAATAGTGAAACAAGTAAAACTTGTAATAATCTAAGAATTGTGATTTGATGTTGGAAGCCATATATTAGTGAATATATGTAGACGATTGGATTGATATACCCTGATGTTTTTCAATCTTGTTGGGACTTGGTTATTGATCACTCTTTTTTGTGTGTCAAAAGTGTAAACATGATTGTCCAGTCAAAGATATCAAACTTCAAAATTATACTCGACTAGAAGAGACGTCCGCAACTAAATATGGATTCTATTGTAGTAGTACATGGTCGAACATAGGGATAAGGGGAATAAAAGAATAAGAACATGGGATCTTAGTTTAGTCTAGTCTAACCAAAAGAGTGAATTTGTGTTGGTTAAGGAATAGGTTAATCTAATTAAATAGTAAGGATTAAGTTTTGAAAGAACTAAAAGAAGAAATGAAGATGGTTTCAGAAAACTATAATAAAAAGGAACTTGGACTAGGTTTCACCAATCAAGAAAACCACAACCACGTAAAACCTTCACTCCTATTTTATATACCCTCTCTATTGGTTTTGCAAATAGCCATAAGAAAATATTTTCTCCTTCCTTCTCTCGAGATCCAGACATATTTAAATATAATGGAGTTATCTCTCTCGAGGTAATAATAGAAACTCCTCATTCTCATGTATCCTTACTATCCTATACTTCATATATATTTGAAATCATTCTCTTGAACCATATTAAAATCAAGCAGTGTAGCCATGCATGGCAATAGAATCAAATAGATTGCAACCTGAATTAGTCATGATAAGGAAAGAATAGGAAGGGGTTGATACAATGGTATATCGAGTGATCAATCTACCAACCTCCCAGTTGATCAGGAAAGTGGTCGACAACTCTCCTCCTCCCATCGATCATGGCTTAGTGCAAAGTAGGTTTGTCAGATCGTTGATGGTGATGAATCTAGTCACTAAGGAAAGAGGTAGACAACTAGGTTGATAGAACTAGAATGATCGATGGCTCTCATCCTTAAGATCTGAACTTGGTGGCAGCCTTTCATCTCTGATGACTCTTGGGGTTCCAAGATCCTTCAAGTGACACCTTGAGGGCCTATTTATAGTCTTTGATTTGTGACCTATTGAGATGACTGATCCATGTGGAATCGACCTCCAATCTTGAGATTCAACATCGATAAAGATCTTTGGCAAGTCCTTGTCGATCAACAATATTGTCAATCTTTTCATGGTATCGATATAGTGATTCTTTGATAGGAGTCTATTAGTGTTTGGTTGTATCAATGATAATGTTGACTGGTATTGTCATGTGGCCCCTCGATAGGAGTGTTGAGGTACTCGTTCGACATCTCTGTACTGATAGGAATCAAACTATCGATATGATTTCAACAGGTTTGACGATCACCTTTTGATAGGTGAATATTTGAATTGGTCAATAACCATCACTCAAAACATAGATGTCGAGGTTATTCTACTCGATAATGTGGTTCTTGATGCATCTGTCTATAGATTATTTAGAGGAAGGGCCATCTATTGACCTTCCGTATCGACGATAATTTGGAGTTTTTCAATTAACTGCTTATACTTCATCATTTTCATCGGATTTGTACCAAATTCCTTAAAATATTAACAAAACCAGGTTAGAACCTAACAATAGGTGAATTGAAGTTAAAATGAGTAAAACCAAACATCTAAACATTAGTTATAAGGATTTTTATTATGAAAAAAGCTATGGAAAGTGCATCAAATTGATGTTATCAACTCCACCAAACTTAGTATTTAGCTTGTCCTCAAGATAATAGAATCAATATTTAATTGATCAAGCAAATAGAATCTAAAATTTAATGAAAATAAATTTTTATACAAGCCTCTTATCAAAACTATTCACTTCTTCATAAAATGATCTAACTTATCAAAATATGAATTTGCCAAAAGATTCTTTCTTTAATTTGTTCTTAATTATTTTTTAGTCGCATTCTTATCTCTGACATATATGTCACTTTTAAAAGTAGCTTTCACTCTTGGTAAGGTATTATGAGGAACATATAGGTAGGAAAAAAGGCTTATGGATATTCCTTTCTTCTTTCTGGGTCATCCAAGTACATGTTCATTTAAATTAGCAAGTGATCCATGTGTTCCAAACCAGATAATTTTAGAGCAGTGATTGCACATCCTAAGTATCACTGCCCCAGATTTCAATACCTTTAAATGAACTCCATTGCAATTGAGGTATTGTTTTTAGATACTAAATAAAATTGAAATATCTATGTTCATGATATCATCAATAAACCGTTCAAATAGCTCTTCATCATGGCACATCTCTTAGATTCTTTTTCACTCCTCACTCTTTTTGGGATTGATAAAATTTTTAGAAGAAGAAACAAGGTAGATCTTTATTTATTTTTGTGAAAACATGCCTTTGACAAGATATGATTGTTTTTATATTAATTGAATATTTTTGGTAAAAATAATTTGATGACATGTTGAAGTTTAAAATCAAAATAGAGGATGAATTGATGTTTTGCTAAGAGGGAAGCATAATAGTAATATCAGTAACAAAAAGATGCTTCCTATGATATCTTGTAATTTTGCAAAAATGTATACTCTAAAAGCAAATGAAATTCTTTATAGAGGGAGTTTTCCATCATCTGCATCATCCTGACTTTATACAAAAAAAATTTGAAAATTGTGATGGAAATAAAGAAATTATGAAACGAAATGAAAGGGAAAAGAAAGCAAAGTTTGTGATATTGTAGATACCTATCTTATAAGATTATACCCCCCCCAAAACTTACAAAACACACTGGCCTCAGAGTGTGAAAAAGAAAGCAGAAGAAAATGCAAACACGTGAGATGTTCAACAGAGGTCAACTGTAGCCCATGGAGAGTCGAACAACATCACGATGTAATTCCCTCTAAGGCAATGATAGTTGTCATAGTGGGCTTACTATACTACAGTGTGGAGAACTCCAATGGTGTACATCCAGTGCAAGACATAGAAACCACTTTCATTGGATAGCAGATGTTGTTGAGGACAATGGTGTTGAAATCGTGGAACCTTCCACCTTTTGGGTTTGAGAGAAGCATATCCACAACCAAATTCTCCGATCATTGCAATGAGTTGTTTAGTACATGAATCAGCAATGCTCTCATGCTCACTATGAACTTAGATATGATAAAGAGACCCTTCAAGGTCAAAAGAAGTGTCTAAACTGTTATAAAGCACAACCTCCTTTTCACGAGTGAAGACAGTAAGTAATATCCAATGAGAATTGTGAAGTATAGGTAAGAAAATATATCAAGGAATAGAGTCATGCAGATGATGAAGGAGCAAGTTTTTTTACCAGAATAGGTGCCTTTACAGAGGTTTTTCACAAGATCTGGACCAACCATATAGACATCATCAATATTTTTGCATATTAGATATTGATAGGCCACCATGAGGCTATGAGATAAACATCCCCTATGTTGAAGAGTTTCAAGGAGGTCATTTTTCATGACCAACGTATCATATCTACTCAAAACAACATGATTGCCTCTAGGTTGGAACCAGTTCATTAACATCATCAGCTGAGGATATGTGAGTTCACAATAGGAGTTGTAGTCAAAGTTATCAAAATTGGGCTCTATGGTTGATACTGAACCATAAACTAGGAATGGCTCAAGTTCATTTAAGAAGTCCAATATTGCAGAAGTTTCTCTTGCTTTTGTAGTAGTTGTTATTGTGGTAGGAGGATCAATGACAGGAGGTGATGGTGTTATTTGTCCTTCTTCCACTTAACCTCTTTGTAGAACATTGTGGAAGGGCTCCTTAGCAGGTTGTGGAATTAATGAGTAAAGATCCCATAAATTCTCAGAGAGTTATGGATCTTGAAAGAAGCTTCTATCATGGATTAGATTCGTTGCATAATGTCCACGAAGAGGAGTGAACCAATTTGGATCCATGTTGGAAACAACTATTTTTCAATTGAGGGCTTCTATAACTCTAAGGATTAAGTAAGCACTGTCATTTTTTTTGGGGTTGTGTTGGTAGGTTAATGGTGCAATCACGTAACATGTCCAGTTTGGTTGATAATAACCAACCTCGTGGACAAGCCTTTGAATATGGATAGGAATCTGAGGAAGTTTTCTACAACATGGTCTTTGAATCACATTCCAAAAAAAATTAGTTCTTCAACGCAAGTGTTGAACAAAGTAACTTGGCATATATTTAAATCAGTAGCACAAAGCAGTCATAATCCCCCAAAAAGAAAAGGTAATAGGATAACTCTTGTTTTCTTAAACTTGAGCTTCTTATTAAGGGTTGAAATGGTTGGAGCTTTCATATTCTTCTTAAATAAGTAGTCATCTAAGGAAGGTGTTGCATTGTAATATGGCTAATCTTTATCACTGGGCATGACATCCTCCATTATAGTTGATGCTAGGACGGTAAACATCCTTTTTGAAACTTTAGTGGGGCTAAAAAATATATGTCAAAAATCACCACGGGAAAGGGTGATTGAGTCGTTATCATAAACAATATGGCTCCCATCACGGTGATCACCAAGAATGTTCCGTAATACAAAATTATCACGGACTGCTAATCCTTGCAAACAATCAGGATCAAATCAACTCATCTTTAAAGGAATTTTAGGTGGAAGGGGAAATAGTGGTTCTGGAAAGATTGGATCAGATAAATGGGGAGGCGCAACTAACAAAATGATAGAGATATCACCATCATCCTCATCAGAAGAAGCATCTTCATTATCTGAAGGATTGCTAGCATCCGCTTCTAGATACAAATTTGGTGGTATACTTTCCAACCGATATAACCTCCTCCGAGGTGTGGCAACTGAGGAGAGAATGGATCGGTCTTAGGTTGAGCAATGCCTCATCCAATTTCTTCATCATGTCCTTTTTGAAAGAATCAACAGAGGATGGTGGAGATGGAGGCAGAATGTTCTCTGATGGGTGAGCATGGATATTGCCAGACGGATTGACAATGGGTGCAGGGTTAGAGGGGAAAATCATTTTGGTTGTAACTAAGGGAAAGATGCAATGTTATTTAATGGCAGGGGTTTAGTTGTACCTAGAAATTATTCAGAAACATGGGAGATAGGTTCTTGAACTGATCCAATGGGTTGCACTAGTGAGCAGCGGCGAGCATCATCACTCATTGTGTTACGAACATATGAGTTGCCTTCAAAAGAATGAGAAGACGAGGAAGATGATGCTTTAGAAGAATGAGCATGAAATTCATGACGTTGTTTGCAACAGAGAGCATGTTGTTCTTCTTTATGCTTTAGAGCATTTTCTTGTCTTGTGATATGTAGAAATTTATGATGTTGAACCGTCATGATTTCATCAAGATGGCATTAAATAGTTGCAATGTGGAGAGGGATGTTGCCAAGATCACTAACTTGCTGATCTAGGGACTGAACTTGTTTAGCTATGTCATGCATATTTTTATGAAGGTTAGGAATAATGGTCATAGTTTTGGTAGTTACCTTACTGATGATGTCAAACTCGCATCTGAAGATGCCCCCCATGGTCTCGGGATATTTATGACCGGATAGGGGTGAAGAATGACTCTCAGACTGGAGAGAAGTAGAAGGGTGATCGCTATGATGACGGCATTGTGGTGGACAATAAAAAACATAATATATATTCCTTTTTGGAAGAGAAATAGGTTTTATTTTTACAACATCTTGAGTGGGATGGAGGTGGGGTTCTTTAAGGTGAATGGAGGTTCAATATGCTTTAGTGATGACCGAAGAGCTTCCAAATCATAATCGACTATTCTTTCTTATTCACTCTCCTTGGATATCTTGGATAGAGGCTTCTTGGTGGGGTTTGGCATGACAGGCTTAGGGAGGACTCAGTTGGATTATGCACCTTGTTGTAATGATGTGAGATTTGTTAATAAGTGCAATGATTTCATCTTCAGAATACAACAACTTTTCTTTGTCGTAATCAGCCAATTTTGGTAAAGGAATATAGATGTTGGTTCTGGTGAACCGATAGTGGTTGGCATTGTTGCGGTTGACCAGAATACTAGAAGATGTCAGATAATGTTTTGTGATGGAACTATCACCATGCATTTCTCTGAAACCTTTAGAAGGGGGTGTCCATATGCTTGATAGATGAGTCTGATTAAACCCCCCCATGCAGTATTCCTTTTGTGGAGTGGAAGAGATAAGTAACCATTTGTTAGTTAGAAGGCAGCCAATATTGGTACGTTTTCCTTCCATAATGAGAGAGAGTATGTAAATCTCCTCAAGATAAATGAAGTTTGTCTCTAATTTTGTGAAGATAATATTGGAAACTATCTTGTGCATAATCCTCCAAAACCTAGAATGCACTATTGATGTTTTTGTAGTGTTCAGATTGGTACTTCTTTTTTCATGTCAACCTTGCCAAACATTTAGTGGCACTAAAATTGGAATCCTCTTTTTCAGGTAATCCTGAAGAAGCCTTAGTAGCCTCTTCCTCTGAGCCACAAAAAAATTTATTCAAGATCTGATCAGTGAGAACATGATTGATGGTGTTGATGTGAACTTTTAGTTGGTGAGTAGAGACTTGGATAGAGGATATGAATTCCATTGTATCCTCTACATTATATCTAGGTTTGGCAAAGTAGAGACGGGATCTGTTAGACTTGGTCAGTAAGTCTTAGACTCTTGCCGCTATGTCGACCTCCTCAAGGGCAGTTGAAGAAATGAAGTGGGTAGGTTTGAAGGTTATGCTTCTCATTGTCTCGTATGCCACCTGATGTTCATTTTTGCGAGGCCTGAAAGTTCCACAGTGAGGAAGATCCAATTGCGAGTCCAGAGGTGAATCAGATGCAGGGTCAGTGATCTTTTCTCTCTGGTCAACTTCATTTGATGGTTTTTCAGGATGAGGCCTATTTTCTCCTTTCTTAGATGGGCCTCCAGTAGCTGAGACTGAATTGTCTTAGTGGGCCATCATAGTGAAACAAAGGAAAATGAGCACAACATTAGATTTGACAGGAAATACAAAACTATCATGCATTGTTGTCAATGGAAAGAAGATAGGATTGAAAAGGTACAACAAGAAAAAGTGTGCTTGTCAATACACGGTGTTGTGGGCTCTGATCTCCAAACCACGATATAAACACGGTTTAAACTTAGCGGAAGCGATTCGATTAGCAGCGGAATACCAAAAATCAGCGGAAATTAAAACTTTTTGAGATAAAGCATTGAAACCATAAAACTTCCTTCATAAAAGGAGATAAACTATTTACATCTCAGATAATTACTTCTTGAGTAATTATATACAACATGATACAAAATCTCAAGAACTCATAACCAAAATCTCAGACCAAAAGACTCCAAGACCTGAGAGTACAGAGGACACATAGGACTGACTCTAATTACACCACATGGCAGGCTAAATCTCCACCTGAGATTTTACTGCTGCCCCTGGTGCTGCTGCTGCTGGGACTGGTACCTGTAGACCTGTTCCTCCGTCCTCGACGTCCACCTAAAAAGTTGAAGTCTACGGGGTGAGACAATTTTACATAATTGTCCCAGCGAGAGTTATAACTCTCCGCCAGAAGCTTTATTATAGCACCTCAAAGAATAACTTAAGCAGTAAAAGCTTCAAAGTATTCAACATCAGATTTAATAGAAGCATGAGTTCAACAGTTATGAAACATGAAGACATTTGCACTATACAGTGTAACATCAATCAATCAACTCGTAGTTATCTCTAACAGGTATGCTACGTTGTGGATTATGTTTGTCAAACATTACTTTTATGCCCTGTGGAGATGAGGTTTACCACTCATACTCCAACCAATCACTGCTAAGTGCCTCGGTATCATACTAGGTCATCGAAAGAGCCGAATTCTCATGACCTTCACCTTCCTCAGTCAGTAAGAGGATTACTTGTAGGACATCTCGTGCCTCTACTATAATAGCTTACCAGGGTAATCTGGTCCTTCGCTATTTTAGAGTTACAGTGGCGTTTTGTACTCTCTTCGTCATCAGGAGATTTCATGTTTATCTTCCACTGATACGGATATTTGTGCTTTCTTCGTCATCAGGAGGTTTCATGTTTACCATCCACTGATACGGTATGGGATTGTAGTGAAGGATTGACGGATTACACATCTACATCAAACACCTACACTAGGATGTAAGGTTCTACACATCCATATACCCCACATACTCAAAAGTATGTGATCCAGGAGTTCCCCTAGGAAAACCTGTTTCACCATCATTTGATCTCTGACAATGATGGATCTATGATCAGGGCTCTACATTACACTTGATTAGTTAGGTACATTCATTATTCTTTTAACATCATACATTGTTCTTCAAACAATAACATTAGCATAACAGCTATGAAATGAGAATACTAAATGTAACAAGCCTAACTCTCATCAATCATCATTTCTCAATACATTCATCACAAGTCATCTCTAAAGCATGACCTTGATGGTATTTATGGCTCTCACAGCCCATTTAATTCATAGGTTGCCATTGACAAGGCATCAAGATATTTTACTATTCATAAAGCTAGCAACATGCTTTCAATGAATATAGCATCATCATCCATACCTGGATATGATCATCTTCATATCAGAACATGCAAGGTTAATTCAACTGATAAAAGCAATTCAAATCAAGAATTATACTTTCCACTCTTGCCATAAGAGCTAAGTTCCCTGATTCTCATCAATTAGGGTTTACTATTCACATTACATGCCATCACCCTAGAATTAGGGTTTATTATTCACATTACGATAAAAAATGAACTGATAACATCATCATGTATGAGGAGTATCATCAATGATGCTCTCAGATAAGATTAAGATTCATAAATTATCATAAATAGGGTTTTCATGATCTCACATAGGTGGATCATACCCTAATCATGTACATTCATATATATTGAAGGTATTTTACTTGGATTTCAACCATAATTGGGATTTTCTCTCTCCTCTTGCTCATAGGTGATGATTACATCCCTCTAGATTGGGTTAGGTCTAATCAACATTGATAAGCCTAGCCAAGTCATCACCATTGTAACCATTGGGGTTTGCATGATAAAAAGGGGTTACCTACTTGAATCCATAAAGGGTATTTTGGTAAAGTTCACCATTGACCATAACATGGGTTAATATACTAACCACTTGACCCTTAATGTCCCTAGGTATCATTAGGGTTTAGGTTGAACAACCATCAAACCATCTAAGCCTTCAAGGCATTAGGCAGACTTATCCTCAAAAGTCCCCAATAGGTTTCACACCTTCAACCTTCAAACGATCATGAGATCGTTTAAGGTTGTAGACCGTTTAGCTTTGGTTGACTTCAAGATCGCATGACACTCAAGACCGTTTACCCTTAAATGATCTTGAGGTCGTTTGCCCAAGATAGGGTGAAGACCGTTTAGTCATAGTTTGACTTCTGAAGTCGTTTGAGCTCATTCAGACCTGAAGTCGTTTGAACTCATTCGGTCCCGGAGTCGTATGAACTCATTCGGTCCTGAAGTCGTATGAACTCATTCGGTCCTGAAATCATATGAACTCATTCGGTCCTGAAGTCGTATGAACTCATTCGATCCTGAAGTCATATGAACTCATTTGATCCTGAAGTCGTATGAACTCATTTGATCCTGAAGTCGTATGAACTCATTCAATCCTGAAGTCGTATGGTCCTAAAAGCTCAAGATCGCATGGACCTCCAAGGTGATTCAAAGGGTAAACTCGATTAGGGTTTCCTATGTTGAAGCCTTCAATTGGTCTCAAGCTCGCTAACCACTTATCAATTGAGACAATTAGGGTTAGCCTTAACCAATTGGTCACTCAATTGATCCTCAACTGATATCCCAATAGGTTTGGAGTTGGTTCAATTAAGGTCTATAAACATTCAACCATCAACACTCAACAATATGAATCAAATCGAAGTTAATCCCATCAATTGACCTCCAATCGGGCTCAAACTTGGCCCAAACGGTCTTGGGATCGTTTGGATAATCTCCAAATGGTCTTGAGACCGTTTGCCCAAGAATTCATCAAAATCTAAGTTGATTTGATAGGGGTTGAACCTTAAATAAGTCACAAATCAGCAATTTGATTATTTCAATAACCCACTGTAATTGGGCCCTCAATTGATCAAATTACCTTAACCCTAGACCTCCAAACGGTCTTGGGTTGACACCAAACGGTCTTGAGACCGTTTGGATGAGTTCAAAATGGTCTTGAGACCGTTTTCCCATCCATCCTTTGGACTCTAGTGAAAATTCATCAAGGTTTGATCTATTGAGTTGATCATCACATCAATACTTAATTGCAATATGATTTGGTACCTTTGGACCTTAAATTGGTCAACTATACTTGACCCCAGACCTCTAAACGGTCTTGTGTGATCCCCAAATGGTCTTGAGACCGTTTCGATGATTCCCCAAATGGTCTTGAGACCGTTTGGGCTAATCAACCCAAAATCACTAATTAACTCATTGGAATTTCAGCACTGATTTCAATTAGGATTTGCCCTATTAATCAACCTTCAACTCATAACTCGTTTGGAATTAATCCATCAAATTTGGTGAGTCATTAATCAACATAATTATGAACAGTAATACCAAACGGTCAACACTTGGTCAACCATATTAAATGGTCTTGAGACCGTTTGCCCAAAAAGGGCAAATTAAACAGATTGAAAATCAGAACTTAATTCAATTGGATTTGCTAATTGGTTTGCTTATATCTCACGATTCCTTTGGATTTAACCCCTCAAATTTTGTGGGTGATTAACCTACATAATTATAAACAATATTCCCATACGTTCGTTGTTTGGTCAATGCGATCAAATGGTCTTGAAGGCCGTTTGCCTTCATACGACCCTGAAACCGTTTGCCCACCAAACGGTTGTGTAAGCCGTATGGGCAATTGGTGGAGGTCGTTTGGTAAAGTGGAAATCTGTGGATAAGCATAGGAATTAACGCCCTTATCTTCTACCTCAAGAACAGTAGCAGTTCTTCACGATTTTGCTTGCAAGGATGCAAGGGAAGATAGGGAAGAAGAAGAACTAGCAACTATATGCATAGAAAAAGATGTATAATCAAAGCATAAGGTTTAGAGTTATAAAACCCACCTAAAGATTGTTCCTTAAGCTCCAAACTTTCAAGCTCCAAGCATTTAATGGAATCTTTGAGCTCCACAGGTCGGCCAAGGTGTATTCTCCAAGGAAAGTTGAAAAGGAATGGCTAGAAAGATAAAGCTAGGTGAGCTAGCCATGAATTCAACCTTGAAAACGAGTTTCCTCCATGAATTCAAGCAAAAGGGATGAGCCAAACTTACCTAGGACCCTTGGTTGTCCTTCTCTGCTCCAGAGCTTAGCCTTAGTCAGTTTTGAGCAAGGGGAAAAGAAATGAAAAGAAGAGGATCGTTCCCTTGCTAAGTGGGGAAGGTAGTATATATACTTAGGTGAAATTTCAACATAAGAACATATGCTTTCCTCATTTCTCATCTAAGTCCTTCCTTTCTTCTTTTCACGTCCCCACATCTTATTTCTAAGGACAAAATACTTCTAAGGTCAAGAATTGAGGGCAAAGAGGATCAACCCATCACTAAAGCATACACATAAAAGGGCTATTATACATACACCTTGATTATTCAATCACAAAGGTGTTCTTTATTATATGATTATTCAAATGAAGTGACCTTTTCATCATTTCTCTTCTAAATGATGCCAAGAGTCATAAAAGATATTTTAGATGATGTATTTTACAAGTTGCACCCCTCAAATTGGGCAAATTGCACTTTACACCAATTTAGGGTTTTCAAGTACAGGGGTTGCTTCCACAACTGCACCTTGGTGCTCAAGCTTGGGAAATCCCTCAAACTTCATCATAAACATCCTCATGATGTCTCAACATCAGAGGAACATCTCAACATGTGCAATTTGCAAGTTAATCCCTTAACTGGGTAATTTTCACATAGATCCCTGTATTACAAAACAATGCTACAACTTTATATATAAAGGAGCAAAATTGAAATATATGTTTCTGAGGAACTTAATTACATGCCCAAAGTTAATCACAAGGATTTAATTACATATTTAGGCAAAACACCTAGGGTTAGTTCATAACCCAGGTCAGGGATGTTACAAATTATCCACCCCTTACAAGGATTTCGTCCCCGAAATCGATAAAACGTATTAAGAGAAAAGGGCAGGGTATTTCCTTCTCATCTCATCCTCTAGTTCCCAAGTGGCTTCTTCAACACCACGGTGGTTCCAGAGGACTTTCACAAGGCTTAAATCTTTCTTCTTTAACTTTTTAATTCTGCTATCAAGGATTGACACTGGTCCTTCCTCATAAGATATATCATCATTCAATTCTACCTCCATAGGTTGTAGAATTGACTCAGTGTCTGGGTGACATTTCTTTAGCATAGAAATGTGAAACACAGGATGTAACCTCTGTAACTCTGGTGGCAGCTCTAGTTTATAGGCTACTTTTCCAATCCGTTCAATGATTGGATAAGGCCCCATAAATCTAGGAGCTAACTTCCCTTTCTTTCCAAAACGAAGGACTCCTTTCCAAGGCGAGACCTTGAGATACACTTTGTCTCCAACTAGGAACTCTAAGGGTCTACGACACTTGTCAGCATAAGATTTCTGCCTATCTTGTGCAGTCTTAATCTGTTGCTATATTACCTTAATCTTTTCTGTAGTTTGCTGCACAAGATCAGGTCCTAACAACTGATGCTCACCAGTCTCATACCAACACAAGGGTGATCTACAATGTCTACCATACAAGGCTTCATAAGGTGCCATATCAATACTATGCTGATAGCTATTGTTATAGGCAAACTCTATCAAGCTTAGGTGTAGATCCCAACTTCTGGTAAACTGGAGAACACATGTTCTCAACAGGTCTTCCAAGGTCTGTATGGTCCTTTCGGACTGTCCATCAGTCTGTGGATGAAAGGCCATACTAAACCTTAACTGGGTGCCTAAAGCATTATGAAGTCGTTCCCAAAAATGACTTGTAAACTGGGGACCTCTGTCAGAAACTATAGTGATAGGAACTCCATGCAAACGCACTATCTCTTGAACATACAACTGTGATAACCTTTCAGCAGAATAGGTTGTTTTGACAGGTAAGAAATGTGTTGTCTTAGTCAACCTATCTACAACTACCCAAATGGAATCATGTCCTTTGCTTGTCCTGGGTAGGCCAACAACAAAGTCCATGGTCACATGGTCCCACTTCCACTGTGGTATGGGTAAAGGTTGCATTGTTCCTGCAGGTTTCTGGTGTTCAGCTTTAACTTGCTGACACACAGGACACCTCACAACAAATTCTGCAACATCCTTCTTCATTCCAGGCCACCAATACAAATCTTTTAAATTAGGATACATCTTGGTGCTCCCTGGATGCATAGCGTACATTGAAGAATGAGCTTCTTCCAGGACTAACTTCCGCAAGTTATCCACATCCGGCACTATCATCCTCCCATGATAACATGCTACATGATCATCTGAATCATGGAAACTATCTCGCTTCTCATTTCCATACTCTGATATAATCTGCTGAACTACAGCATCAAGATGTTGTGCCTCCTTAATCTGCTCTCTTAGGGTAGGTTTAATATGCATCTCAGCCATCAACCCGGCTAACAATGACACCTTCAACTGTACATTGTCCTGCCTTAAAGAGATAAGCATATCTCTCTTAGAGCATACTAAAGAGTTTAGTTGTGCTCTATCCATGGTTGATGTTGCTGATTTCCTACTCAAGGCATCTGCAACAACATTGGCCTTCCCTGGATGGTAATCAATTGTACAATCGTAGTCCTTGATTAACTCCATCCAGCGACGTTGCCTCATGTTAAGCTCATGCTGAGAGAAGATATACTTAAGGTTCTTGTGATCTATGAAAATCTGGAATGTCTCTCCGTAGAGATAATGCCTCCAGATTTTCAATGCATGAACCACGGTAGCTAACTCTAGATCGTGTGTTGGATAATTCTCCTCGTGCTTCTTAAGCTGTCGGGAAGCAAAAGAAATCACTTGTTTATCCTGCGTCAACACACATCCAAGTCCATTCTTGGAGGCATCACAGAAGACTACATATCCTTTTCCTTGCTCAGGTAGCACAAGCACAGGTGCACTTGTCAACCTCTCCTTCAACAACTGAAAGGACTGTTGACACTTATCACTCCAAGAAAAAGGAGCATCTTTCTGGGTTAACTTGGTCAAAGGTAAGGCTATAGAGCTAAAGTTTTTAATAAACCTTCGATAGTAACCAGCTAACCCCAAGAAGCTTCAAATCTCCGTCGGTGTCTTCGGTTGTTCCCATTGTAGAACAGATTCTACCTTTGTAGGGTCAACACGAATTCCCGAGGCAGATATCACATGTCCAAGAAAAGATACCTCCGGAAGCCAGAACTCACACTTGCTAAACTTAGCATACAGCTTATGTTCTCTTAGCAAGGTCAAAGCTTGGCGAAGATGCTGCTCATGCTGCTGAGCATCCTTACTATAGATCAGAATGTCATCTATGAAGACGACAACACACTGATCAAGGAAGGGTCGAAAAACTCTATTCATGAGTTCCATAAATGCAGCTGGTGCATTGGTTAGTCCAAACGACATAACCGTGAACTCATAGTGACCATATCTTGTCCTAAAAGTAGACTTGGATATGTCACTATCCTTAATGCGGAGTTGATGATATCCAGATCTCAAATCTATCTTTGAGAAGACTGTTGCACCACGCAACTGGTCAAAAAGATCATCAATCCTCGGCAAAGGGTACTTGTTCTTTATTGTTACTTTATTAAGTTATCTGTAGTCAATGCACAACCGCATTGACCCATCTTTCTTTTTAACAAACAAGACCGAAGCACCCCAAGGTGAAGTGCTCGGTCGGATAAAACCCTTCTCAAGTAACTCTTGAAGCTGTTTCTTGAGTTCTACCATCTCGGCAGGCGCCATCCTATACGGTGTCTGGGCTATGGGTTTCGTATCTGGGACCAAATTGATCTCAAAATCAATCTCCCGAGGTGGTGGTATACCAGGAAGTTCTTCAGGAAACACATCCTCGAATTCCCTGACTATGGGAACTTCAGCAGGATTGGAACTTTCCTTGGTAACATCTACCGCATGGGCCAAGAATGCATAACATCCTTACCTCAACAGCTTATCAGCAACCATAGCTGATACAAGACAGGTGGGCAGAATCTTTCTTTCACCTTGAAAGATCCATGTGTTTCCTTCATCAGCAAACACAACCAACTTGGATTCACAATCCAAGACAACTCTATACCTTTCTAAGGTATCCATCCTGAGGATTATATCAAATCCTTGCATATCAAGTGGTATAAGGTCCACTTGAATGCGATGATCAGAAAAGAAGAGGATGCAGGGAGAACATACCTCCTGCAAAACGGCAGACCCACTCAACGGAGTCTCCAACAACAAACTATCTGCCCTATGACTAACAGTCATATTGCAGTTACGAATCACTCTCCGAGTGATAAAAGAGTGTGTAGCACCCGGGTCAATCAGAACAGATACAATACAGGATGTAGACATATCAGAATATAAAAGTTCCATCTGACCTGCCACTACTCGTGGATTGACCACTGCATCAGGTGGGTTCATAGCATAAAACCTCACTGTCGCCTGGGGTTGAGGTGGTGCTGATGGTCCAGCTTGAGACGCTTGCCCGCGTCCTCGAGATGCTCCTTGAGGTTGTCTTCTCTGTGATCCCTGTTGACTATGTCTCTGAGGTTGTGTCATACTGATAGGTCTAGATCGGTAGTCCTTCATCAAGTGTCCCACCTTCCCACAGTTGTAGCAACTTCTTTCCAGTTGTTGTGGTCTTGGTGGTCCAGTAACTGACATTGATGCAGAACTGTGAGTATCTTGTTGAGGTAGGCTTCGTCCCCTGCCTCTACTTGGTGACCACTGAGTTTGGGAACTTGATCTGGGTGGTGGAGGGTTAGGTGCATAGAATCTCGGTTTCTTGGAATCCCTAGATGAAGAACCCTGGAACTGTGGATATCTTTTCTGGGTTTGCCTCTTCTCAACCACAGATCTCTCTATCCTTCGGACTGACTCAACGAAGGTAGAGAATCTCTCTCAGTTTTCTAAGGCAGACACAGGGGTTGATATATCATCATTCAAACCCTTCTCAAATCTCCTGATTCTTTCCTCTTCTGTGGCAGCCATGTGCGGACAGAACCGCAGCAACTCCATGAACTTAGCTTCATACTCGCTAATGTTCATCATGCCCTACCTCAATCTCTCAAACTGAGAGATCTTCTCATCTAGGAAGGTCTTTGGAAAATATCTATTGATAAATTCCCGACGAAACTCTTCCCACGAGAACTCTATCCCAGGTCTCTTCTACTCTTACATGTTCCACCAATGACCAGCACTACCTTTGAGAAGATAGAAAACATGTCTAACCTTCTCAGCCTCCAGGATATTAAGAATCCTGAAAGCCTTCTCCAACTCTGTTAACCACAGATCAGCATCTGCGGGGTCGGCAGTCCCAAAGTACTCGGTAGCTCCGACACGACGAAGTCGCTCGAACGTCTTACCGATACCTTGTCCTTTAGGCTGGGCAGGTGCCCTAGGTGCAGGCATGGGCATCTTGTCAGTTATGTGTGTCATGGCAGTCATAAACTGCCCAAACATCATCTGAACTGCTGGGTTACCCATATCAGCTGGGTCAAACTGGGGTGGTTCAGGTGCAGGCTGTTCTATTTCTGGAACACTTGCACCGCCTCGAGGTGCACTAGCACTACTCTCTGCCACGTACTCATCATGTGGCTCTGCTATCCTTATGTATCTTCTTCTCCTGAGGAGCAGAAGATTCTATTATATAAGGAAGAGATACTAAGGATAGACTCGACATCCTAAGTCATATGCCTCTGTAGACTCAGTGAACCTAGAGCTCTGATACCACTTAATTGTGGGCTCTGATCTCCAAACCACGATATAAACACGATTTAAACTTAGCGGAAGCGATTCGATTAGCAGCGGAATACCAAAAATCAGTGGAAATTAAAACTTTTTGAGATAAAGCTTTGAAACCATAAAACTTCCTTCATAAAAGGAGATAAACTGTTTACATCTCAGATAATTACTTCTTGAGTAATTATATACAACATGATACAAAATCTCAAGAACTCATAACCAAAATCTCAGACCAAAAGACTCCAAGACCTAAGAGTACAGAGGACACATAGGACTGACTCTAACTACACCACATGGCAGGCTAAATCTCCACCTGAGATTTTACTGCTGCCCCTGGTGCTGCTGCTGCTGGGACTGGTCACCTGTAGACTTGTTCCTCCATCCTCGACGTCCACCTAAAAAGTTGAAGTCTACGGGGTGAGACAATTTTACATAATTGTCCCAGTGAGAGTTATAACTCTCCGCCAGAAGCTTTATTATAGCACCTCAAAGAATAACTTAAGCAGTAAAAGCTTCAAAGTATTCAACATCAGATTTAATAGTAAGCATGAGTTCAACAGTTATGAAACATGAAGACATTTGCACTATACAGTGTAACATCAATCAATCAACTCGTAGTTATCTCTAACAGGTATGCTACACTGTGGATTATGTTTTTCAAACATTACTTTTATGCCTTGTGGAGATGAGGTTTACCACTCATACTCCAACCAATCACTGCTAAGTGCCTCGGTATCATACTAGGTCATCGAAAGAGCCGGATTCTCATGACCTTCACCTTCCTCAGTCAGTAAGAGGATTACTTGTAGGACATCTCGTGCCTCTACTATAATAGCTTACCAGGGTAATCTGGTCCTTCGCTATTTTAGAGTTACAGTGGCGTTCTGTACTCTCTTCGTCATCAGGAGATTTCATGTTTATCTTCCACTGATACGGATATTTGTACTTTCTTCGTCATCAGGAGGTTACATGTTTACCATCCACTGATACGGTATGGGATTGTAGTGAAGGATTGATAGATTACACACCTACATCAAACACCTACACTAGGATGTAAGGTTCTACACATCCATATACCCCACATACTCAAAAGTATGTGATCCAGGAGTTCCCTTAGGAAAACCTGTTTCACCATCATTTAATCTTTGACAATGATGGATCTATGATCAGGGCTCTACATTACACTTGATTAGTTAGGTACATTCAGTATTCTTTTAATATCATACATTGTTCTTCAAACAATAACATTAGCATAACAGCTATGAAATGAGAATACTAAATGTAACAAGCCTAACTCTCATCAATCATCATTTCTCAATACATTCATCACAAGTCATCTCTAAAGCATGACCTTGATGGTATTTATGGCTCTCACAGCCCATTTAATTCATAGGTTGCCATTGACAAGACATCAAGATATTTTACTATTCATAAAGCTAGCAACATGCTTTCAATGAATATAGCATCATCATCCATACCTGGATATGATCATCTTCATATCAGAACCTGCAAGGTTAATTCAACTGATAAAAGCAATTCAAATCAAGAATTATACTTTCCACTCTTGCCATAAGAGCTAAGTTCCCTGATTCTCATCAATTAGGGTTTACTATTCACATTACATGCCATCACCCTAGAATTAGGGTTTATTATTCACATTACGATAAAAAAATGAACTCATAACATCATCATTTATGAGGAGTATCATCAATGATTCTCTCAGATAAGATTAAGATTCATCAATTATCATAAATAGGGTTTTCATGATCTCACATAGGTGGATCATACCCTAATCATGTACATTCATATATATTGAAGGTATTTTACTTGGATTTCAACCATAATTGGGATTTTCTCTCTCCTCTTGCTCATAGGTGATGATTACATCCCTCTAGATTGGGTTAGGTCTTATCAACATTGATAAGCCTAGCCAAGTCATCACCATTGTAACCATTGGGGTTTGCATGATAAAAAGGGGTTACCTACTTGAATCCATAAAGGGTATTTTGGTAAAGTTCACCATTGATCATAACATGGGTTAATATACTAACCACTTGACCCTTAATGTCCCTAGGTATCATTAGGGTTTAGGTTGAACAAACATCAAACCATCTAAGCCTTCAAGGCATTAGGCAGACTTATCCTCAAAAGTCCCCAATAGGTTTCACACCTTCAACCTTCAAACGATCCTGAGATCGTTTAAGGTTGTAGACCGTTTAGCTTTGGTTGACTTCAAAATCGCATGACACTCAAGACCGTTTACCCTTAAACGATCTTGAGGTCATTTGCCCAAGATAGGGTGAAGACCGTTTAGTCATAGTTTGACTTATGAAGTCGTTTGAGCTCATTCGGACCTGAAGTCGTTTGAACTCATTCGGTCCCGAAGTCGTATGAACTCATTCGGTCCTGAAGTCGTATGAACTCATTCGGTCCTGAAGTCGTATGAACTCATACGGTCCTGAAGTCGTATGAACTCATTCGATCCTGAAGTCGTATGAACTCATTCGATCCTGAAGTCGTATGAACTCATTCGATCCTGAAGTCGTATGGTCCTAAAAGCTCAAGTTCGCATGGACCTCCAAGGTGATTCAAAGGGTAAACTCGATTAGGGTTTCCTATGTTGAAGCCTTCAATTGGTCTCAAGCTTGCTAACCACTTATCAATTGAGACAATTAGGGTTAGCCTTAACCAATTGGTCACTCAATTTATCCTCAATTGATATCCAAATAGGTTTGGAGTTGGTTCAATTAAGGTCTATAAACATTCACCCATCAACACTCAACAATATGAATCAAATCAAAGTTAATCCCATCAATTGACCTCCAATCGGGCTCAAACTTGGCCCAAACGGTCTTGGGATCGTTTGGATAACCTCCAAACGGTCTTGAGACCGTTTGCCCAAGAATTCATCAAAAGCTAAGTTGATTTGATAGGGGTTGAACCTTAAATAAGTCACAAATCAGCAATTTGATTATTTCAATAACCCACTGTAATTGGGCCCTCAGTTGATCAAATTACCTTAACCCTAGACCTCCAAACGGTCTTGGGTTGAAACCAAACGGTCTTGAGACCATTTGGATGAGTTCCAAATGGTCTTGAGACCGTTTTCCCATCCATCCTTTGGACTCTAGTGAAAATTCATCAAGGTTTGATCTATTGAGTTGATCATCACATCAATACTTAATTGCAATATGATTTGGTACCTTTGGACCTTCAATTGGTCAACTATACTTGACCCCATACCTCTAAACGATCTTGGGTGATCCCCAAACAGTCTTGAGACCGTTTGGATGATTCCCCAAATGGTCTTGAGACCGTTTGGGCTAATCAACCCAAAATCACTAATTAACTCATTGGAATTTCAACACTGATTTCAATTAGGATTTTCCCTATTAATCAACCTTCAACTCATAACTCGTTTGGAATTAATCCATCAAATTTGGTGAGTCATTAATCAACATCATTATGAACAGTAATCCCAAACGGTCAACACTTGGTCAACCATCTTAAATGGTCTTGAGACCGTTTGCCCAAAAAGAGCAAATTAAACAGATTGAAAATCAGAACTTAATTGAATTGGATTTGCTAATTGATTTTCTTATATCTCACGATTCCTTTGGATTTAACCCCTCAAATTTTGTGGGTGATTAACCTACATAATTATAAACAAGATTCCCATACGGTCGTCGTTTGGTCAACGCGATCAAATGGTCATGAAGGCAGTTTGCCTGCATACGACCCTGAAACCGTTTGCCCACCAAACGGTTGTGTAAACCGTATGGGCAATTGGTGGAGGTCGTTTGGTAAAGTGGAAATCTGTGAATAAGCATAGGAATTAACGCCCTTATCTTCTACCTCAATAACAGTAGCAGTTCTTCACGATTTTGCTTGCAAGGATGCAAGGGAAGATAGGGAAGAAGAAGAACTAGCAACTATATGCATAGAAAAAGATGTATAATCGAAGCATAAGGTTTAGAGTTATAAAACCCGCCTAAAGATTTTTCCTTGAGCTCCAAACTTTCAAGATCCAAGCCTTTAATGGCATCTTTGAGCTCCACAGGTCGGCCAAGGTGTATTCTCCAAGGAAAGTTGAAAAGGAATGGCTAGAAAGATAAAGCTAGGTGAGCTAGCCATGAATTCAATTTTGAAAACGAGTTTCCTCCATGAATTCAAGAAAAAGGGATGATCCAAACTAACCTAGGACCCTTGGTCGTCCTTCTCTGCTCCAGAGCTTAGCCTTAGTCGGTTTTGAGAAAGGGGAAAAGAAATGAAAAGAAGAGGATCGTTCCCTTGCTAAGTGGGGAAGGTAGTATATATACTTAGGTGAAATTTCAACATAAGAACATATGCTTTCCTCATTTCTGATCTAAGTCCTTCCTTTCTTCTTTGCACGTCCCCACATCTTATTTCTAAGGACAAAATACTTCTAAGGTCAAGAATTGAGGGCAAAGAGGATCAACCCATCACTAAAGCATACACATAAAAGGGCTATTACACATACACCTTGATTATTCAATCACAAAGGTGTTCTTTATTATATGATTATTCAAATGAAGTGACCTTTTCATCATTTCTCTTCTAAATGATGCCAAGAGTCATAAAAGATATTTTAGATGATGTATTTTACAAGTTGCACCCCTCAAATTGGGTAAATTGCACTTTACACCAATTTAGGGTTTTCAAGTACAGGGGTTGCTTCCACAGCTGCACCTTGGTGCTCAAGCTTGGGAAATCCCTCAAACTTCATCATAAACATCCTCATGATGTCTCAACATCAGAGGAACATCTCAACATGTGCAATTTGCAAGTTAATCCCTTAACTGGGTAATTTGCACATAGATCCTTGTATTACAAAACAATGCTACAACTTTATATATAAAGGAGCAAAATTGAAATATATGTTTCTGAGGAACTTAATTACATGCCCAAAGTTAATCACAAGGATTTAATTACATATTTAGGCAAAACACCTAGGGTTAGTTCATAACCCAGGTCAGGGATGTTACAAATTATCCACCCCTTACAAGGATTTCGTCCCCGAAATCGATAAAACGTATTAAGAGAAAAGGGCAGGGTATTTCCTTCTCATCTCATCCTCTAGTTCCCAAGTGGCTTCTTCAACACCACGGTGGTTCCAGAGGACTTTCACAAGGCTTAAATCTTTCTTCTTTAACTTTTTAATTCTGCTATCAAGGATTGACACTGGTCCTTCCTCATAAGATATATCATCATTCAATTCTACCTCCATAGGTTTTAGAACTGACTCAGTGTCTGGGTGACATTTATTTAGCATAGAAATGTGAAACACAGGATGTAACCTCTGTAACTCTGGTGGCAGCTCTAGTTTATAGGCTACTTTTCCAATCCGTTCAATGATTGGATAAGGCCCCATAAATCTAGGAGCTAACTTCCCTTTCTTTCCAAAACGAAGGACTCCTTTCCAAGGCGAGACCTTGAGATACACTTTGTCTCCAACTTCGAACTCTAAGGGTCTACGACGCTTGTCAGCATAAGATTTCTGCCTATCTTGTGCAGTCTTAATCTATTGCTGTATTACCTTAATCTTTTCTGTAGTTTGTTGCACAAGATCAGGTCCTAACAACTGATGCTCACCAGTCTCATACCAACACAAGGGTGATCTACAACATCTACCATACAAGGCTTCATAAGGTGCCATATCAATACTATGCTGATAGCTATTGTTATAGGCAAACTCTATCAAGCTTAGGTGTAGATCCCAACTTCCGATAAACTGGAGAACACATGTTCTCAACAAGTCTTCCAAGGTCTGTATGGTCCTTTCCGACTGTCCATCAGTCTGTGGATGAAAGGCCATACTAAACCTTAACTGGGTGCTTAAAACATTATGAAGTCGTTCCCAAAAACGACTTGTAAACTGGGGACCTCTGTCAGAAACTATAGTGACAGGAACTCTGTGCAAACGCACTATCTCTTGAACATACAACTGTGATAACCTTTCAGCAGAATAGGTTGTTTTGACAGGTAAGAAATGTGTTGTCTTAGTCAACCTATCTACAACTACCCAAATGGAATCATATCCTTTGCTTGTCCTGGGTAGGCCAACAACAAAGTCCATGGTCACATGGTCCCACTTCCACTGTGGTATGGGTAAAGGTTGCATTGTTCCTGCAGGCTTCTGGTGTTCAACTTTAACTTGCTAACACACAGGACACCTCAAAACAAATTCTGCAACATCCTTCTTCATTCCAGGCCACCAATACAGATCTTTTAAATTACGATACATCTTGGTGCTCCCTGGATGCATATCGTACATTGAAGAATGAGCTTCTTCCAGGACTAACTTCCTCAAGTTATCCACATCCGGCACTATCATCCTCCCATGATAACATGCTACATGATCATCTGAATCATGGAAACTATCTCGCTTCTCATTTCCATACTCTGATCTAATCTGCTGAACTTAAGCATCAACATCTATATATAAAGGAGCAAAATTGAAATATATGTTTCTGAGGAAATTAATTACATGCCCAAAGTTAATCACAAGGATTTAATTACATATTTAGGCAAAACACCTAGGGTTAGTTCATAACCCAGGTCAGGGATGTTAAAGGTGTCGACAAAGACATGTTGTCGAAAAAAAATCAAAACAAAAAGGTGAATAGCACCATTGATCGTGAGGATCGACTTGGCTATTACCTGTCGATTGGATTCAAGATAAGGATGACACAAACAAAGAAGAAAACTTTATTAGAAAGGATATCATGTCTACAAGAACTCCCCAAAGGGTCGACAGGGTTGTCAACTGTCATGAACATATACATGTTGACTGGTGAGGGTGAGAGACAAAGGTCAAGGCGGAGGCTAAGAGTGTATCGATCAGATTCGTCAATAGGAGAGTCGACAGCCAAATGGTTAGAGAGGTAGGACTTCATTTTGATTATGGTGTGGTAAGAAAATCTTCTCATATTTATAGTCGAGGGTTAAGGTCGGTGAAACTTAATCGGGTACTTGGATAGTGAATCCTAGTCTGTCGAGATGGTTATCTGAGAGGAATCGACAACTAAGAAGTGAGGTCAATAGAGGTATCAAATAGAAGAGTTGACAGCTCGACTGACTGGCCATGTCGAGCAACCTATCTGACATTTGTAGATTGTTTGATCGACAGATTGTACCCTAATATTATCGATCATGAACCTACAAAAATGTCGGCAGCTACCAGTAGACAAGTTGTTGATCAACGTTGGGGATGTTACATTGACATGGCATTCAAAAACATGCTAAATAAAGTTCAATAAGGTGGATTAGAATTTAGGTCAACAGATCACACTGAAGTGATTGTCGTACAATCTTCATTTAGAAAGAAAACAGTTGTCCAATGTGATTTAGGTGTGACATAATTATAAATTTTTGTAAAAATATGAAAAAAAAACAAAATAGAAATTAGCTGGAAAATAAAATCCTAAAAGTTTGAAAAGAAAAATGCTTGTGTTGCCTCACAAGTATTGCTCATTGATATTCGGTTAGCTTGACTCATGGACGTCCCATTTGGCTTCTTGGGCACCCGATAGCTTAGAGTCTACTTATCTGGTGATGTCTTCGTCTTCATAGTATCTCTTTAGTCAATGACCATTGACCGAGAAGGTGCCTAATTTCTCACTATGAATGTCCATCATTCCAGAGGGATATATAGTAATCATGATGAATGAACTAGACCAATGAGATCAGAGTTTCCTGGAAAGAGGCAAAGTGTTGAATTGAATAGAAGGACCTTGTCGTCTTCAGATATATCCTTCTGCTTGATGTGAGAATCATGAAAAATCTTTGTGTGTTCTTTATAGATCATGGTGTTCCCACAAGCGTGTAGAACGGAGTTCTTCTAACTCATGTAGTTGTAGGAAATGCTTTTCTTTTACACAGTCAACATCCATATTTAGAGCTTTAATTTCCATGTAAGCCTTGTGTTCCAGTTCTAGAGGAAGGTGACAAGACTTGCCATAGATGAGGTGACACTACTACATAAATGGCTTATAACGTCACATTTACAGGCGTCGATTGTATACAACAAACTGACGACTAAACCATATAGTGCCGGTTAAATACACAAGCCGACATCTATCTATGAAGAGTGGCCAGACACAGGTATCACTTTTTATTCAGTGTTGGTTCCTCAACTACCAACTGATGCCTAAAATCGACCACCAAATCTAAATTTTGCAGTGAAAAAAAATACCTCCAAAATTTAATATACGGCGTCGGTTATTAACTTATTAACCGACGACTAAAGTTTTTTGCGAGACAGAAATTGGGCCCATTTTTATCGTCGGTGTTCTTGCAACAACTGATGCCGAAGTGTTTTCGCACACTGTCCCGTGAAAATTTTCACCCCCCATTGGCGTCGGCTTTCTACGACAACCGACGACTATGATCAGAATTTGAGAACTTTTTTTGTCTGCATATGTAGATAGACGTTGGTTTTTCTAGTTGAAACCGATGACTATCATTGAGCATAGGTGTCAGTTTTTGGTGGTAACAGACGCCTGTTGTTATAAGCATCGGTTGCTTTTAACAACCGACGCTGATTGTTAACTTAATAGAACCCGCGCGAAGCAAACTCTTCCCCTTTCTCTGTTTCATTCCAGATTATTTAGGTTAGAACTCTGGCGATTTCTCTCTGCCGCCAATCTTTCTGTCTTCGTTGCACCTGCCCTGCTGCCGTTGTGCTTTCCGCTACTTCTGGAGGTCGTCGGCCGCCACTACTGGACCGCCACTTCTAGAGCTCACCAATTGCCGCTACTGGAGCTCTCACTGCCACTACTGGAGGTCTGCCACCCTTCTCCTTACTCATCATCTTCGTCGCCCTTCTCTCAGCTCACCACTGCCGGTGTTGTGCTCGTCGGCTCTCTGCTCACCGCTGCCCAAAATCCCAACTGTGACCTACTCAGTCCTCCTCTGCCTGCTCCCTACCCTCTACCGCCCAAGGTCCCCAAGGTCTCCGCCGTCGCCCAAGGTCATCCCCCCCATGACCTAGCTTTATTTCTCCTTTAACCATGTACTCATACAAACTGATGGTATGATGAAATGATCATTACACATCAATATTTTCTTCTCTTCCATCATTTTGGACACGGTTGAGGTGATTCTAACTCAAATTAAAGGGACCATCACCACATGGATGCACTTGCTAGCAACTTGGGCCTCCCTTCTTTTGATCATATTACTATAATTAAGATTGATTTATTATCTAGAAAGAATAATTCCTAGGTAACTTTTTTCTTGGAAATTCCTAGTGTAACTTTCTTTTTTATTTATTGCAGTAGCATCGGCAACCTTCTTCTTGGAAATTCCTAGATAACTTTTTAACATATACATTAGTTCATTACTTATCAATATGGTTTGCTCATGATTCAATTAATTATATGGCATGATGATACTAATATGAATCCATGATAAAAGTTTGATGGATCATAATAAGACATTTTATATGAACATAGTTTTACTTAATTTGACCAAAGTAATTAGGGTTGTCTCATGTTTGGACTAGGAGTTAGGGTTGCAAACCCTAATTCCATCATACTATTGTTTTTAAAATTACAACCTTTAGTTATGCATATTAGGTGAAACCTTATTCATCATCTTAAGAATATTAGGTTATCCATGATACCTATATCATATTAGTAGTATTAATATCATAGTAAGATGTCCATGGTTTCAAAACACTAAATCAGCATGAATAATATTATTAATCTAAAAACTTCAATTGTTCATCAAGAGTTTCTAATCATATATGACAAGATCAGTTATAATTCTTAACCTAACCCTAATGTAAGTAAGAGATGATGGTACATAGCCTCTTGTGTGATTATTATAATGATAGAGTATTTTCTCTCTCTATATATATAAGAATGACAGCACGTGTATTTGTTGGCCTAGAAACCCATCCAAGATTTACTCATTAGGAGTAAATCTTGGATAGTCCCTGGTTTGGGACTGTTCTTGAACACCTAATCTTACTTAGGATGTAAGTGTATAATGTGTATTTAGTTTTCAAGAAAATTTTGGTAGCATTTCCCGGTTTGTTCTCTAAGTACATATGTACTTGGAGAACAGCGGGGAAATGCTGCCAAAATTTTCTTGAAAACCCAATACACATTATACACTTACTAGTAAGATTATGTGTTCAAGGATGGGATAGGTGGTACACATTTATTATATATAAGACCTTAAATCCTAAAGTTTTAACCATATACCCTAATCTTTTAACCCTAGACCCTAATCTTGTTCTAATACATACTTGTTTTCTCTTTGATCATGGGATGGATAGATCATAGATGTCCATTCCAAATCACTGCACCCCAGAGTTTATTTCTGGTCTTGATCAGTTTATTAGATTTGCCTAGGAACATAGGAAACAACTTGGAGATAGGTTCTACTGTCCATGTAGGCATTGCGGTAACAACTTGAAAGTCAGCACTGGTGACGAAATCAAAAGTCATGTCATGTGCAACGGGATTGTACAAGGCTATAAAAAATGGCACTGGCATGGAGTGATTTCAAACCTAAAATTAGTGGATGTCGATAGAAATGCTTGTGTGGAAGAAGAAATTGCCTCTGATGATGTAGATGTGAACGAACCAGTTCCAGTAGACATCGTTGATGCGATGCTGGATAGTTGTGGGGTAGAGCACACCGATCCTCCTCCCATGCTTAGAAACATTGTGCGTGATGTTGAGATATCGTTATACGCAGGTTGTAAGTTTATGAACCTTAGCGTTGTGTTGAGATTGTATAAGCTGAAAGCTAACAATAGATCGAGTGACAAAAGCTTCACGTCATTGTTGTCTTTGTTGAAAGAAATTCTTCCTGAAGGAAACGAGCTGCCAATCTCAACATACATGTTAAAGAAATTGTTGTGCCCAATGGGAATGGAGGCTAAGAAGATACATGCATGCCCGAATGATTGTGTATTATTTCAAAAGGACTATGTGGATTTGAAAGATTGTCCCAAATGTGGTGCGTCAAGGTATAAATTGATGACTTCGGGGGAGTCCAAAACTGGTTCTCCAGCCAAGGTGATGTGGTATCTACCTATAATACCATGGTTTCAACGCTTGTTTGCTAATCCAATAGATGCGAAGAAATTGAGGTGGCATGTAGATGTTAAGAAAAATAATGATGGGATCCTACGACATGCATTTGATTCCCCATAGTGGAAGAAGATTGATTTATTGTACCCTGAATTCGGTGAAGAAGTTAGGAATCTAAGACTTGGGCTTTGTACAGATGGGATGAATCTGTACGGGACATTGAGCAGCCAACATAGCACTTGGTTAGTTATGATTGTTATATACAATCTTCCTCCCTAGTTGTGTATGTAAGTATGTTATGATGTTGTTGTTGATATCGGGCCCTAAACAACCCAGAAATGATATCGACATTTATATTGAACCTCTGATTGATGACTTGTAGAAACTTTGGGGTGAAGGTGTGATGACCTATGATGCTTCACGAAGAGAGACATTTTGTTTGCATGCTATGTTGTTTTGCACTGTGAATTACTTTACAACATATGGGAATTTGTCTGGATATAGTGTCAAAGAATCTAAAGCGTGTCATATATGTGAAGATAGCATTGATTCAATATGATTAAAACACGGCGGCAAGACAATATATCTTGGTCATCGAAGGTTTCTTCCAAAATTCCATTTGTATCGTAGGTTGTGCAAAGCATTCAATGGATAGAATGAGGAACAGAGTGCACTTAAACCTATACTAGGGGAGGATATTTATGAAAGAGTAAAAGACTTTGCCAATGAATTTGGTAAGAGATCACAATGTGTGATGGCCACTTGGAGTGACAAATCTTTATTCAAGAAGAATTCAATATTTTGGGAACTTCCTTATTGGAGTTCTTTGGCAGTCGGGCATTGTATCGATGTCATGCACATTGAGAAAAATGTCTGTGATAGCATCATCGGTACTCTGTTGAATATACCAGGTAAGACTAAAGATGGGGTAAATCTAGAATGGGCCTACGTGAAATGGGAATAAGGATAGAATTAACATAAGTAGTTAGTAGTGATTGGAGAACATACTTACCTCATGCGTGTTACACGTTGTCGAGAAAGGAGAAGAAAGGTTTTTGTGAATGCTTGGTAAATGTTAAGGTGCCACAGGGTTACTCATCCAACATTCGTACATTGGTATCAATGAAAGATCTGAAGTTAATAGGTCTTAAATCTCATGATTGTCACACTCTAATGCAACAAATATTGCATTTGGCAATTCGATCTATATTGCCAAAACATGTAAGGTTTGCAATCACCAGACTTTGTTTCTTTTTCGATAGTCTGTGCAGCAAAGTTATTGACCCTAATACTCTTGATAAATTGCGAAGAGAAGTGGTTGTTACCCTATGTCAACTTGAGATGTATTTTCCTCCTTCGTTCTTTTATATCATGGTACATCTTGTTGTCCACTTGACTAGGGAAGTGAAAATGTTGGGACCAATTTTCTTGCATTGGATGCATCCCTTTGAATGATGCATGAGCGTTTTTAAAGATGATGTTTGAAACTGTTATCAGCCTGAAGGGAGTATTATTGAGGGTTATGTGGCGAGAGAGGTTATGGATTTTTGCAATGACTTTTTGAGTGGTAATGATGCTCCTTTTCATGACAAGAATATTGAGGAGCATTTTGGCAAAGGAATTTTGGGATCACAGATGAAAGTAATCAGTCGTGAGCAGTTGGAACAAGGTCACTTGTATATTTTACACAACATCGACGAAGTGAGTGTTTATATCGAGGAACATACCAATTTCATCAAGAGACGATATCCTCGATCCAATTCAATGTGGCTTGCTAGAGAGCATAACAAGACATTTATTAAGTGGTTTGAAGATAAAGTCTTACATCAACTATCTCAAACACCAGATAATCTTACTGAAACTATCAAATGCCTCACCTTTAAAACAAAATTGAATGTTATGTCTTATGAAGGGTTTGACATAAATGGATTCTCATATTACACAAAGCGTCAAGATGATAAGAGTGTCATCCAAAATAGTGGGGTCACCCTTCAAGCATCTTCATTATTTTTTGCAAGTGCAAAGGATAAGAGTCCACATGAAGCTAAAATGTCATATTACAGTTTCATTGAAGACATATGGGAGTTTGACTATGTAGATTTTAGAATTCCACTCTTTAAATGTAATTGGGTTGATAACACCAAATGCGTTATAGTGGATGAATTGGGTTTCACATTAGTGAACTTTGAAAAGATTAGTGAGAAGGGTGAACCATTCATATTGGCATCACAGGAAAAACAAGTATCTTATATCGATGATCCTACAAATGATAAATGGTCAGTTGTTCTTCATGGTAAAAGACAGTTCATTGAAGATCCTATAGATGAAGAACAATAGTATGATAAGTATGATGACTCCAGTCCATTCTCAGTTCGGTTTCCAACACCACCAAATATTAAAGCTAATGATGACTTGTATGTGTGTGGAGATCATAATGAAGGATTGTTAATTGATAAAAGATCGCAATATTAGGGGCATGCATGTTTATATTTTTTTATATGTTTTATTTTTATGAATGTGAACTTTACAATGTGAATGTGAACTTTACAATGTGAATTACTTTACAATGTGAACTTTACAATCTAAATGTGAACTTTAAGATGGTTGAGCATTCATATGATGACTGTGTTGATGATTATCGTGAGGGTGAGGAAATCAATGTGCCACCTCACAATGTAAGCTTTAAAAATATATCCCGCCTCACATTTATAGTTATATCTTGTAAGTGTGTTTTTTTTTCAAATTTTAGGTTGGTGATGTACCCCCTAAAGAAATTGGGGCACTTGATGAGCAGCAAAAAAAATTGAGAAAGTGAGGGGCATCACAATGATGAACAAGTTACTACAGCAAAGGGGCAATGGACCCAAACTAGCTGTGGATTTCGATCATGCAGGAAATCCAGTTGGAGTGAACCGCAACTCATTTATTTCATATCTTGGGGTTCTTACTCACATCCATTGTAGTCCTATTTTTGAATCTTGGCATAAAGTTCCCAAGGGGAAGAAATACTTAATTTGGTAGGAACTATCTGTGAGTTATCATTATATGTAATTCTATTTTTGTAGATTATTAATTTTTAGGATAATAGTTAATAGCACTTCTATTTTGTAGAGTATGTTTGATCTGGATGAAAAGTTGCATCATAAATGCATGATGCAATGCTGTGGGAGGGTCCTAAGGAACTATAGTACAAATCTCACCCAAGATTACATACGCGATGCTGAGAAGAGGTTCTTGATTGATTTCCAATTCTAGACATTGATCACTTTTTTACTAACTCTACACTAATAATTTTTGTTTGTATTCTCTTTAAAAAATAAATTTAGGAAGAAGGAAGCCCCTGATCAATGGAACTACCTGAACCCTAAAGACTGGGAGGAATTTGTTACCCAAAGAAAAATGGATGAATTCAAGGTATTAAGCACCACTCACAATTTAATTAATATACATTCTTATGTATTCACCTATTCAAGATTAACCTTTAGTGTTACTAACCAAATCAATGTTCTTACTAAGGCTATCATCGATGCTCAAATAGCAAGGCATGCATTGAATGTGCATGACCACACAATGGGTCCAAGAGGCTATGCAGGCATTCGCTAAATACTACAGGCTGAGTATACTGCTCAATCTACTACTCAGTCTGTTGCTACTCAGGAGTCATCTACTATTGGTTCCGCACTCTTCCTCACCATGCTATGTGGATAGTTGGGAGGCAAAACAAGAAGGGAGATATAACGAAGCCCGCAGCTACTGAGGCGGCTACAAAAATGGTAAAATTCAACTCTTAGAGCAATCGATCGATATTGATTATTGTTATGTTTACTTACCAATTTATGTTCATGGCGATTAGTGGGAGTTGCACAAGCAGAGGAAGGAATGAAAGTTCATCCCTGAGGGCACAAGGGATGAATTGACAGTTGCTCTGGGTAACCCAGAGCATCCTGGATGTGTTAGGGGTGCAGGCACTGGTGTAGGCATCAAAGCGTTCTTTGGGCCATACCAGCGCAAACCTGTCCCAAAAGTGGGACTTTCACAAGTTGAGGTAACCTATTCTTTTTTAGAATGTTATTGCAAAAGGGAATTCAATAATTGATAGCTAGAGTTTCATTTATCCATGTATAAGTAGATGAATTAATTGAGAGGAAAGTCCAAGAAGCAATGGGGAAGTGGCAGTCGTCTCAGATGGCCACTCAGACGGTACCTGTGACGTGTCACACTTCTATTACTCCTACTACAGAGGTTGGGAGTAATCATGTAGACCCACCACCTAGCACATCCTCTATAAGTATTTTTATGACATAGTAGCTAGTCTTTTCAAGATGATATGTTTGTGTATATATGCATATAACATTCTTTACGTAAATTTGTAGGGGTTGAAGCCATGTCGTCTAAAAAGTTAAGAATATGTCGTTGTAGAGGCATCGGCTTACCCACCCCTTCTAGGGAAAATGTTTCATGGGATTCCAGTACCAGATGGTGCGGTTCGTGAGAGCCCGATAAGTGTAGTTCGCAAATGGAGGGATCTTACATTGCCATATGCCCACCCAGATTTTGAAACGCTTGGTGAGGAAGAAGGTGGAGTGATATTGTGGCCTAAAGCAGATGTCGTCTATACTAATATTGTATGGTAAATTTACATTATGTTAATTTGTCAGTGTGTACATATATACGAGTCAATTGATCTAAAATTATATATACATGTCAAAAGGAAGACACCTGCTACATCTCGGCCTCCACCTCCACCTCCTAAAATACCAAGTTGGCTTCCAAGGGACCTACATGCCTCGTTAGGTCCTAATTGTAGGGGTATGGCAGATTGGATAGGCGAATATGATCCAAATTGCCCTATAAATGTTACTATTCTGGAGGAAGCTGCAGGTCAATCATACAATAACAAGCTATTTATACAAGATATTTTGGAGATGTTTCATTATGCTTGGATGAATACATCTATGATAGAGCTATGGATATGGTGAAATCTTGTTTATACATCCATATACCTTGTTTTATATACAGTGATATAGTTTCTTATATATTAATGCATACATAATACATGTTTTGCAGCCACTTACACACGATATGTACAGATTTTTCAATTCTCCATGTGGGAATTTTGGTTCCATCTTTGATTAGTCTTGTAGGTAAAAACCCTAGGTCAGTTACTTCATACTGTTGTGATGTTTTTAAATATTTTGGTAAAAACAAGAAGACGGTGATAAAAGATCCATTCAATGTCGGGTAAGTTTACTTTGCTTATAATTTGGACTTAAGAAAATTACATTTTATTGTGACTTTTGAGTTATTAATTTTTAACTTTCTTACCTCTAGTGGTAAGCATTGGGAGTTACTAGTTATTGTTCCCGAGACATTCACTATCTATTATCTAGATCCTACGAGGAAGGAATTGAATATATATGGACACATAATGAAAAGGCCATTATTCCCGTGAGAAATATTTCATATTTTTATATCTGTTAACATATGTTATTACATTACTATTTAATTATGCAATTTAATGTGTTACATTGACATGTAGGGCTTTACAAGATTATGCCAAAGCTGGAGGAAAGGTCCCCAAGAAAAAGAACCAGCCACAAACTTGGCAGAATGTGAAAGTAATTTCCCGACTCCAATGTATACATTATTTATGTGAAATGTTCTTATTTGTATTTTTGAATATTTTGTATGTTTCAATTTATAGTGTGCTATACAAGACAATGCATGGGCATGTGGATACTATGTGATGTGATTTATGAGCATAATTATCCAGCATACCGCAATGGAAATCGATACCATACATCAGGTATTATATGTAGTCTCATTAGATAATATGAAATATATCAATCTTATTATATATTATTAATTATATATATACATCATTCTCTTTGCAGGTGTTTAAAATTGACTTTACTACAGGTGAAAAGTTATTAGATGTACATACTCCCTATACGATGGATGAGTTAAATGATGTAAGAGAACAATGGGCAGAAGCCCAACAAGTAGTGGGAATTTTTAAATATAATTGGGATAATGACGATGATGAATAAAGATTGATATTTCTAAACTTTGTTCTCATAATTATTTTTGTGTGAATGTGAATGACTTCTTATGAATTTTCATATGTGTGAATGTGAAGATAATCAATACATGAATGTTTCTACATGTGTCTGAATGTGAAAATAGATGAAATGAATGGAACTGCAGGTTTCTAAATGTGTGTGAAAATGGAGGAAATTTGAAATGGAACTACTAGTTTCTACATGTGTGTGATGAAACCATATGAATTAAATGTGCTTATACATGTGTGTTAATCACATGATAAATATATAATATTATCCATCTTGTTAATTTTACAGGTTTGTGGCCTGTTGTTGGCTGATATCAATGGATATTGTAAACCTGTAGTTCAGAACTGGACTATAGGTTCTACATCCTACTGACCAGCCATACAACAGGCCTGCAAACTGATAAGAAAAAAAAATCAGAACATAGGCATCGGTTATTTGTGTAAAACCGACAAGAAAACACGTCGATGTCGGTTGTTAGTGTAAAACTGACATCTTTATCCCCTTATGGCATCAGTTATCTGTAAAACTGATGCCTATTGTGGCCAGATACCATGGTCGTACTGGGTAGCACGGCCGTGGTGGTAGGGGATATGGCGTAAGTTATTAGTATAGAAACTGACGCCAATGATGGCCTTGTTGGTTCCTTTTTGGTGGTGGGAAGGGGTATGGCGTCAGTTGTTAATTAATAACCGACATTTTTAATCAGGTTATAGTGTCAGTTTTCTTTAAGAACTGATGCCTATAGTCCCCTTTCTGGTGCATTTTTGGTGGCGGGAAGGTTTATGTAACACCCCTGACCTGGGTTATACTTTAACCCTAGGTGTTTTGATTAAGAAAGATGATTAAATGCTTAATCTTATATTGTGAAAGGTAATTAGGGTTCAAGAGGAACTTATATTGCAATTCTAGTCCTTTTTGAACATTGTTTTAAGTGCAAATTAGGGTTCAAGAGGAACTTATGTTGCCTGTTTTGGACTAAAGTGCAAATTACCCAAGTTGAGGGGTTTAAGTGCAAATTGTGCATGATAATATGTTTCTCATGTTTTGAAGCATCATGAGAGTAAAGATGATGATGAGGTATGGCTTATAGAAGCCTGAATACCAAGAAAGAGCTGATAAAGCAATGTATGTGCATGAAAACCTAGTTTTGGTGTAATGTGCAATTTACCCAAAACCTAGGGTTCAATATGCAAATTACCACTTCAATAAGGTCCTTAATGTTCCTTGGCATCATGTAGAGCAAAGAAAATGATAGGGGTGCCTCATTTGAATTAAGTTGGAGGAGAGAGAATCTTGATATTAAAATAATCAAGATTTAATCGTAAGTGAAACCCTAATTCAAATTAGGGCAAAAATGAATGTATTAATTAAAGGGCCTTCAACCAAAATGTTATTGGTTGATTTTGAATAAGGATGGAAGTTCTTTTTCCAAGATAAGGAACGAAAATATCCTAAGGAGGTGAAATTCCACTCACCATTATTATAAGGAAAAGAAAACCCACTCACATATGGATATTAATATAATAAGCATTAAGGTGCTTAATTTGATTTTCTTTAAATCATGGATAATGAAGAAGAATAAGAGGCAATGAAGATAGCCTCGTCCTTAAGGATTTTGAGGGGAATTTGAGGGGGAAGAGGCGGCCATATTTTTGGAATTTAATGCATTTTAATAATGCATTTTCTCTCTCATCAATTTTCTTATAAAAGTACCTTTACCAAGCCAAAACAAAGGCTATTTCGGATTCTTTTCTTTCCTCTTTCTTGGAAAACGACTAAGGAGCTGTGGAGGAGCAGGAGGACGACCCCAACCTGTTGGTAAGATCCTTGACCTTCGTTCTCCTTGATTCCATGGTGGAAATAAAAAATAAATCATTGATTTCTTCTTATTTTGATCTCCTCTTCAACCCTAGCCAACTTTTTCATCCAAAAGCTTGAGGACGAGTTTAGGGGGAGTTTCTAGAGCTTCATCCACCATTAATGGCGTGAGCTTGAAGATTTGGAGCTCAATTGGAGGCGGGTTTATTAACTCAAACCCTTAATCATTGCTATTGCATCAATCAATTATGCTTTGTTGATTGTTTTCTTCAATTTGATACATACTTGTTTCTTTGCTGAACTTTCCATCAAGAACGGTTGCTGTTCTTGGTTGTTCGAAGGAAGGGGATGATGACATTATCCTATATGCTTATCCAAAGAAAAGTACCAAGCCAAATGGTCTTGATAGCTACTCCAAATCGAATTGAATTAAATGCTGATTTTCAACCTGATCAACTTGACCTGTTTGGGAAAACGGTTTCAAGACCGTTTTATATGGTTGACCAAGCGTTGACCGTTTGGGAATATTGTTCCTAATTATGTAGGATAATGACCCTACAAATTTTAGGGGTTAACTCTAAAGGAAGCGTGAGTTGAAGGCCAATCCATTAGATAAATTGAATTGAATTAAATGCTGATTTTCAACCTGATCAACTTGACCTGTTTGAGAAAAACGGTTTCAAGACCATTTGAGTGTGTTGACCAAGCGTTGACCGTTTAGGATTCCTGTTCATAATGATTTTGGTTAATGACCCACCAAATTTTAGGGATTAAATCCCAAGGAATCGTGAGTTGAAGCCTAATCAATTAGGGAAACCTAATTGAATTAAGTGCTGATTTTCAACCTGATTTAATTGACCTTTTTGAGTAAACAGTCTCAAGACCGTTTGAATGCGTTGACCAAGGGTTGACTGTTTGGGATTACTATTCCTAATGATGTGTTCTAATGACTCACCAAATTTGAGTGATTAACTCCCAAGGAATCGTGAGTTGAAGGCTATTCAATTAAGCAAACCCTAATTGTTTATGGAAGCAATAACTATGTCAACCATAGTTGTTTGTATTTGATCGGATGGTTGATGTAACCAAATCAAGTGGAGAGAATGATAGAAATGAATTCATACATGAGTATGATTCATATGGTGATTTAGGGTAGTATCCTTAGTAAAGAGATCAATAAACCCTAATTGAGTAGGTTAACGAACCCTAACCATGATTTAGGGAAATTCTGAGTAAAACCCTAATCTAGGGTAATAGTGTAACCCTAATTAAGGGTAATAGTGTAATCCTAATTAAGGGTAATGACTTGGGTAACTCTAATTTAAGGTAATGAAATGCCAAACCCTAATTGGATGAATAATGAATCCCTAGTTTATGGGTAATTGAATGAAACCCTAATTGGGATGATTAGTGAAACCCTAATTGAGGGTGATTCCATGAGAAACTCTAATTGAGGATGATTCCATGTGAAACCCTAATTGAGGGTGATGTCATATGAAACCATAAACCTAACATAGAGTAAAGCTATGTAAACCCTAAATTTGGGCTATAGTGCATGGAATTCTAATCATGGGCAATATGATGATAAATCATAACCCTAATGTCTGGGTAATGATATGAGTAAACCTTAATGATGAAATAATGAGTAATACCCTATAATGATGAAATATCTCAAGTGGTTGACTATAGGCAACCTTATAACAGGCAATGCCTTAATTTGAGATGAGTCCATATCATTGAAGATAGTTGGACAATCCTTGTGTGTGATCTATGCACATCATGGTAAAGGTGATAGGTTGGTGGATGAAAGTATTAAGATGTGAAATTCCTTATTATAAGATAAGTTAATAAACTCATGTAAGATAGAAGTGATGAGGGAAGTGATACATTGAGACATGATAGATATCACATTTAGCATTTCAGGGTTGATATACCTTGATGCATCTCAAATCCAATATTTTTGGATAAGATACACAAGGAGAGTGTTATGTAAATTGTTACAATGAAATGTAATGAGTTTAACATACTTGATAAGTAATCTAAAATGAGTATGATGTAATCATACCATGATAAGGATGAGAGATAAACTCATACCTTGTGTTGATGATCATTTAATGATAAATGATAAGAATATTAAATACTTGGAATGTCGATGGATGCTCCTAGATGTATGGAACAATATATTAGGGTTGGATTGATAAAATGAACATGAAACCCTAATTGATGTGATAGTATGATGGTCTTAATGAACTTTGGGCATGGTTGAGCCCTGAATGAGGTGTATTCCTCTTATGTTGATAAGGGTTGATACCCTGTGATATTGTGAAAAGGATTTATATCATGTGATAGCATGATGACTGGTGTAGTCTCATGAATGGCAAGTGAATATTACCATGTGATGATGAGATGAGAAATTATGTTTCATATGTTTTATATCTTTTTAGGTTTTGATATTTATATGCTTGCTAGAAGTTAGGGTTTGTATGTCCACTTGTTTGATGCAGCCTTAATTCACCCAATTGGCATAACTAATCAAGTGCAACTCTAATCATGTAGTGTCCTGTGCCATAGATCCATCTGAGTGTCAGAACTTGCCAGATGGTGAAACGAGTATTCCTAAGGGAAACTCGGAGCGCATACTCATGAGTATGCGGGGTGCTTGTCATCCTGAATTCAAGTGTTTAGGGAGGATGACTGCAGTCATACCTAGCCCTTAGTTGAGAACGACTGCGGTCGTGTCTCGGTGATTATATATGTGATGATATTAGAGGACAACTGCGGTTGTACCTCAGATGGTAGGGTATGCGTACCCACCTCTTTCACCTGTTTCGTGACCTGTACCAAGGACGGACTAGGTTGTTAGCAGCTTGACCTTTTGTGTCATTGTGGCGGACCCGTACTGACCGGGGGCAGAGAAGATCTTAGGAGTCTGGCTCTTCCTAGATCTTGTATGGCACTGATTTTGACTTAGCAGTGGTCAGTTGGATTTTGAGTGGTATCCTCAATTTCCTCAGGACATAATAAAAGATATAATACAGTCGTATAGCATATCTGTTTAGGGTTATACATGACGCTTCACATTGGATGATAACCCTTGTTTGTTCTCTTTACATAAAGATGATGCTTAGTGCAACTAAGAGATAGTAATTATACTTATGTTGTGGATATACATAAGACTGTAAATGTGTACATACAATAGTCATGCTTATGTTGATATCCTACTGCTACTGTTGATTATAATCATGATGCTAGATATCTCATGTTTATAGTTATGTTTCACATGCTATCCATGCCTCTATAATTAGAAATACATGACAGAGGCTTAATGCCTGTAATTAGGTTTGGTTAAAGTCCAATGCCTGGTTGTGTAATCAGGATTGGTATAGTCCAATGCCTGAAACATTTATACCTGATTGATATAGTTTAATGCTTAAATAAGACATGATAATTTATATAATCACATGTTTGGCATAAGTGAATACCTGTTTAGAAGATTGGCTAAGGTCAACAAATAGAAACAAGAATGAATCATGGGTGACACATCAGAATAATGAATGACATGAGCAAAGCTTGAGATGTTGAAAATGTATGGTAGATAAATGTTATACACGTTCTTTCTATTTCTTATAAAGAGAATAGATGAATTACTGTTCAATCATAGATAGGTGTAATACTTTAAAAGATGAGAATGATCTAAACTGCTTATCCTCTGCTCAGTTTTATAATAATTAAACTACAATAATGATGTTTCTGGCGGAGAGTTATATCTCTCGCTGGGGCAATTTTCAATTGTCTCACCCCCGTGGGAACCAACATTTTTAGGTGGACGAGTGTGAAAGAGACTGAGAATATCTTTCGGATGAAGAACATCAGCAGCTACAAGGACAGCAGTGACAACTCAGGTTGAGTGTGCTGTCTATCGTGTTTGGTAGATAGAAGTCATATGTGTCGTCTTTGTACTCTCAGGTCCTCGGAGTTAGTACTTAGTGCATTTAATGTATCATTTTGAGATCTTGGCTTGATGCCTCGAGGTTATTATGTTGTCTGTGTTTAGCTTTTAACAAGGCAGTTGATGTTGTAACCCTCGAGAAGAGATGGTATAAGATATATACTTATGAACCATGATGTAAATGTAATACATTGGTTATTGTTGAAAGAGTTTTCTTATGATTGGGTCTCTTTGAAAAAGGTTTAAAATTTTTAGTGATTTTCTGTAATCTGCTGCTTAGTGAACGCTTCCGCATTAGTTAATTATGTTTTTGTTAGTTGGATGCTATAGTTTATGGCGTCAGTTGGGGGACCGACGCTGAAGGTGTCGACTTTTAGCGGCGCCCACTTGGGTGTCGCTTGGAAACCAACACCTTAGGCCTTAAATAATCGACGCTAAGTGTGATAAGGGGTTGTTCCAATGGGTGTCTTGTATGCAATTTGATATGTCCATAGGGTATCGTCAAGTTTGACGAACAATCCTTTTAGGATCTTCCCACTATTTTATCAAGAATTTGCTTAATTTGTCGATTAGAAACTTTCACTTGACATGCATTTTGAGGATGATATAGGCTAGATATTTTATGTTTGACTCCATACTTCTTTAAAAGAGCCTCAAACTATTTCTCTATGAAGTGTGAACTTTTACCACTAATAACTGTTATGGGGTCTCCAAATTGGGGAAATATTACTTTTGTGAAAAGATGCATGAATGTCTTGGAGTCACAGGTGGATGATGGTATATCTTCCACCCATTTAGAAATGTAATCAATAGCCACTAGAATGTATTTGTTGCCAGAAGATGGTGGGAATGATCCCACAAAATCTATTCCCCAAACATCAAAGATTTAAACTTTGATCCATTGGGCCATTGGCATTTCGTTCCTTTTTCTAATGTTCCTAGTGTGTTGACATGCATCACAGTTTGGAATAGGTATGTGCATCCTTAAAGATAGACGACCAACAAAAACCAGAATTCAAGATTTTTAGTGTTGTCTTTTCAGTTCCCAAATGTCCTCCATAAGGTGTTGTTGACATTTTTCTAAGATGGAACGGGCTTCATCGTGTCTACACAACGTCGTTAGACATTGTCGGTACATTTCCTAAAAAATATTAGGTCATCTTAATACTAGTTCTTTAAGTCAGAAAAGAACTTCTTCTTTTGAATGTAAGTCCTTCTGGGTGGCAATTTCTAGCACGTAAGATAATTGTAGAAATCGGTATACCATGGGGTTACATGGTCAAGAGAGTGAATAAGAAGTAGGGATTCATCTTGATAGGACTCATTTATGGGAAGTGAATTGTTATTTTCAACCCTTTTTTGAGACAGATGATCAGCCACGACATTTTCAGACCCCTTTTGTCAATGATTTCATGATCAAATTCTTATAACAGAAGGGTCCTCCGGAGGAGGTGTGGTTTAGTATCTTTCTTTTGCAAGATATACTTAATTGTTTTATGATTTGTATAAATTATTACCATCAATCCTAGGATATAATACCTAAATTTTTCAAAATCATAGACAATTTCCAGCATTTCCTTTTCGGTGATGGTGCAATTCACCTAAGATTCATCAAGAGTTTTACTAGTGTAGTATATGACATGATGTTTCTTGTCCTTTTTTATTCTAAGATGGATCCAATAGTGTAATCACTAGCATCACACATTAGCTCAAAGGGAAGATCCCAATATGGAGCATGCATGATAGGTGAGGTAGTGAGGGCATTCTTCAAAGTATGGAAAGCCTTCAGCGATCTTCATCAAATACAAATGGTGTATCTTTAATAAGAAACTTGGGAAGAGGTGTTGCAATTCTCTAATGAATGGACGGTAGTACCCTGCAAGTCCTAGGAAACTACAAACATAAGAAATTGATGAAGGAGGTAGGAGTTTGGTAATGGCTTTTACTTTGATTTTATCTACTTCTATACCTACCTCAGATACTTTATGCCCCAGGACCACTCCCTCTCGTACCATGAAATGGCACTTGTCCCAATTGAGAACTAGTTGATTTTCTTCGCATCTTTGGAGAGCATAAGATAGATTTTTCAAATAGTATTCAAAGGACACCCCATAGACTGAGAAGTCTTTCATAAAAACCTCCATAATCTCTTCTATGAGATCAGAGAAAATAGTTTACATACCCCTCTGAAAGGTGGTTGGAGCATTACATAGGACAAAAGGCAAGAGTAAAGAAGCATATGTCCCATATAGGAAAGTAAACATAATCTTCTCCTGATCATCTGGATGGATAGGTACCTGATCAAAGCCTGAGTACCCATCTAGGTAGTATAAGTGTGAATGATGTGCCATTCATTCCATAAGTTGGTAGATAAATGGGAGAGGAAAATCTTTGTGTGTAGCTACATTCAATAAACTATAATCGATGCACATACGCTAGTCACTTACAATGTGAGTGGCTAGTTCCTTACCATCACTATCCCTTACCATAGTCATCCCTCCTTTCTTTGGAACCACATGTACAGGGCTAACCCAGTTACTGTCGTTGATGGAGTAGATGATACATGCTTTTATAGGTTTCATGAATTCCTTGTGAACTACCTCTCACATTTTGTAGTTCAGTTTCCTTTGACCTTGTACTCATAGCTTTGCATCTTCGTCAAGGTTAATTCTATGCATGCAAATGGTTGTACTGAGTCACGTAATATCTTAAATGTAGTATCCAAGTTCCTTTTTTGAGTCTTGAGTTTGTACCGGAGTTTTTGTTGTTGTTCAAGAGACAATTGTGTGTTGATCATCACCAGATTCCTCTTTTCATCATCAAGAAATTCATATTTCAAACCCTCAGGAAGTGGTTTCAGCTCTGGTGGAGGTCTTATGATAAATGCATCTTTTTGTTCTTGCTAGAGAGAAGCATACCTTATTGTTTGAATGAACCCTTGCAACTCTTCTTCTTCTGCAGCTTCTAAGTATGGTAAAATATCTTCAATTTTGCAATCCTTAGTCCCTGATGTAGGATTGGTTAAAGCCCACATCAAGAGATTGACTATAGCATTTTGTTCTTGAATTTCTATAAATAACTAGTTGCAATAGTTAGCAAAGTAACTTTTCTCTACTGGTGAAGAAATTTCCAATCCTGATTGGGACATCCTCCACAACTCCCACTGGTTTGGTATAAGAATTATCATTCAACTGGATTCACATTTTGGATTTAATGATGTTAGTGAGGCCTAACTTAGTGGCCAAGCTATAGGGCATGAGGTTGATGCTATCCCCTAGATCTACAAGACCATATCCTTTTGACGTATCTCCAATGAGGATCAGTGTAGTAAAAGCTTCATGTTCTTTCTATTTTATAGGCATGGTCGATTGGTAAAAAGAGGATGCCATCCTTGCAAGACACACTGTCTCAACCCCCTCCCCCCCTCTTTCTCTTCTTTGTGCTGATATCCTTTAGGAATTTAGTGTATGTTGGAATATCATCTATGAGGTCAAGAAGAGGAATATCCAAATGGATTTTCTTAATGGTGCCTAGGAACTTGGTGTATCTATTTTCCAGATGTGCCTTGATGAAGCGATGAGGAAAAGGCACTCTAGAAGGGATTCCAAAAGTTCTGAAGGATGGAATGGAATTGGTTGCCCCTTGTGTCTTCTTTTTTGTTGGTACTTATTCCCTGGTAGTTTCTTTTCAATGGCCGGTTCTTCTTATTGGGTCTTAGAGGATGTATTCCCAGAACAAAGTGTGGCCATCTTGATAGTTTCGTTCTTTAAATTTTGTCTAGTGCTCGACGGGAACTATCTGGTTGGTTGTCCAATTGAACCTGTTATAGAAGCCAATTACTGATCAGTCATCCAGTTGTGGGATTGTAGATCTCTTATCTGGATGTTCACATTTCACATTTGTGTTTGCATGTTTGCAAGGATACTATTATTGCTCACTACACATTCTCACAATCTTTCAGTTAAAGATTCTATGTTAGTTATGGATTTCTTGTGTTGTTCAAAAAGACTGCCTCTTTGTTCATTGAAGTTTCCTTGTTGTTGTGGTTGAGGTTGAGGTCTATTTTGTTGAAATCTGGGTGGAATTCCTCTTCCCATGTCTTATCCCCTACCCATGTCTTGAGACAATTGACTTAGTTGAAATGAATTTTCTACAGTAGTGGTATTTCCATAGGAAAATATAGGATGATCAGGGCATTTGTAATTCACATATGACACATTCTCAGTCTAAGTGTCTTTTGCTTTGTGAGTGTAGATACAGTGATCGACGTTGTGACCACCTTCCCCACAAGTGACGCACTTTACAGTTGCCTCATTAAAGTACTTTGAATTTACTTCCTTTAGATTCTAGACATTGGTTGCCATCTTGTCTAATTTATTGTTAAGCTTTTCCAATAACCTTGAGTCTAAAGAACTTCTACTAGTGACTGAGACATTTGTCATAGAATTTCTATCATAGTCTCTTCCTACTTGGATTGTGGCAATGTTGTTGACGATTTCCTTTGTAGATTTAGCATCATGTTTCATGAAGTATGTACTAGCTACAACGCTTAGAGAAGTCCTTTTGACTGAGGTAAGACTTTCATAGACACTGATGATGATAAAACCTTCTTAGTATCCATGATGTGGACATCCTCTCAGATATTCATGATATCTTTCACATGCATCATACAAACTTTCTGAGGGTTTTTGCATGAAACCGACAATCTTATGCTTACAACTGGCAGTCTTCTCAATGGGATAGAATTTGTTTACAAAGGCTTTAGACAGTTGTTGCCAATATGTTATCCCCTTTTGAGAAGGCTACCATTAGAAAGCTTTGTCTTTGAGAGAGAAACAAACACTCTTCATATATATGACTTCTTGAGGGACCCTATTCATATTAAGAGTGTCAGAGAGATTTTTGTAAGTGTATATATGATCGTAAGGGTTCTTTCGTTATAGCTTCTTCCAAACATCTGATTCTCAATCATATTGATGAACCCAGGCTTTAACTCAAAAAAAATTGTTGGTATACGAGGAAGGACAATAGGTTCTCTATTGTCATTTAGCCACCCAGTGATTAGCAAATGAAGAGAGGTTTGTTTTCGAAATCATTGACAGTGAGTGGCCCCTACATCGTCATTGGGTAAATGAGGAGTATATCTTCCTTTAGAAATTCAGAAAGGAACTCTAGGGTTGACAAGAAATGATGTTTAACTACCTATAAGCAAAATATTGAACGAATTAGAGTCAAAGATTGGAAATGTAAACCAAATTTTAGGAAATTGATAATTTAAAAAGGAATGCTAATAAATGTTTAGCAAAGTTTAGAAGCAATGACTAGTGCTAAGTAGACCACAAGTTCTTAAAGATTATATGTTTCTTTATCCCCGACAATGGTGCCAAAAGTTGATCGCTCATTTTTTTGGATCAAAACTGTAAACATGATTGTCCAGTCAAAGATATCAGACTTTAAATTTATACCCGACTAGAAGAGACGTCCCCAACTCAATATGAAGTCTATTGCAGTAGTACGGGGTCGAACACAGGTATAAGGGGAATAATAGAATAAGAGCATGGGATCTTAGCTTAGTTTAGTCTAACCAAAAGAGTGAATTTGATGGTGTTATAGTTAAGAAATGAGTTAATGTAATTAAACAATAAGGTCTAAGTTTAGAAAGAACTAAAAGAAGAAATAAAGATGATTTAAGAAAACTATAATAAAAAGGAACTTGGATTGGGTTTCACCAATCAAGCCAACCAAAACCATGTAAAAACTTCACTCCTATTTTATATATGCTCTCTACTTATTTCTCAAACATTTATAAGAAATATCTATTCCTTCCTTCTCTCGAGATCTGGGCAGTTTTCTATCTAACGGATTCTCTCTCTCGAGGTAATAACCGAAAGATCAAGGGAAAACCATATGAATTTTGTTATAGAAACTCCTCACATTTTTGTATCATTATGATCCTATATTTCAGATCTAGTTAAATCACTACCTCACACCATATTCATATCAAATGTTGGAAGAGGGTATCTAATCATCAATCGACGCAATAAAACAAGAGTATACAAATAAAACTTCAAAGAACATAGATGGCTACTCCCAACCCAAGTTATAGAGTTTAGCCATAAATGGCAATAGAAACAAATGAATTACAACATGAATAAGTCATGATAAGGGAAGAAAAGGAAGGGGTCGATACAAAGCTAGATTGAGTGATCGATCTACCAACCTCTCAACTGATCAGGCAAGTAGTCGACAACAAAGTTGAAAATTCTCCTCCTTCCTTCGATCCTAGATTAGCATAAATAGAGTCCATTGGATCATTGACAGTGATGGATTGATCTGCTAAGGAAAGAGGTCGACAACTAGGTCAACAGAACTAGAGTGATCGATGGATCTCGTCCTTGGGCACTGAACTTGACGGCAGCCTTTCGGCTCTGATGACTCCTAGGGATCCAAGATACTTGAAGTGACTCCTTGGGGGTCTATTTATTGTCATTGACTTGTGGCATGTTGAGATGGATGATCCACATGGAATTGACCACCAATGTCAACATTCAACGTCGATGAAGATCTTCGATAAGACTTTGTTGATCGACAATATTGTCTATCTTTTCATGGAATCAACAAAGTCATTCTTTGATAGGAGAAGATCAATGTTTGGTTATGTCAACAATGATGTTGAGTGGTTCTATCAAGATGACTCCTCAATGGGAGTGTTGAGGGACTCATTTGACAACTCTATAATGACAGGAATTTGTCATTGTCGTCTTTGATGAGGTACATTATCGACGTGCTCTTGAAAAATTTGACAAACACCTTGCAATAGGTGAATGTTTGAATTGCTCGATACCCATTACTCAACACGTAGATGTTGAGGTTCTTCTACTCAACAATGTGGTGCTCGATTCATCTATTAATCATAACTTGATAGTATCTTGTCGATTCTTTGGAGGAAGGATCATCTGTCAACCTTCCTTGTCAACTAAAATTTGGAGTTTGTCGAGCAATTGCTTATACTTCATCATTTTCATCAAATTTGTACCAAATTCCTTCAAATATCAAAAAAACTAAATTGGAACCTAACAATAGGTGAATTGCAATTAAAATGAGTAAAATCAAACATATTTGCATTAGTTCTAAGGATTTTTATTATGAAAAATGCCATTAAAAGTGCATCATAACTAATGTTATCAGTTATCACTAATGGTCTAATGATATATGATATGTGATGGAGAACACTTGTAGTCATGTCCCATATTTTATGGGTTTGGATAAACCGATGTTTAACTTTGTGGCTTGTGTACCCAAGACGAACTTGTTATGAAATTTTTAAAATATATTTGGTCTTTAATTACTTTACCTTTTGTTTCCCTCACTTTGATCCAAGGATGTGTGGAGAGATCTAATGGGGTTTGATATCCTTAAATCTTATATGGATTGCTAGAGAGGATTCATCGCGGCTAGCTAGTAGTTTGAGTGGTATGCCTCAAACTTCCCACTGGAAAAAAAATATGTAAATATTCCATATAACACATTTATTTATATTTGTTATGACAATGTCACATATTTTCATATGATGCATTATTTCCTTATGCATAGGTACCCATGATGAGAAAAGTATAATTCTGGTATAGTTATGACTTTGGTACATTACTTGCCAAGTAATTTGGATATTTCATGTCCTACCTAATAGTTGTACTACTATTGTAAGCATGAATGCTCTCAGTTGTTATATCATATTATTGGGACTTGGGGTCTCACCCAATAGTTTTCCACATCCTTTTAGGTAACCAACTAATCTAAACTAGTAGCTATGGTGATGTCTAGTCTTCTGGAGGGCGTTAGTCATGTGTGTCCCCTAGTTTTCTTCACTTTTTACCATCAGCTAAGATATTTGATGTTTGCAAGTTGGAGTTAGATATTGTTATAGGTGTCCACATAATCAAGTTTTGGATGAGAATTTTTGTACAATTATAAAAGTTGGCTTCATATTTTGACATATGTTTGTATATGCAACATTAATCATATAAGTTTTATGTCATCTATCTAAGATATTTTAATATCCCTTTTGTTAAAAGGTGCAGTAGAGGTCACCGAGATTAGTTGAGTGTATCTATAGCTATGGAATACTTATATATTGCTAGAGCCATGTTGATAAATATATGTTTGAATTTTTTTATTCCATATACAATATAATAAGTATAAGTTAATATTAGTATTTGGTTTTTAACCATAGTTTGTTTTGTATAATCTCAATCTTATGGTGGTGGGTCATCATACATACATACACTAGTGTTCCAAATAAAAGTGTGTTAGCACTCAGTGTAGACATACACCAGTAATCTAGGTAACCTTGTGGTAGATTTGATCATGAATGTGTGGTAGCCTTTTGTGTATTATGTGCCATTTTTAGCGCTAAAGTGCACTAGTTGTGAAAAAGTGTGCTAGTGCTAAGTATATATGTGTATGTGTATTCCATGTGATCGTATTCCAATTTAGTATAATAAAGGACACCTTTGTAGTGGAATCACTTCTATAATTGGGTACTTAAGTTTATCAGTGTGTAAAAGTGTGCCATTGTTGGGTATATACATGCACTAAGATTTTTTGTAACCATGTGCCCATTATGAGCATGAAAGTGTAGTAATTGTTTGTGTGATTGTGTTTCACTTCTAAATAAAATGTGCACCAATTTCAAAGGTAAAAGGAATTAGTGGTTAATGTAGGGAAATATTGCTACATAATAGGTAGCGAAAATAAAAAAATTATCTAACCTATTTCCCATAAACTAGAAGATCGCGTCAATTACTATAAGATAGGAAGGATAGTTTTTGAGGATATACATGATCTTGGAGAAAGTCCAGCAACATATCCTTGTCTTCATAGATGCGCAACCATCTTCTAGTTGCATTGTGACTCGTCAGACTGTTGCGCCTCCTGGTCTGCACCACAAACTATAGCCCCGAACATCGTCATCTACAACAGCTCCTCTCACTATGGACTACTGGTTGACGTTGCTCTCCTAGCAGAAGACAACATCCTCCTACCTCTAGAGAAGTCCACACGGACTACCTAGAACTCATGCCATCCTGCTAGACTGGACAGGAACGAGTTTTCCCTCTTGTTAGTGTACTACTCACCAACTTTCTCTACCACAACAATGATTCTTTGTTATTCTCTCTCGTAGCTATCCCTCCCTAGTCAGGTAGGACTTTCTTAGGCTCTCTTGGTTACCACAACTAGAGAGAACAATAATTGTTAGAGTAACTGATTCTCAATTGTCTATGTTGTACTCTAAAAAGCCCCCAGTACCCCTCAATTTATAGTAGAGGCCAAGGTCAGGGTTCTTAGTTTGTGCGGGAGTGGAAGGGACCGAAAGATCTTGCGTTTTCACAACAATTATGGAAATTTCAGAGCCATCAGCAGCCAAACTGGTCATTTGTAATGCTAGATGGTCGGCTCGCTTCCCATATGGTCATCTGGTGATTTATCAGTTTTGTACATGTTTCGAAAATTTCATTCCAATTAATGCATAACATGATGTCAGCACCAATCCTTGATGCAATTGAATTACACCCTTGAACCAGTCATTTAGAGCAAACAAGATGTTCGTCTCACACCACACGATATGGTCATCTTGCACAAGCAATATGGGCATCTCGTAGCTCGAGTCAGGCTGAATTCCATCCAATGAACAATACAATCAACCTAACACTCCAAACGGCTATCTCAACACTTGAACCGATTATTTGGCAGTCCAGTCAGATGATTTGTTGCATGAATTGTATACCTACAAACTTTAGTAACCAATCCAATCACTATTCATGATAAAACTCCTCTTATAGGTCAATAGCTATGTGTGTGACCCTATAGGTCCCATATGATGTTGGCAGTGAATGCCCATAACTAACTTATGACATCACAAGAAAATAGTGGTTCCTAGTCACACATTAGTGCTACCCAAGTGAATGGAAAGTTGGGGAACAACTTCAACCTACAATATGTGTATGGTGTTGTAGTATTTGTATAATTCCTTTGTCACTAATATCCAGATTGAACTTGAGGCATGGAGTAGTCACCCTCTTCAACATTCAATCTTGTTTCTTGAACCAGAGAAGACTGACTGAGATATATGTAAGCTCAATATCACATATTGACTCACATGTGCATGGCCATGCATTTCTCAATCTCGCTAATCAAGAGTTCTAGGATATCATACTCATGTAGGAGGGACAAATATCATCTCTATCACTCACAGTCAGTCCCCATGTGTCACAGTCACCCAATCATCACTGTTATAACAACCCATGTTTTAGGACTACATTTGATGATGTCAAAGCATACCGAACGACATGTGATGAGTATAGTGATTTCAGGTCTAAGAACCACAAACACTAGCATCACTATGAGAGCTGACTATGACTACCATGGTAATGGTTTCCATGTGTTAGTCTCACAGTGAGTCTGCTTGATACATTGTTCTCTAACATGTATCTGTGTGCTTGGTTTGATATAGCCATATCATGACTAATGAGATTCTATCATCAACCAACTCACACTCTGATCTTATGTGTCATTTTCATCTATCAACCTTCCACAATAATAACTGATCGGGGACATAATGAGAATGTATATGTATTCTTAGCATTTATATGATCTCATTTCCTCAAGTCAAGTACTTGAATACATATATCATTGAGTAATATTATTCTCTAGACATTTACAATGTTACATCATTATCTCATAATGATTTAAATAGAATAAATTGGAAGCTTTTCTTTATTTATTAATCAAATGAATTACCAATTATGTTATTACAATCATCATAAAAATTGTCTCTCTGGGCATACATGCCAACATACTCTCACTTGCACTTAGAGCCAATCACCCATGAATCTAATTCTGAGTGACCTAACATGACCATCATGCTTCTGCTATGAAAGTTCTTTTGTCAAGGGGTCAGCAACATTGTTCTTAGTTTGTACTCTACAAATCTTTACATCTCCTCATTGTATGATATGATATTATATCGCCTTTGTATATGCCTTGAGTGCTGATGTGATCTGGGTTCCTTAGCTTGTGCAATAGCTCCATTGTTGTCACAATATAGCTCAATTGTGTCGATGATGCTTGGAACAACCCCAAGTTCAGATATCAACTTCTTGATCCATACAACCTCCTTTTCTATATTCAATGCAGTAACACACTTAGCCTCTGTTGTAGAATCAAAAATTGTCTCCTACTTAGAACTCTTCCAGCTTACAGCTCTGTTGTTTAGTCAAAACACGAATCTTGATTATGATTTGTAATCATCTTGATCAGTGTGGAAGCTTGCATCAGAGTAACACTTTACCACCAACTCTTACTCTCTGTCATAGACCAAGAACTGATCCTTAGTCCTTCTCAAGTACTTGAGGATATTCTTCACGGCTATCCAGTGAGAATCACATGAATTTGACTGATATCTGCTCATCATGCTCAAGGCATAAGAGACGTCTAGATAGTTACTTGGCATTGCATACATGAATTATCCAATTGCAGAGGCATGTGGAATCAAACTCATGTGTTCTCTTTCTTCACAAGAACTGGTACATTTAGCTCTAGAGATGGGGACACCATGACACATAGGTAGGTTTCCTCTCTCTAAGTTCTCAATGTTGAACCGCTTCAACACTATGTCAATTTATGTGCTTTGACTTAGTCCAAGAAGCCTCTTGGATCTATCTATATCAATCTTTATCCCCAAGGTGTAGTATGATTCTCCCATGTCTTTCATTGAAAACATATTTCCAAGCCATGTCTTTATCTTTTGTAAAGTAGGGATGCATTCCTCGTCAATAGTATGTCATCTATATACAATATGAGGAATGTCACTATGCTCCCACTAACCTTCTTGTCCACACAAGTTTCATCTTCATTTTGAATAAAGCCAAACTCTTTGATTGTCTCATCAAAATGAAGATTCTAGCTCTAGGATGTTTGCTTCAATCCATAGATTGACCTTTGAAGCTTACAGACTTTATTTGCAAACTTTGTATTTATAAAACCCTTATGTTGTGTCATGTACACATACTCAAGAAGATTCCTATTAAGGAATGTAGTTTTAACATCCATTTTCCAAATCTCATAGTCATGATAAGATGCAATAACAAGCATGATCCTGATGGACTTAACCATGGCCACTGGAGAAAAAGTTTCATCACAATCAACACCTTGAACTTGTCTAAAACCCTTTGCAACCAATCTGCCCTTATAAGTTTGTACTTTACCATCCATGTCGGTCTTCTTCTTGAAGACCCACTTGCACCCTATGGGTTTTACCCCTTTAGGTGGATCTACCAAAGTCCATAAGTTGTTGGTGTACATGGATTCCATATCAGACCTCATGGCCTCAAGCCATCTCTCAGACATTGGTCCTTCTATGGAATCATTATAGGTTATTGGCTCATCATCTATGACCAATTCACTACCTTCCTGAGTCACAAGATATCCAAATATTTTAGGTTCTAGGCCTGTCTTAATAGATCTACGAGGTTCCTATGAATTTGAGATTCCATAACGCTATGTGATTCTCTTGGTTCCTCTTGCTCATCTATCAGTTCTATGTTCTCTTGTTGGTCTCAAACCTCTTGCAGTTAAACTTTCCTCCCAGTCATTCCTTTGGAAATGAAATCCATCTCAAGGAATGCAACATCCCCGTCAATAAACATTTTGTTGTCAAATTGGGAATAAAAGTAATATCTTCTTGTTTCTTTAGGATATCCAATAAATTAACATTTATCAAATTTAGGACCAATCATGTTAGAAACCATTCTCTTAACATAAGCTTCACATCCAAAAATCCTCATAAAAGAAATTTTGGGACATTTCCCATGTCATATCTCATATGGTGTTTTTTTAACTGATTTAGATGGTACTCAGTTTAGTTTAAATGTGGCGGTTCCTACAGCATAGCCTCAGAAGTAGTCGGAAGCTTGGCTAAACTTATTATTCATTGCACCATATCTAGCAATGTGCAATTCCTTCTTTCTAACACACCATTATGTTGAGGTGTTCCAGGTGTAGTCCATTCGGATACAATCCCATGGGCTTTAAGAAGGTTCTCAAACTCTTATTTTAAGTATTCTCCACCTCTATTGGAACAAAGCGCCTTAATACTTTTACCAAGTTGGTTATATACTTCATTCATGAACTCTTGAAATTTTCAAGAGTTTCTGACTTATGTTTCATTAAAAAAAACATAGCCATACCTACTGAAGTCATCAGTGAAGGTAATGAAGTATTGATACAAAACCTCAAGTAGTTGTTCTAAAAGTTCGATACACATTAGTATATATAATTCCTAATAGATCACTAGCCCACTCATTTTTACCAGTGAAAGGGGTCTTAGCCATCTTGTCCAATAAACAAGATTCACATGTCTCTAATGATTATAGATCAAAAGAGTCTAGATAACCATCCTTATGGAGTCTAGATATGTGATCCTCATTTATGTGCCCTATGTTGGGTTTTAGAGAAGACAGAGAAGGAAGTGAAAACAAAAAAATTCTTCTCCCGAACCCAGAATAAAGGAATCACGTCAACATCTATACAATTGGAAGGATGGTTTGTAGAGGCGTACCTTATCATGAGGCTTGCTCGGTGACGTCACCTCGTGGCTTGTGCGGTCTTCACCTCTGGTCTTGGATGGTGTCTGTGTAGCTTCTGGTCTCACTGGGACTGTCAGGATTGAAAACTGTCCTCCGAGCGGCAGAAGTCTCCCACCTCTACAGTCGTCCACATGGACTGCCTGGAACTATGATCGCCTTATCGCATAAGGCACCGGAAGGACTCGTACCCTCCTATCGGTGTACTAGTCACCGATACACTCTACTGCTACCAGTCACTTTTCTGTAGTTGTCTTTCCCTTGTTGTGCCTCCCTTATCGGGTAGCACTTGCCCGGGCTCTCCTGGTTACCACAACTAGAGAGAACGACAACTTTGTAGAGCAACTGGTATTCTGAGTTGTACTTTTAGAAGCCCCCAATACCCCTATATAGGAGGGTCATGGGACATGGTTCTCTACCCCAGGCAATGCGGGATTAAAGCAGGAGTAGAAGGGTTCGAAATTTTCCACAAAACAACCAACTGCGCCAGCTGAACCGATCGTTTCAACCCTAAAACGATCGGTTGGTGACCTCAACCAATCAGTTCATAATTGAACTGATCGTTTGGGACACCTGAGTCGATCTGTTCACTTCTGAGCTGATCGGTTCATGGTCCTGGTCCAACTCAAATTGACTTTCATATTTGTTTCCAACTAATCAAATATTAATCCTTATCCAAATTGAGTTTGTACAAGTGAAACAAATTGTATTTGCGAAATAGTCTTCTGACTTTCCAAACGATCTCGTTTAGTCACATGAATTGACCGGTTCAACAATTGAGCCGATCATTTCATTGACACATGAGCTGATTGACTCACCACATGAGCTGATCGATTCACTAACCTGAGTCGATTGATTCATCACATGAGCCGATCGGTTGGGAGTGCAGACTTTGCAAAATCAGTCAATCGCAATTTCAATCAATCTGATACTCTAATCAATTGGTCCAACACCTTGAACACTATGATTTTGAGCTATCAATCAACTGAGTGTTTAATTGAACTACTAAACTCCTTTAGTAATCAATCTAAACATCGTTTGTGGATAAACTCCTCTTCTAGGTTAAATCCTTTGTGTGTGATCATGCAGGTCCATTTCACATTGGCAGTGAAAGTCCATAACACTTATGACTTCACAAGCAAAGAGTGGTGCCTAGTCGCACATCAGTGGTACCCAAGTGAAATAGAAAGTTGGAGAACAACTTTCAATCCTACAATCTGTGAATGGTGTTACAGTGAATGTATAATTCCTTTGTCACTAATGTGTTGAATGAACTCAAGGCCTGGTACAGTCATCCTTTCAACGTTCATCCATTTCCTTGATCTCAGAGCAAACTGGGTGAGATGTGTGTGACATCAATATCACATATTGATTCACACATGCATGTGCATTCCTTTCTCAATCCTACTCATCAAGTGGAAATGGACATCAAACTCCCTTAGGAGGGACAAATCCCACATCTATCACTCACCCCTCAAAAGCCCCATGTGTTAAAGCCACCCAATCATCACCTTTATAACAACCCATGTTTCAGGACTGCGTTTGATGATGTCAAAGTGTACCCAACAACATGTGTTGAGTGCAGTGATTTCAGGTCAAAGAATCACACTCACCACCATCACTGTGAGAGCTGACTGTGACTACCAAATCATGGTTCTAGGTGTCACTCTCACGGTGGATCTGTTTGGTACACTTGTTCTCTAACAAGTACCTATGTGCTTGGTTTGATATCACTATATCATGACTAATGAGATTCTGCCATCAACCAAAACACAATCTAGTCTTTAGTGTTATTCATGTCTATAGTTATTTCCATAATAACAACCGACTAGGGACTAAACAAGAATGTATACTCTTAACATTCATATGATCTCATCGTTTAGGTCCTGAACCTAAAAGCATACATCATCGAGTAAACAATTCTTTAGACATCTATCATGCTACACTATCATCTCAGAAATAGTTAAAACATATAGATCGGAAATTGCCTTTAATATTATTCAAATCATTTACAAAGTATCCCTTTACAATCATCACATGACTTGCTCTATGGGCATACATACCAACAGACTCCCACTTGCACTTAGAGCCAGTCACCTAAGAACCTCAGTCCTTGTGACCTAGCATGATCATCATGCTTCTACTGAGAAAGGGACTTCGTTAGTGGATCAACTATGTTGTCTTCAGTTGGTACTTTGCAAATCTTCACATCTCCTCGCTGTACGATCTCTCGTATGAGATGGAAGCGCCGCAGTATGTGCTTGGACTACTGATGTGATCTGGTCTCCTTAGCTTGAGTAATAGCTCCATTATTGTCACAATAAAGCTCAATTGTATCACAGATATTGGGAACCACACCAAGTTCAGTGATGAACTTCCTGATCCACACAGCTTCCTTTGCTGCATGTGAAGCAGCAATATACTCAGCCTCTATAGTAGAATTGACAAATGTTTCTTGCTTGGAACTCTTCCAGATCACATCTCCATTGTTTAGCAAAAATACAAATCATGATTGTGATCTATAATCATCTTTGGTAGTTTGGAATCTTGCATCGGTGTAACCTCTTACAACCAGTTCTTCCTCGCCGCCGTATATAAGGAACTGATCCTTAGTCCTTCGCAAGTACTTGAAGATGTTCTTTACGGCTATCTAGTGAGCATCCCCATGATCTAACCGGTATATTCTCATCATGCGGAGGGCATATGAGACATCTGGGCATGTGCACAACATAGCGTACATGATGGATCCAATGGCTGATGCATATGGGATCCCATTCATACACTCCCTCTCTTTACAAGATTGGGGACATTGAGCTCTAGAGATGGTGACTACATGTAGCATTGGGATTTTGCCTCTGTTTGAGTTCTCCATCTTGAACCGTTTTTGCACTTTGTCAATGTACATACTTTGACTTAGTCCAAGAATTCTTTTAGATCTATCTCTATAGATCTTAATACCTAGAATGTAGGATGCTTGTCCTAAGTCCTTCATTGAAAAAGTATTCCCAAGCCAAGTCTTTACCTTCTCTAAGGCTGTGACATCATTCCCCATCAATAGTATGTCATCCACATACAATATGAGGAATGTGGTCGTGCTCCCACTAACCTTCTTGTACACACAAGGTTCATCTTCATTTTGAATAAATCCAAACACTTTGACTTCCTCATCAAATCGAAGATTCCAACTCCGAGATGCTTGTTTCAATCAATAGATTGACCTTTACAGCTTACAGACTTTATTGGCATGCTTTGGATCTACAAAACCTTCAGGTTGTGTCATGTACACATCGTCATTTATATTCCCATTAAGGAATGTGGTTTTAACATCCATTTGCCAAATCTCATAGTCATAGTAAGCCGCAATAGCAAGTATGATCCTGATGGACTTAATTATAGCAGTTGGAAAAAAAGTTTCGTCATAGTCAACACCTTGAACTTGTCAGAAACCCTTTGCAACCAATCTTCCTTTATAAGTTTGCACATTGCCATCCATGTCGGTCTTCTTCTTGAAGACCCACTTGCACCCTATGGGTTTTACCCCTTCAGGTGGTTCCACCAAAGTCCATACTTTGTTGGAGTACATGGATTCCATCTCAGATTTCATGGCCTCAAGCCATTTCTCAGAATATGGTCCCTCCACAGCCTCTAGATAGGTAGTTGGATCATCATCTATGATCAACTCACCGCCTTCCTGAGTCACAAGGTATCCAAACCTCTCAGGTTCAAGGTGTGTCCTACTAGATCTACGAGGTCCTTGTATTATTTGAGGAGACTGAGATTCCACAACACCTTGTGAATCTCTATGTCCCTCTTGTACATCTATCGGTTCAATGTTTTCTTGTTGGGCTTGAACCTCTTCAAGCTCTATTTTCCTCCCATTGTTTCCTCTGGAAATAAATTCCTTTTCTAGGAATGCAGATGTCCTAGCAACAAACACTTTGTTGTCAGTAGGGTGGTATAAATAGTATCCCCTTGTTTCCTTGGGGTATCCAACAAAATAACATTTATCATACTTGGGTCCAAGCTTATCAGGAAACATTTTCCTGACGTAAGCCTCACAATCTCATATCTTAATAAAAGACAAATCGGGACTCTTCCCGTGCCATATCTCATATGGTGTCTTTTGAACCGATTTAGATGGTACACGCTTAAGTGTAAACGCGGCGGTTTCAAGAGCATGACCCCAGAAGGAAATTGGAAGACCAGCAAAACTCATCATTGATTGCACCATATTTAGTAAAGCGTGATTCCTTCTTTCAGACACACCATTATGCTATGGTGTTTCAGGAAGAGTCCATTGTGATACAATACCACGGGCTCACAGAAGGTCCTCAAACTCCTGGCTTAAGTATTCTCCACCTCGATTGGATTGAAGTGCTTTAATACTTTTACCAAGTTGTTTTTGTACTTCATTCATGAAATCCTTGAACTTTTCAAGGGTTTCTGACTTATGGTTCATCAGGTACACATATCCATACCTACTGAAGTAATCAGTGAATGTAATGAAGTACTGACACCCATTTCTGGCATTAGTTCTAAAAGGCCCACATACATCAGTATGTATGAGTCCTAATAGATCACTAGCTCTCTCACCATTACCTAAAAATGGAGTCTTGGTCATCTTTCCCAACAAACAAGATTCACATGTCTATATTGATACATAATCAAAAGAGTCTAGATAACCATCTTTATGGAGTCTAGAAATGCGCTTCTCATTTATGTGCCCTAGACGACAATGCCAAAGATATGTTTTGTTTGAGTTGTTGAGTTTTTTCCTTGTGGTGTTTACGTTATATACACTTGTCTCTAGATCTATCAAGTATAGACCATAAGACATTGGGGCACTGCCATAAAATATCTCATCTTTTGAAATAGAACACTTTCCATTCTTAATAAGAAATTTAAAACTATCCTTGTCCAAACAAGAGACGGAAATGATATTCCTATTTATGGCAAGTACATAATAGTAGTTCTTCAACTCTATTATTAGCCCACTAGGTAGAGTTAACTCATAGGTTCCTACGGAACTGGCGGAAACTCTTGCCCCATTGGCAACACGTAGTTCAACCTCGCCTTTTCCCAAAGGCCTACATCTCTTAATATCCTTCACATTTGAACAAATGTGAGATCCACATCCGGTATCTAGTACCCATGACAAAGAAGTAGTAAAGTTAATCTCTATCATGTACACACTAGAAGTAGAGATCTATATATCTCACTTCTTCTTCCAACGTTCCTTCAATCCTCTCCATGTTTTGAGCGCTAAAGATTCTGACATTGGTTTTGTGAGAGAACCCTTCTCTCCCTCACATTTGTCCTTAGACTTTGTTCCATTTATCTCCATCAATGAACTATCCTTCTTCTTAAGCGCACATAGAGTGGATTCAAAGGCTACTTGTAACATATCGGATATAGAACCTTATCCTAGAACTTTGACCTTTTGGGTTTGACCAAACAAGATTGAGGTTAGGATGATCCTAATAATATAATGCATGAATAATGTGATATAATATGTCATATAATTCATTTGGTGATAATAAAATGATAAATAACTTAATTTCATGCATAATATGGTTAATGGGCTTCGAATGGGCTAGATGATATAACCCATGTAAGAAAACCTCAAATTAAATAATAGACTTCAAATTTGTAATCTACACATTAAAATAAGACAACATGTCAATTTTCATTTAATTTGGACAATCTTGAATTAATATGGTTAGATATGAGAGAGAAATTGCCTAAAAGGTGTAATTAATAAATAAATATAATAATTGACCCCAAAAGAGGAAAATAATCTTAGATTCATGATCTACATAATAAATATAACCTTTGGGTAATTTTTTATCCAATTTGGAGAAAGTTTGCTTAAAAGGTAAAATTAGGAGAGAGAAAGTGTGTAGAACCTTCAAAATATTAAATAAATATTCAAAAAACTATAATATGTAAAATTGATGGTAAATTCGTATTCAACACATTAAATATGACTCGAGGGTCAAGTTTTATAATTTTTGGATAATCCTAAAGCCATTAATGAAGAGGGAAAGAAAAAATGATATTTGATTTATTTAAACCATTAAAAGTTTCCAAAAGGCAAAACTAAGTGCATAATCGGAATCTACATGCCTTAATTGACCTCTGTGCAAAATTTCACTTAATTTGGATAATGTTTGAACCCCCAATTTAAGAAAGAGAAAATAAAGATATAATGCTTTCCAACTTTGTTTTAATCATATTAGGAATTAATTCATATGTCACACAAAGTTAAATGATTGCCCACCTATTGTTTCCCTATCACATGCCTTTCCATTTTTACGAGTTTAGTGGACTGTCTGATCTGGATCGTGTGGCTCCGACCTTGTCTCCTACCTTGAGTAGGAGACCCGCCAGACATGTACAGTAACAGCAGGATTTCTACTCCTTCTAGCATTTTCATTTCTCAATCGTTTTCCATGATTTTTCTTCCATTGGTTTCCTTTTTCATTTCCGAACTAGTTGATCCTTTAATCATGCTCAAATGCTCTATATATAGGAGATGTCTAATTCGCCTCTCTCCACATTTTTTTTTTCACAGAGGTGTCCTCGTTGCTCCTCCTTCTTGTGAGTGTTTCTCAAAATTGTACTCGGCCCCTAAGCGACACTCCTCTTCTCCTAATTTCTCCGTTATCACTTGCGTGGCCTCCGGTGGAGGGATTTTTGACATAAACATTCTGGCGCCTCTTCCTTCTTCGCTTGTGCTTCTCCGACTGAATTGATGCTCTCGGTGAGTCCGGTTCTTCCTCGTCTTGCCTCCCTTTCTCTCGGTTTTAAGTTTGGCGATGAATCATGGTTTCTCCCAATCTCGGGATTTTCTTGTTGTTGCACAGGTTGCATCCATGGCGGCGCTCTATGAAGGGGATGAATCCCCCACTTGGTTTCCTGGTTTTATCCCTCCGTGCTTCTTCTTTTCTTCATTTTCTTGGCAAGGGCATTTTCGTCTTTTCGACTTTTAGTTTCTTTGCTTTGGTGAGTCAACCGGGCTGTAGACCAGATGACATGGCCACCTCAGTTTGAGCCATGTCTACGGACCTGGGCCCACTCTCCTCTCTCTTCCTCGCAAGCCTTATTTCTCCTTATTTGGCATTTTGTGATTTTCTGATTGGTCAACTTTGGAAAATTCATAACTAATTGTATCTTTGGCCAAAAATTACAAATAAATACTTGTTGGATTCAAAAAAATGCAATCTTTATTTTGGTATTGGTTTTTTCACCCGAGTCTTATGTTTTCAAGAGGTGATTTTAATGGATCTAATTAATAAGATAATAACTTCTATAATTCATAACTAAATATTTATAAGTCAGAAAAATATAATAAAATATGTTTTGAACTCAGGAAAATATAACCTAAAATATGGCATGGTTTTGGAAACCTAATTCTCATATAATTAAAAAGGTGATTTTTAGGATTTTGAATAATTGATGGAAACCTAACCCTAATTCCACATATATGCTAATAGGTGCTTTGGAAGCCTAGGATTGGACTTAGAAGTGACTTTGGATCTGTTTGACTCTAAAGTTGAGGTATGTTGCATCTCCGATTATTCATATTGAGCAATTCTTCTCTCTTATGTATGTTGTATCCCCTATTCATCTTTGTTGAGCAATTCACCTATCTTATCATTCTTTTGAAATTGGCCTACACCATATGTCTATTCTCTTGTTATCATGGTTCATGTGAACTATCTTGATTGTGATCTTGGATATTCTTTTGGATCCTACTTTGTGATATGGTACATGATGATCTTGTTGATGGTATATGCCCACTGTGATGTGGAGGTTTATTTGTGGTTTCATATGCTGTTCATTGTGCGATATGGCAAATCTTATATAATGTTTGACTATACTTTTCTACTTGCCATTACATTTACCTGCTATGTGATTCAGTAACCCTAGAGTAGTATAACTGCATTGGTTTTGTCTCATTGTGATTTATGGCAACATTGTGATATTTTGGGATGGTGGATGTGTGATTCCCCATGCCCGGGCAAGATGTGTGATTCCTGGCCCATGTTATATATATTTGGGTGGTGGATGTGTGATTCCCCATGCCAGGGCAGGATGTGTGATTCCTGGCCCATGTACCGTTAGGGCAAGATGTGTGATTCTTGGCCCATGTCTCATCAGGTTCAAGATGTGTGATTCTTGGCCACCATTGTCTTTTATAATATTCTAGTGTTATGCTTATCTCACATGCATGCAGGTTGATTATATTTATGATGGGTTATGTGCCCTAATTTCATAAGTGCTTATGTGCACCACTTTTATATGTTATTTTATGGAAAGTATCTGTTTTGTGATTCTTTCTCTTGATACCCATTTGGGTGGTACTTATCTCTTGCATGGGAAGCCTTTTATTTTGATGTCCCTTATCCTTTATAAATTGCTCAATTTGCTTTTTAGTATGCACATACCAGCCTTTGCTGATGTCTCCTATTATTTCTCTTTTGCTGGGGTATGCTTCCAACCCTAGGTGGAGGACATGGATGGCTTGACATGTGGACCCGGACTTAGATTGTAAAGTTAAAGCTTGGAGACAATTTTGAGGTCGTTTACATTTCCTCTACATGGATCCTTATGATGTAAGTTAAGATGTTCTCTTGTTTTATAATTGAATATAATCATGTTTTTATTCCGCTGCTATACTTTGGTCTTTTGATTACCATTATATAAAGATTTGAAAATTTTACACCCACTGCATCATGCCTTCTGAGTATGTTTGGACTGGAGGTTCTATTGTTCAAATTTTTAGTAGAGAAGTGGATTTCACTTCTTTACAGCATGGTATCAGAGCCCATGGTAGTCGGAATCTGACTATTTCAATTTTGTCTCCCTATAGAACCCTTGACTTAGTTTGTTATCTCTAAGTGAGATGTTGACCCTAGATTTGATCAATGATGATCTTCTTATGCAAAAAGGTTTTGTTTGAGGATAAGATTAGGTTATGAGGAAGTATTCATATGGAAATATTGTGACTTGGTTTCTACAATTGAGTTGGGATCCACCTTTTGTTTTATCTCAAAAAGATTTCATTGCCAAAAAATATATTTTCATTTATACTACTATATGTACAAAAATTTTCTCTGGTTTGTTGATGTTTTCTCGTGCTAAGTCACAATGAAGAGAAACTCTAGTTGAGTAGAATCTAACCCTAGTTTTATGACTAGGAATGATATAATGGTATAGCTAACCTACCCTATGACTTTTGGATGTTCATGTAGGGTTGATAGGTTAGAGACACGAGGACCTAAAAACTCAGCCCTAGATGGTGACTTGATAGTTGGATACATCAGAAACATAAATCTCTAAAACTTTTACAAACTACGAGATGTGGGTAGCTCTAAAAAGTTGTTTAGTATGACTTATTAGGTGGAACCTTTTAAGGGGTGGAGAATAGTTAGTTGTTGATGTTTTGATCTATACATTTCGAGGACGAAATCTTTTTAAGGGGTGGAGTGTTGTAACATACCAGATCTAGAGCCCTACCCTAGAACTTTGAACTTTTGGGTTTGACCAAACAAGATTGGGGTTAAGATGATCCTAATAATATAATGCATGAATAATGTGATATAATATGTCATATAATTCATTTGGTGATAATAAAATGATAAATAACTTAATTTCGTGCATAATATGGTTAATGGGCCTCTAATGGGCTAGATGATATAACCCATGTAAGAAAGCCTCAAATTAAATAACATACTTCAAATTCGTAATCTACACATTAAAATAAGACAACATGTCAATTTTCATTTAATTTGGACAATCTTGAATTAATATGGTTAGATATGAGAGATAAATTGCCTAAAAGGTGTAATTAATAAATAAATATAATAATTGACCCCAAAAGAGGAAAATAATCTTAGATTCGTGATCTACATAATAAATATAACCTTTGGGTAAATTTTTATCCAATTTGGAGAAAGTTTGCTTAAAAGGTAAAATCAGGAGAGAGAAAATGTGTAGAACCTTCAAAATATTAAATAAATATTCAAACAACTATAATATGTAAAATTTATGGTAAATTCGTATTCAAAACATTAAATATGACTTGAGGGTCAAGTTTTATAAATTTTTGATAATCCTAAAGCCATTAATGAAGAAGGAAAGAGAAAATGATATTTGATTTATTTAAACCATTAAAAGTTTCCAAAAGGCAAAACGAAGTGCATAATAGGAATCTACATGCCTTAATTGGCCTCTGTGAAAAATTCCACTTAATTTGGATAATGTTTGAACCCCCAATTTAAGAAAGAGAAAATAAAGATATAATGCTTTCCAACTTTGTTTTAATCATATTAGGAATAAATTTATATGTCACATAAAGTTAAATGATTGCCCGCCTATTGTTTCCCTATCACATGCCTTTCCATTTTCATGAGTTTAGTGGACCATCCAATCTGGATCGTGCGGCTCCGGCCTTGTCTCCTACCTCGAGTAGGAGACCCGCCAGAGATGTACAGTAACAGCAGGATTTCTACTCCTTCTAGCATTTTCATTTCTCAATCGTTTTCCATGATTTTTCTTCCATTGGTTTCCTTTTTCATTTCCGAACTGGTTGATCCTTTAATCATGCTCCAACGCTCTATATATAGGAGATGTCTAATTCACCTCTCTCCACTTTTTTTTCACAGAGGTGTCCTCGTCGCTCCTCCTTCTTCTGAGTGTTTCTCAAAATCGTCCTCGGCCCCTAAGCGACACTCCTCTTCTCCTAATTTCTTCATTATCACTTGCATGGCTGTCGGTGGAGGGATTTTTGACTGAAACATTCTGGCACCTCTTCCTTCTTCGTCTGTGCTTCTCCAACGGAATTGATGCTCTCGGTGAGTCCGGTTCTTCCTCGTCTTGCCTCCCTTTCTCTCGGTTTTAAGTTTGGCGACGAATTGTGGTTTAGCCCAATCTCGGGCTTTGCTTGTTGTTGCACAGGTTGCAGCCATGGCAGGGCTCTGTGAAGGGGATGAATCCCCCACTTGGTTTCCCAGTTTTACCCCTCCGTGCTTCTTCTTTTCTTCATTTTCTTGGTAAGGGCATTTTCATCTTTTTGACTTTTAGTTTCTTTGCTTTGGCGAGTCAACCGGGCCGCAGACCTGATGACATGGCCACCTATGGTTGAGCCATGTATACGGACCCGGTCCCACTCTCCTCTCTCTTCCTCGCAAACCTTATTTCTCCTTATTTGGCATTTTGTGATTTTCTGATTGGTCAACTTTGGAAAATTCATAACTAATTGTATCTTTGGCCAAAAATTACAAATAAATACTTGTTGGATTCAGAAAAATACAATCTTTCTTTTGGTATTGGTTTTGTCACCCGAGTCTTATGTTTTCAAGAGGTGATTTTAATGGATCTAATTAATAAGATAATAACTTCTATAATTCATAACTAAATATTTATAAGTCAAAAAAATATAATAAAATATGTTTCAAACTCAAGAAAATATAACCAAAAATATGGCATGGTTTTGGAAACCTAATTCTCATATAATTAAAAAAGGTGATTTTTACGATTTTGAATAATTGATGGAAACCTAACCCTAATTCCACATATATGCTAAGAGGTGCTTTGGAAGCCTAGGATTGGACCTAGAAGTGACTTTGGATCTGTTTGACTCTGAAGTTGAGGTATGTTGCATCTCCGATTATTCATATTGAGCAATTCTTCTCTCTTATGTATGTTGTATCCCATATTCATCTTTGTTGAGCAATTCACCTATCTTATCATTCTTTTGAAATTGGCCTACACCGTATGTCTATTCTCTTAATATCATGGTTCATGTGAACTATCTTGATTGTGATCTTGGAAATTCTTTTGGATCCTACCTTGTGATATGGTACATGATGATCTTGTTGATGGTATATGCCCACTGTGATGTGGAGGTTTATTTATGGTTTCATATGTTGTCCATTGTGCGATATGGCAAATCTTGTATAATGTTTGACTATAGTTTTCTACTTTCCACTACATTTACCTGCTATGTGATTCAGTAACCCTAGAGTAGTATAATTGCATTGGTTTTGTCTCATTGTGATTTATGGCAACATTGTGATATTTTGGGATGGTGGATGTGTGATTCCCCATGCCTGGGCAGGATGTGTGATTCCTGGACCATGTTATATATATTTGGGTGGTGGATGTGTGATTCCCCATGCCAGGGAAGAATGTGTGATTCCTGGCCCATGTACTGTTAGGGCAAGATGTGTGATTCTTGGCCCATGTCTCATCAGGTTCAAGATGTGTGATTCTTGGACACCATTGTCTTTTATAATATTCTAGTTTTATGCTTATCTCACATGCATGCAAGTTGATTATATTTATGATGTGTTATGTGCCCTAATTTCATAAGTTTTTATGTGGCACCACTTTTATATGTTATTTTATGGCAAGTATCCCTTTTGTGATTCTTTCTCTTGATACCCATTTGGGTGGTACTTATTTCTTGCATGGGAAGCCTTTTATTTTGATGTCCCTTGTCCATTATAAATTTCTCAATTTGCTTTTTAGTATGCACATACCAGCCTTTGTTGATGTCTCCTATTGTTTCTCTTTTATTGGGGTATCCTTCCAACCCTAGGTGGAGGACTGGATGGCTTGACATGTGGACCCAGACTTAGATTGTAAAGTTAAAGCTTGGAGACAATTTTGAGGTGGTTTACATTTCCTCTACATGGATCCTTATGATGTAAGTTAAGATGTTCTCTTGTTTTATAATTGAATATAATCATGTTTTTATTCTGCTGTTATACTTTGGTCTTTTGATTACCATTATATAAAGATTTGAAACTTTTACACCCAATCCATCATGCCTTCTGAGTATGTTTGGACTGGACGTTCTATTGTTCAAATTTTTAGTAGAGAAGTGGATTTCACTTCTTTACAGCATGGTATCAGAGCCCATGGTAGTCAGAATCTGACTATTTCAATTTTGTCTCCCTATAGAAGCCTTGACTTAGTTAGTTGTCTCTAAGTGAGATGTTGACCCTAAATTTGATCAATGATGATCTTCTTATGAAAAAAGGTTTTTTTTGAGGATAAGATTAGGTTATGAGGAAGTATTCATATGGAAATATTGTGATTTGGTTTCCGCAATTGAGTTTGGATCCACCTTTTATTTTATCACGAAAAGATTTCATTGCCAAAAATATATTTTCATTTATACTACTATATGTACAAAACTTATCTCTGGTTTGTCGATGTTTTCTCGAACTATGTCACAATGAAGAGAAACTCTAGTTGAGTAGAATCTAACCCTAGTTTTATGACTAGGAATTATATAATGGTATAGCTGACCTACCCTATGACTTTTGGATGTTCATGTAGGGTTGATAGGTTAGAGACACGAGGACCTAAAAACTCAGCCCTAGATGGTGACTTGATAGTTGGATACATGAGAAACATAAATCTCTAAAACTTTTACAAAATAAGAGATGTGGGTAGCTCTAAATAGTTGTTTAGTATGACTTGTTTGGTGTAACCTTTTAAGGGGTGGAGAATAGTTAGTTGTTGACGTTTTGATCTATAGATTTTAAGGGGTGGAGTGTTGTAACATACCGGATCTAGAACCCTACCCAAGAACTTTGACCTTGTGGTTTTGACCAAACAAGGTTGAGGTTAGGATGATCCTAATAATATAATGCATGAATAATGTGATATAACATTCATATAATTCATTTGGTGATAATAAAATGATAAATAACTTAATTTCATGCATAATATGGGTAATGGGCCTCTAATGGGCTAGATAATATAATCCATGTAAGAAATCCTCAAATTAAATAATAGACTTCAAATTCGTAATCTACACATTAAAATAAGACATGTCAATTTTCATTTAATTTGGACAATCTTGAATTAATATGATTAGATATGAGTGAGAAATTGCCTAAAGGTGTAATTAATAAATAAATGTAATAATTGACCGAAAAAGAGGAAAATAATCTTACATTCGTGATCTACATAATAAATATAACCTTTGGGTAAATTTTTATCCAATTTGGAGAAAGTTTGCTTAAAAGGTAAAATCAGGAGAGAGAAAGTGTGTAGAACCTTCAAAATATTAAATAAATATTAAAACAACTATAATATGTAAAATTGATGGTAAATTCGTATTCAACACATTAAATATGACTTGAGGGTCAAGATTTACAATTTTTGGATAATCCTAAAGCCATTAATGAAGAAGGATAGAGAAAATTATATTTGATTTATTTAAACCATTAAAAGTTTCCAAAAGGAAAAACTAAGTGCATAATCGGAATCTACATGCCTAAATTGGCCTCTGTGCAAAATTCCACTTAATTTAGATAATGTTTGAACCCCCAATTTAAGAAAGAGAAAATAAAGATATAATGCTTTCCAACTTTGTTTTAATCATATTAGGAATTAATTTATATGTCACACAAAGTTAAATGATTTCCCGCCTAGTGTTTCCCTATCACATGCCTTTCTATTTTCACGAGTTTAGTGGACCGTCTGATCTAGATCGTGTGGCTCAGGCCTTGTCTCCTACCTCAAGTAGGAGACCCGCCAGACGTGTACAGTAACAGCAGGATATCTACTCCTTCTAGCATTTTCATTTCTCAATCGTTTTCCATGATTTTTCTTCCATTGGTTTCCTTTTTTTTCTGAACTGGTTGATCCTTTAATCATGCTCCAATGCTCTTTATATAGGAGATGTCTAATTCGCCTCTCTCCACATTTTTTTTTCACAGAGGTGTCCTCGTTGCTCCTCCTTCTTGTGAGTGTTTCTCAAAATCATCTTCGGCCCCTAAGCGACACTCCTCTTCTCCTAATTTCTCCATTATCACTTGCATGGCTGTCGGTGGAGGGATTTTCGACTGAAACATTCTGGCACCTCTTCCTTCTTCGTTTGTGCTTCTCCGACTGAATTGATGCTCTCGGTGAGTCAGGTTCTTCCTCGTCTTGCCTCCCTTTCTCTCGGTTTTAAGTTTGGCGACGAATCATGGTTTCGCCCAATTTCGAGCTTTGCTTGTTGTTTCACTAGTTGCATCCATGGCGGGGCTCTGCGAAGGGGATGCATCCTCCACTTGGTTTCCCAGTTTTACCCCCCTGTGCTTCTTCTTTTCTTCATTTTCTTGGTAAGGGCATTTTTGTCTTTTTGACTTTTAGTTTCTTTGCTTTGGCGAGTCAATCGGGCCGCAGACCTGATGACATGGCCACCTCTGGTTGAGCCATGTCTACGGACCTGGGCCCACTCTCCTCTCTCTTCCTCACAAGCCTTATTTCTCTTTATTTGGCATTTTGTGATTTTCCGATTGGTCAACTTTGGAAAATTCATAACTAATTGTATCTTTGGCCAAAAATTACAAATAAATACTTGTTGGATTAAGAAAAATGCAATCTTTCTTTTGGTATTGGTTTTGTCACCCGAGTCTTATGTTTTCAAGAGGTGACTTTAATGGATCTAATTAATAACATAATTACTTCTATAATTCATAACTAAATATTTATAAGTCAGAAAAATATAATAAAATATGTTTTGAACTCAGGAAAATATAACCTAAAATATGGCACGGTTATGGAAACCTAATTCGCATATAATTAAAAAGGTGATTTTTAGGGTTTTGAATAATTGTTGGAAACCTAACCCTAATTCCACATATATGGTAATAGGTGCTTTGGAAGCCTAGGATTGGACCTAGAAGTGACTTTGGATCTATTTGACTCTGAAGTTGAGGTATGTTGCATCTCTGATTATTCATATTGAGCAATTATTCTCTCTTATATATGTTGTATCCCCTATTCATCTTTGTTGAGCAATTCACCTATCTTATTATTCTTTTGAAATTGGCCTACACCATATGTCTATTCTCTTATTATCATGGTTCATGTGAACTATCTTGATTGTGATCTTGGATATTCTTTTGGATCCTACCTTATGATATGGTACATGATGATCTTGTTGATGGTATATGCCCACTGTGATCTGGAGGTTTATTTGTGGTTTCATATGTTGTCCATTGTGCGATATGGAAAATCTTGTATAATGTTTGACTATAGTTTTCTACTCGCCACTACATTTACCTACTATGTGATTCAGTAACCCTAGAGTAGTATAATTGCATTGGTTTTATCTCGTTGTGATTTATGGAAACATTGTGATATTTTGGGATGGTGGATGTGTGATTCCCCATGCCCAGGTAGGATGTGTGATTCCTCTCCCATGTTATATATATTTGGGTGGTGGATGTGTGATTCCCCATGCCAGGGCAGGATGTGTGATTCCTGGCCCATGTACCGTTAGGGCAAGATGTGTGATTCTTGGCCCATGTCTCATTAGGTTCAAGATGTGTGATTCTTGGCCACCATTGTCTTTTATAATATTCTAGTGTTATGCTTATCTCACATGCATGCAGGTTGATTATATTTATGATGGGTTATGTGCCCTAATTTCATAAGTGCTTATGTGGCACCACTTTTATATGTTATTTTAAGGCAAGTATCCCTTTTGTGATTCTTTCTCTTGATACCCATTTGAGTGGTACTTATCTCTTGCATGGGAAGCCTTTTATTTTGATGTCCCTTATCCTTTATAAATTGCTCAATTTGCTTTTTAGTATGTACATACCAGCCTTTGCTGATGTCTCCTATTGTTTATCTTTTGCTGGGGTATGCTTCCAACCCTAGGTGGAGGACATGGATGTCTTGACATGTGGACCCGGACTTAGATTGTAAAGTTAAAGCTTGGAGACGACTTTGAAGTGGTTTACATTTCCTCTATATGGATCCATATGATGTAAGTTAAGATGTTCTCTTGTTTTATAATTGAATATAGTCATGTTTTTATTCCGCTTCTATACTTTGGTCTTTTGATTACCATTATATAAAGATTTGAAAATTTTACACCCACTCCATCATGCCTTCTGAGTATGTTTGGACTGGAGGTTCTATTGTTCAAATTTTTAGTAGAGAAGTGGATTTCACTTCTTTACACTACCGGTATATCTATATTGTGGAGAACACTTCTCACAATCCCTAACCAGTTATGGAATTTATTCTCAATTAATTTGCCCATTTTAAAAGATGATTCTTTTGCCATTCTACAAGAGAAAATGTATTTGTCAAAACTCCTTTTGATTTGATTTGATTTGAATAAAATTTGACAATAGTTAATTAGGCCTTTAATTAATTACCGCTCCCACTATTTTGATTCAAATTGATAGCCCTCACCATCAATTCGGAAGATTGCAGCGTAGAATCTCCTAGTGGGTCAAGATCCTAAAATCCTCTGAGTCATGGACCAGCTAGGGTTGTCACCCACAACTTAGATCTTCTAGGTAGGCAACTTTTGCCAATTGCATCATATGCAACTCTTGAAAGATGTCATATGCAACTCCTTGCCATGATCACCTCCATGCCTCAAGCTGTTAGATCCTATCTAGGTCACCTTGTTAAGTCTGACCCAAAGCCAACATGATGAATATGCACCCTACTAGGGCAGACCCACATATCTGTCCTTCACGCTTCCACGAGATAGACGGTGCACCACGCTAGGGCGTGCCCACACTTGGCTGATCAAGCTTTTCACGTATGTCGCATTTGGAAGGCATCTAAAACTTTAATATTTAATGAGGGATTTGGTTTTTATAGGTACATATACATATCCAATCACCACAATATAGTAAGCATCATATACATGCTATATCCCACAGAAAACATGTGAAACGATAAAAGCAATGATTATGGCCATCCTAATGTGATTCCTCGAGCCAAGAGGAATCGCGGTCATCTAGGTCCACATCACATGCAACTTGTACAAGATGAACTATGTGCTTCGCCGTTCTGGGTTTGATCAACTCATCTCCATGATTGATCGGCTCACCATCAGGCCAGTCAGTTGGGTGCCACTAGCCGATCGATTGGCACCTCCAGATGATCGGTTCACTGGTCGTCGTGCATCTCCTCAAGCCACCACCCACCCATCTCGATCACCAACTGATCGGTTCTCGTCTTGAACTGATCATCTCATTTGTTGCCAGATTGACCTCCATTCTTTGACATAATAGGAAATAAAAATCTATCCTATTTTACATTTTAAATAGGAAACCCCGAGTTACATTCAGGGGGAGCAAAGGTAGGAAAGAAATCTCGAGTTATCTCAAGTTACATCAGGAATAGGAGATAAGGAATCAGTGCGCAGACCACGATGCAAGCAACCACATTCAACCAAGCACACATACATAGGGTTTATTAGCCATAACCACACTATACATCCACCACAAAACTCATTTAAGGGTGACACATATCGAGTGCATTCATATTATATATCATATATGTATTTTGGGATTTGTGGATTTAGGATTGGACATGCATAAAGCCAATTTTATTCGCATCGTATGCAATAAATAAAGGCGACAAACCAAAATCGATCATATTGATAATCCTAAATTATAGAGCAGTTGACGTGGCTCTGATACCACTATTGGGTTTTAGGGGAGACAGAGAACGTAGCGGAAACAAAAATTTTCTTCTCTCGAACCCAGAATAAAGGAATCGAGTCAACGTCTATACAACAGGAAGGATGGTTTGTAGAGGCGTACCTTGTCCCGAGGCTTGCTCGGCGACCTTACCTCGCGTCTTGTGTGGTCTTCACCTCTGGTCTTGGACGATGTTTTTGCAGCTCCTAGTCTCACTGGGACTTTTGGGATTGAAAGCTTTCCTCCGAGCGACAGAAGTCGCCCACCTATGTAGTCGTCCACACGGACTGCCTGGAACTCCGATCGCCTTGTCGCACAAGGCACCAGAAGGAGTCATACCCTCTTGTTAGCATACTAGTCACCGACACACTCTCCTGCCACCAGTCACTTTTCTGCAGTTGTCTTTCCCTTGTTGTGCCTCCCTTATCGGGTAGCACTTGTTCGGGCTCTCCTGGTTACCACAACTAGAGAGAACGACAACTTTGCAGAGCAATTGGTGTTCTGAGTTGTACTTTGAGAAGCCCCCAATACCCCTATATATAGGAGGGTCATGGGATAGGGTTCTCTACCCCAGGCAATGCAGAATTAAAGAAGGAGTAGAAGGGTTCGAAATTTACCACAAAACAACCAACTGCGCCAGCTGAACCGATCATTTCAACCCTGAAACAGTCGGTTGGTGACCTCAACCGATCAGTTCATAACTGAACCGATCATTTAGGACACCTGAGCCGATCGGTTCACTTCTGAGACGGTCGGTTCATGGTCATGGTCCAACTCAAATTGACTTTCATATTTGTTTCCAACTAATCAAATATTAATCCTTGTCCAAATCAAATTTGTAAAAGTGAAACAAATTGTATTTGCAAAATAGTCTTTTGACTTTCCAAATGATCTCGGTTGGTCACATGAATCGACTGGTTCAACAATTGAGCTGATCATTTCATTGACACATGAGTCGATCGACTCACCACATGAGTCGATCGGTTCACCAACCTGAGTCGATCGGTTCATCACATGAGTCAATCGGTTGGGAGTGCAGACTTTGCAAAATTAGTCAATCACAGTTTCAATCAATCTAATACTCTAATCAATTGGTCCAACACCTTGAACACTATGATTTTGAGCTATCAATCAACTGAGTGTTTAATTTAACTACTAAACTCCTTTAGTAATCAATCTAAACATCGTTTGTGGATAAAATCCTCTTCCAGGTTAAATCCTTTTTGTGTGACCCTACAGGTCCATTTCACGTTGGCAGTGAAAGTCCATAACACTTATGACTTCATAAGCAAAGAGTGGTGCCTAGTCACACATCAGTGCTACCCAAGTGAAATAGAAAGTTGGAGAACAGCTTTCAATCCTACAATCTGTGAATGGTGTTACAGTGAATGTATAATTGCTTTGTCACTAATGTCCTGAATGAACTCAAGGCATGGTACCATCATCCTTTCAACGTTCATCCATTTCCTTGATCTCAGAGCAGACTGGGTGACATGTGTGTGACACAATATCACATATTGTTTCACACATGCATGCTCATGCCTATCTCAATCTTACTCATCAAGTGGCCATGTACATCAAACTCCCTTAGGAGGGACAAATCCCATATCTATCACTCACCCCTCAAAAGTTGCATGTGTCAAAGCCACCCAATCATCACCTTTATAACAACCCATGTTTTAGGATTGCGTTTGATGATGTCAAAGTATACCCAATGACATATATTGAGTGTAGTGATTTTAGGTCAAAGAATCACACACACCACCATCACTGTGAGAGATGACTGTGACTACCAAATCATGGTTCCATGTATCACTGTCACGATGGGCCTATCTGGTACACTTGTTCTCTAACAAGTACCTATGTGCTTGGTTTGATATCACTATATCATGACTAATGAGATTCTGCCATCAACCAAAACACAATCTAGTCTTTAGTGTTATTGATGTCTATGGTTATTTCCACAATAGCAACCGACTAGGGACTGAACAAGAATGTATACTCTTAACATTCGTATGATCTCATCATTTAGGTCTTGAAACCTAAAAGCATACGTCATCAAGTAAACAATTCTTTAGACATCTATCATGTTACACTATCATCTCAGAAATAATTAAAACATATAGATCGGAAATTTCCTTTAATATTATTCAAATCATTTACAAAGTATCCCATTACAATCATCACATGACTTGCTCTATGGGCATACATACCAACATCCTAGATGATCAGGCCAAAGGTTTGTCTTGTTTGAGTTTTTTATTTTTAGTCTTTTAGTGTTTACATTATAAACATCTGTCTTTGGATCTAAAAAATAAAGACATAGGGGCACTGCCATATAAGATCCCATCTTTTGATATAGAACATCGACCATTTTTCATATGGAATTCAAATGCATCCTTGTCCATAAAAGATACAAAAATGATGTTTCTATTTATATAAGGTACATAATTGTAGTTCTATAACTCTATTACAAGCTCTATGAGCAGAGATGTACTATAGGTTCCAACTGTGATGGATGCAACTCTTGTGCCATTAGCAACTCGTTGTTCCACCTCGCCTTTTCCCAAATCCCTACTTCCTTTCAGATCCTACAAATGAGAACATATGTTAGATCCACATTGTGTATTTGGTACCCATGATGAACAAATAGATAGATTTATCTCAATAACATATATACCTAAAGTGGAGATCACCATCCCCATCTTCTTCCATAATGCCTTCAAGTACAAAGGATGAGTTCCTCTTGTACTTTTCTTTCTGTTTATCTTAAGTGTTGAAATATGGATTTAGGATTGACCTCAGAACTCTTCTTGGTCTTTCTTTGATCCTTGTACTTATATTTTTTTATCATCATCATGGGCTTGTCCTTCTTAAATTTTGCTTCAACATGAATCAATATGGCAAGCAAGTCTGACATGTGCTCAGCCACATTATTCACATAATGACATGAAATAAAGCTGGTATATGATTTTGGAATTGACTTTAGAATCATATATGTGGCCAACTCTTGGCTTTAGGTGAATCCCAATTCTTCACGATGATACACATGTCCAATCATATTCATCACATGTCCTTCTACTAAGGTTCCCTCTGCCAGCTTAGACTCAAGTAGCACCTTCATGATATCATCCTGTTCTTGCTTTGCAAGATTAAGTGTCACATTCTTAAGATGTGTTACCATCTCAAGATCACTCATGTCCTTGCACTACTCATGCAACTCATAGTTCATGTAACTAAGCATAAGGTACTTCTATCTCTAAGGCATCATTAGCATGCTTTCAGTAAGCATCCACTTGTGCCCTAGGTGCATCAGGAGCAGGTATTTTTGGCATTGGTTTCTCAAAGACATATAGCTTTCACTCTTCATTGAGAACCCTTCTCAAGTCCAAAACCAGTTGTGGAAATTTGTCATGTCAAGTTTGTCCTTCTTAAGGACCAACCACAATACATATTTGTTCGTCATTTGACTCTATAAGATAAAATTTGTATTTATTAAACTTTTGATTTGATTTGAAAATTTTGATGATATTAATTAGGTCTTTAATTATTATTATTTCTGCTATTTTATTTCAACTTGATAGCCCTCACATATCAATTCAGAATAGTGTAGTGTACAATATTCTAGTGGGCCAGATCCAAGATAATCTGACTATGTCTCAACCAACGCTGCAAACCACAGCCAATTATCAAGGTAGGAAACTTTTACAAATTGCATCACATGTAATTTTGGATAGATGATATGTGCAACTCCTTGCCATACTCGTATACATGCTTCTGGGATTAGAGGCTCTAAGAATCACCATATTAAGCCTGACCCAATAGCCAACACAATAGATATGCACCCTACAAAGGTAGAACCTACATATCTACCAGCACACTTCTATGAGATAGATGGTGCACCACGTGAAGGCGTAACTTATGCTTGGTCGATCAAGATTTTCATCTGGGTTTTCATTGTAAAGCATCTAATACTTAATATAATTTTTATTTGAGGGAAATTGTATTTATAACTGCATATACTTTATCCATTAACTAAATATATATTATATATCATATACATGCTATATCCCAGAATGAAAAACATGAAATTAAAACAAAGTGATGGTTATGGACAGCCTAATGTAATTCCTTAGAGCCACAAGGAATTACCACAATCTTGGTCTACATTACATATAGAACTTGTTGTTGATGAAGATTTGTGCTTGCCAATCTAGGTTGACTACTTCAACCCTTGAATCAGTCAGCTCACCTCTTGGCCAGTCGGTTGGTCACTTCCAGTCAGTCGTCTAGATCCTCCAAACGATCGGGTAGTTGTCCTATAGCCAGTTGTTTGGATCCTCCAAATGGTCATTTCATCTGGTCCTTTGAGTTCCCAATCAACTCATCCATTGATCATCTCATCCCTGCCAGATGGTCAGCTCAGATCCTCCATCCGGTCAACTCGGATCCTCTGTGTTGTCGATTGGCATCCTTCTTCTTCATCAAAACAAGAAATTAAACTATCCCAGTATTACATGATTATAGGGAAACCTCGAGTTACATTTGAGGTACAAAAGTTAGGAGAGAATTAACTTTACATTAGGAAGATAAGATAGAGGCTTGGTATGTAGACTGAGATAAATAGGATTAACCTGGGGTTATTGTCCATAACCATGCTACACATCCACCATCAAAACCACTTTTAGGGCGAAGCATGTGAATTGTACATATATAACATATATATTAGCTTGAAATTTTGTGTGGTATTTGATTGGACATATTTATTTGCATCTCATGCAATAAATAAATGACAAAACCAAAATATAATCATATTGATTATCCCACAATATAGTAAATAACCTTAGTTAGATACCACCTTAGTAAAATATGGCTACTGAATAGGCATCAGAAACAAATGAAAATTATCAACCATATTCCCCATAAACCAGCAGATCACATCAATTACTATAAGATAGGAAGGATGATTTTGAGGATATATTTGGTCCTAGAGAAAGTCTAGTGACATCTCCTTATCGTCATAGATGTGCAACCATCATCTAGTTGCATTAGGAGTCATCTAACTATTGTGCGTCCTGGTCTGTACCACAAACTACAACCTCGAATGTTGTCTTCTGCAGTAGCTCCTCTCACCATGGACTACTGGTTGACGTTGGTCTCCTAGCAGAAGAAAACGAACTCCTTCCTTTAGAGAAATCCACATGAACTACCTAGAACTCATGTCATCCTGCTAGAATGGATACGAAGGAGTTGTCCCTCCCATTCCAATACAAATCACCAACTTGCTATCCTACAACAATGATCCTCAATCGTTCTCTCCTATATCTATCCCTCCATAGTCGTATAGGACTTGTGTGACCTCTCTTGGTTACCACAACCAGAGAGGAGAAAAATTGTCAGAGACTGATTCTCAATTGTCTGTGTTGTACTCTAGGAAGCCCCCCAGTACCCCTCAATTTATACTAGAATCCAGGGATAGGGTTCTCAATCTGTGCAGGAGTGGAAGGGACCGGAAGATCTTGAATTTTCACAAAATTCTAGAAATTTTGCAGCCTACAGTAGCCAAATGGTAATCTGGCAAGCCAGATGGTTGGCTCCCTTATGTAGGGAAATCATGAACAGATATAGGTAGTGGAAACAAAAAATTTATTACTCATTTTCCAAGAATAGCAAGATTGTGTCAACAATAATGTATCTAGGAAGAAAGGTTTCAAGGTTATACCTGGTCCTAGAGCAAGTCCAGTGACATTACCCTTGCAGCTGTAGATATGTAACTGTCTACTAGTTGCTCTTGGATGGTATATGTGCAACTCCTATTCTTCACCACAGGCAGAAAACTGGAATAACGTCTATAGCGGCTCTTGTGGTCTCACCATAGACTACTGGTTGACATTGTCCACTAAACGACAAACAACAACCTCCCGCCTCTAGAGTAGTCCACGCGGTCAACCAATATCTCCATGTTGTGCTACCAGAGCCAATGAGAAGGATTTTTCCCCTTCTATCAACGCATTAGTCGCTGACATGCTCTCACACAACAACTAATCTTAGTTGTTCTCTCCATCTCTGTCCCTCTCTTTAACAGGTAGGACTTTCTTAGGCTCTCATTGGTTACCACAACCAAAGAGGAAAATAATTGTCAGAGCAACTAATTCACAATTGTGTGTCTTTGGAAGCCCCTAGGATCCCTCTATTGATAGTAGAGGTTGGGGTAAGGGTTCCCAGTCGGTATGGGAGTAGAAGGGTCTAAAATCATGAATGTTCTAGAACCTATGACATGTGAGATGGTCATCTCACAAAGTAAAATAGCCATCTAGTGCATGAAATGGTCATTTCACACAGTTTCCTATTCTAAATCAAATTGGAAATTTGAATCCAACTAATGCACAACATAATGTTAGCACTAATCCTTGATTCAATCAAATTTCCCCATGAATGGGGTGTCTTGCGACCACAAACTGGTTGTCTCACGACCACAAACTGGTCATCTTACTCACATGAGCCGATCATCTTAGGACCACGAACTGGTCATATCGCTCATGCGAGATGGTTGTTTCGTGCCCCAATTCTGGCAGAACTCAGCTAATTCAATTCCTAATCAACCGACACTCCAAATAGTCAGTACAACACTTGAACTTGATGATTCTGAGTCCAGTCAGTTGATCTATTGTTTGATTGAATATCTAAACACCTTTAGCATTCAATCAAAACATCATTAATGAATATACTCCTATAATCCAAGTGTATCCTGTGACCATATAGGTCCAGAATTATGTTGGTAGTGAATGTCCATAACAAACTTATGACATCACAAGCAAAGAGTGATGCCTAGTCACACATCATTTCTACCCAAGTAATTTGGAAAGTTGGAGAACAACTTCAACCTATAATTCGTGATTAGTGTTATAGTGATCGTATAGTTCCTTTATCTTTGATATCCAAATTGAACTCAAGGCATGGAATCGTCATCCTCTCAACGCTCAATCTGTGTTCCTTAAAGTAGAGAAGACTGACTGAGATGCATATGAGTTCACATATCACATATTTAATCACATCAATACGGACATACATTTATCTGTCTCACTTATCAAAAGGCCTTGGATATCTAACTCAGGTAGGAGGGACAAATCCCATCTACATCACTCACAGTCAGTCCCCATGTGTCTTAGCTACCCAATCATCACCTTTATGGCAACCCGTATTTCAAGATTATGTTTGATGTTGTCAAAGTATACCCAATGATATGTGATGAGTTTAGTGACTTCAGGTCTAAGAACCACAATCACCATTATCACTATGAGAGTTGATTCTGACTACCATTCCATGGTCTCCATGTATCACTCTCATTGTGGGTCTGTATGATACATTGTTCTCTAACATATACCTATGTGCTTGACTTGATATCAGATATCATGACTAATGAGACTCTATCATCAGTCAACACACACTCTAGTATTATTTATTGTTGTTGCATATTTTGCTTCCATAATATATCTGACTAGGGACATAACAAAAATGTATGCACTCTTAGCATACATATGGTCCATTGTTTAGGTCCTCAACTTGAAGACATACGTCATTGAGTAACATCATTCTTTAGACATCTTACATCTATGTCATCATCTCATAACTAAGACAAACATAATAGATGGAATTACCTTATTATTATCAAATCATATATCTAATGCCTCATCCCAATCATCATATGATTGGCTCTCTGGGCATTCATACCAACAGACTCCCACTTGCACTTAAAGACAATCACCCACAAATCATATTCTAAGTGATCTTTAACATGTCCATCATGTTTCTACTACACAAGTATTTTTATAGCGGGTTTAGGAATGTTTGCTTCATGTCAGTATATTGCAACTTTCACATCTTTTCATTGTATTATTACTCATATGAGATCGAAGTTTTATAGTATGCTATCTGAGATTCCAGCCTAGCCAATAGCTTCATTATTTTTATAAGTATTTCTACTATGTCATCAATGGTTGGAACCTCTCATAAGTTCACCCATATGAACTTCATATAGTATCCTCTGTTGTTCTCATTAGCTATAGATACTCGACTTCTTCTATAGATATAAACAATTGTCATTAGCTCGGAACCATTTCCAGCTTACAATTCTCATTTAAGGTCAAACATAGATTGTGATCATTTTGTCAGTTCAGAAGCTTGCATGGGTATAACCCTTTACATCCAACTCTTCCTTATTACCATAACCAAGGAGATGTTTTTTATGATAGTCCAATGGGTCTCATTGGCATCTGAAATATACCTTCTTGTCATGTCCAATACATACAAGATTGCTAGGTAGGTATATATATGTCCTCTCATCATGTCTAACACATATGAGACAACTGTATATCCTCTCTTTGGTGTCCAATACATACGAGATAAAAATATATTTTCTCATTGTGTCTAATACATATGAGATAACGGGATAAGTACATAACATCATATTCAAGATAGATCCAATTTTGGATTCATATGGCATTTATCCATGTGTTCCTGATCTACATAAGAATTGGGACACTAGGCTCTTCAGAGACTAAATCCATGGAATATGGACATGTTTCTCTCATTGAGTCTTGTATGTTAAATCCTTCAGCATTTTGCTAATGTGTGTTCTCTTACTTAGGTCAAGAAACTTTCCAAATCTATTTCTATAGATCTCAATCATATCACATAGGATGTTGGACATAAGCCCTTCATAGAGAAGGTACTTTCCTTGCCAGGCTTTAACATTTACAGGATAAGGATGTTATTCCCCATCATTATGTGGAATACAATAATGCACCCACTAAATCTTTTGTAATCACAAAGTTCATCTTCAATCTGACTCCATTCAAACCCTTTGAGTATCTTGTCAAATAGACGATTCCATATCTGAGATGCTTTCTTCAATCCATAGATTGACCTTTGTAGCTTATAGACTTTATTTGCATTAATGGATTTATAAAACTATTACGATGTATCATGAACACATCCTCTTAACTATTCCAATAAAGGAATGTAGTTTTGACATCCATATGCCAAATCTGACTAGTCATAATAAGATGCAACAACAAGCATGATCCTGATGGATTTAACCATGGTAATTGTTGAAAGACTTCATCATGTTCAACACCTTGAACTTGTTTGAAAATCTTTGCAACCAATCTACCCTTCAAGTTGGTCTTCTCTCAAAGACCCAAATACACCCTATGGGTTTTACCCCTTTAGATGGATCCAGCGAGGTCATGCCTTGTTTGTGTACATGGAGTCCATCTTAGATCTCATGGCCTCAATCCATTTCTCAGACTCTAGTCCCTCAATAGTTTCTAGGTAGGTTGTTAACTCATCTCTATGATCAACTCATCGCCTTCTTGAGTTATAATATATCAAAATTTTTCAAACTCAAGGCATGTTCTACTAGAAATATAAGGTATTGTGTTACATAAGGAACTTGAGATTCCACAACACATTGTGAGTCTCATTGTTCCCATTGTACCTCTTTAGGTTCAATGTTTTCTTATTTATCTCAAACAATTCAAGTTCTACTTTTACTCCCACTGATTCCTTTGGAACCAAGTACCTCATCAGGAATACATCCATGCATATCAACAAACAACTTTTTTGTGGGATTGGGATAAGATTAGTACTCAAAAAATAATATTTATGTGATTTGTGGACAAATCCTTTTAAGAAATCATTTTCTTATAGAGGTATTCATCCCTAATCACTTATAAAAGACACATCAGGACACCTTCCATGCCATATCACATATGGTGTCTTTTAAACCATTTAGACTATACATTCTTTTAGTGTAAAGCATGTGCCCAAAAGAAATTGTAAGATTAGCTAGATTTTATTGATAATCTCACCATGGCATAACAGGGTGTGATACCTTCTTTATACTTTACTCTCATGATACACTTCTATTGTGTTTCATGGGGAGTTCATCATAATACACTATCATGATCTCCCAGAATGTCCTCAAACTCTTGGTTTAATTATTTCAACATCAATCATATTGAGGTGTCTTAATACTTTTATCGAGTTAGTTATGTACTTCATTCATAATCTCCTTGAACATTTCGAGAGATTTAGAATTGTATCTAATTAAATACAAACATTTATATCTACTTATAACATCAGTAAATATAATGAGGTATTTGTAACTACCTTTGGCATTTATTCTAAAAGTTCTATGTACATCAATATGTACTAGTCCTAATGGAATAGTCGATCTCCCACTACATCTAGTTAATATTCTCTTATCATATTTCCCAATAAATAAGACTTGCATGTCTCTATTAGTTCAATAACCAAAAGAGTCTAGATAACCATCATATGGATTCTAGAAATGCATTTCTCATTTATTCTCTTAGATGACGATGTGATAGGTATTCATTGTTTGAGTCATTGAGTCACTCAATATATGTGTCACACACATATTTGTCTTTAGAACTATCATGTATAGTTTTTGAGACATAGGGCATTGCCATAAACAATCACATATTTTAAAATGAAGCATAATGTTCTTGTCACACAAGACATATCATTTTCATCAATGGCAAGTATACAATAGTAATTCACTGATTCTATTATGTGCCCATGAATGATAGTTTCCAACTGTACAGGAAAAAACCCTTACTCCTCACAGTTCTAGATTACTTCTTCTCATGTTGTGAAGTAGAGATCCTTGTCTCCATCTTCTTTCCAAGATCCTCTATAAAGAAGATAGTTCTTTCCAATGTCTAGACAGGAGACATTGATGGCACTTTCTTTCCTTTATCCTTTAATTGAAAAGGACAAATTCTTTTTATACTTACCCTTCTCCATAAGTTGAGTGTAGAAGACTTGTACTTAAGCTTAGCCTCATAACACTTCTTGGCTTTGCCTTTGCCCTAGGAATCTTCTGTTGATCACCATTATAGATTTTTCCTTCTTCTTCCTTACTTCAACATCAGCATGTCAAACATTTGATAAAATGAATATATGTTTCATACAAAGCTTTCATAATCATATCCATGGTAAACTCTTAACCTAAGAGAAATCCTAGTTACTCCACATGCCCATTCATATTGAGGACATGGGGCTCTATTGGACCTCCCTTTGTCAGTTTACACTCAAATAACACTTTGGAGACATTATACATTTTCTATCGCAAGTGTGAGGGACTATTGAGAGAAAGCTCCAACTTCTCTCTAACAACACCCTCTCTGTGCAACATCTTCGACTCTCGGCATCTCCTCCGAATGGCTCCAACCACATCAAAGTACACACCACAAACAGATCCTAGCTAGACGTTTAGCAACATCACCAGCTAGAAAAACACATCACAGTCACTCGATCAGCTAGCTGAAGCATCTACTGTCACCACCATCATTAGAAAACATTGCACCAGGGTATGTTCTACTGCACTCTCCATCTTGTAACAATTTTAACACCGCCCTAACATCTCCTCACATAGATGAGTTGAACTCATGCCCCCGCACAGGAGCACTACATTAGCTTTAATACCAATTGTAGTTGAGTACGCACCTGCTACTACCACAATGTGATAGCTTCCCCAAACCTTCATTTATTAGGAGACAACACACTTATCTATGATGGGATACAATTGGGAACCATTTTTGACACTATAGAATGGTGTCAAATTCACCACCTCTACTCCACAACTAGCCAACATTCGATCTCCCACCATGAGAATAGGATGTCATATCAGTGCCACCCTGAGCTAGAGCAAGATTCTTTCACACAGCAACAATACACAGTCAATCATATAAGAACAAGATAGGCACAACCAAAAAACCGATGAGAAAGAAAACTAGCCTATCTACAAACAACTTTAACATGACCATCAGGTTCCCTTTCATGAGTTACGCACTTGATGAGCCAGATAATCAAATAATTGTTTAGCTTCCTAGAGCATGAAAATACCACCAGTTTGATCTATACTTAGGGGTTAACAAGATGTAGATGGGGAACACAAATTTTGAGGTAGTCATAGATTATGACAACAAATTCAACATCTACATCGTGCATGGGTGGGCAGAAATGATTGCATCACTTAAACTCAAGAGAGAATGGACCATCTTCCTCCGTCCCGTTGTTGATCGAACCCTAATGTCATGCGTTACAAATTTTAACAACAAAATCCCAGTGGATCCATACTCACTCTTCTATACACTTGAAGAATCAGACGCCATGAGTACCGACTCAGTAGATTAGCTTTTTGTCCCTAAGAAACATCAAACTAAGCTTGGATTGAAAGTCAATCCAATCGAGATCACTCAACATCTACATCAACAAAACATACTAAAGAGGAGGATGTAACATCATTAGTGTTGTCAAAAAGATCTATAGCAGAAAGCTACAATTGTATAAACTCAATTGTTTCATCAGTGATAACAACACATATATCTTTGAAAAAACTTTCTGAACAACACCAAGAAAATATCAACTGCAACATACTACTTCACTATGAAGCCAACATCCCCCACTTCATGCACTCTCAGCAATAGAGCTTGCATTATCGACTTTTTCTAGAGATGAAAACCCTAAAGGATGGACCATTGTCACCCACAAGAGAAAACCACACTTTTGGGCTTTGAGATGCAACATATGCAATAGCAAAGGTCATTCGAATTCCTGATTTACTTCACCTCCTTGCTTCTTCATTTGGAACTGGCTTGGGAACCTTTCCTACATATGCTCTCAACATTTATGTCCTTCTCTAGGTCGTCATAACCCACTTTATAGTAGAAAGAGAACTTTACATGCAAAACAAATGATTACCGATAGATCTCATCACACCAGAGGATTTGTCAAATTAGATAATTTTCCTAAACCTAATAAACACTTGACTACTTTCTCTAACCCTTACTCCTATCTCTACATTCCTGGCCAACAAACTGCTCTACCTCCCCCTTCACATGAGCATGTCAACCTGACTGCTGCCACACTCCCTAAGACTCTATCCATACCATCTATAAAACCTTCTTTCTTCCCTACAACCCACACCTCAAACCACCTTCTCCCATTCACCCAAATGTCTTTCACCCTTCACTATGGCTCTTGTTGTTCACCTAGATAGGGAATTCCCTATTGATTACCTACAAACTCCATGTGATTTCTAAAAGTTTTCACCAGTCATAGAATCCTTGTCACCATCACCAAAAACATCTATAACAACACAGTCAACATCCTTGATGTTACTAGATCAATATCCCTCCTACTTTCGGGATACACTATCTTAAAACCTAAGATCCTATCACCATAACAACTCTACTCCGTACCTAAAGGAACCAAACTTGATCACCTATTTGGACAAGTCATGACCATCCCATATAGCACCAGTTTCATGCAAGTAAACATTACCAAGTGGACTCTAGAACAAAGGTCATCCCTTGTTGGTTTTGGTGGTTTGGGTTGGTTTTCCATATCAGATATTCCACTACACCTATGGGAAGTGGAGGTGTTTAGAGCTATTGTACAAATCTTTGGTGCTACCCTCGAGTTTGTTAGTTATGACACGCTCCATCCCATACAATACATCAATTCCTTTTGTGTCTTCTCCATAAAACAAGCCATTACACTATCTTCTTCCATTAAAACCAAACTCGGAGAAAAGATCTAAAAAATAAAACTCACTACAGAGAACCCCATAGTTGTTTCCACCATCTTCTCTAACATCAGCTCTCACCCACCATCTTAGTTCTATCTGGCCAACTCCAAAAAAACCTTCACTTCCACTAGAAAACCCAATGAGAGACACATGGTTTGGGAGAGAAAAAAATCCACAGCCATTTCATAGGATGACACAAACCAATTAACACAAAATAAGATGCCACCAATCTCCTCCCCATCAGCAGACAACAACACACACACACACTACAAGAATCCTTCAAACCATTTCCATTTCACAACAATGACACAGAAAAAGCAACTGACATAGATTCTAATATTGTTCAGAAGTTGAAAACTGCCATTATTGATTTGATTTGATCTGATCCTCACAGAGTCCTATGAAGAAGAGCAAACAAAAAGCACTTTCCTCAATCTCAGCCATCAACATGTTGTCTACAACACCAGAGGGTGTAACCAAGTGAAACTACTTTGCCACTGAAGAAACAAGTATATCCTCAACACATCTTAATAACTCTTCTATAGATACATGTCTATCACCATCGACTACAAACTATTCATCTAATTTTGATAACCAAATTGTCAATATCAAAGATATACCTTCATGGCCTAATATTCAATCATTTACACTATTTGTTGATAATCTAGGTATCACCTTTGAAAATAAGTCTGTTACACAAAATGCCTTAGATGACATAGAGAAAATCATGCACTAGAAAAACCACAAATAAATTCATGATACCTACACCACACTTGATAACCGTCATCTCCATTGATTTTAAACCTGATTGTAGCAACCTTGCACAGACACACTAGATGAAGATACCATCATGGAATATTTGTGGTGCCTCCAGTCATCATAGGATAAAAGAAATCATGAGACACATTTACAATAACAATATCAACATTGTTACCATCCAGGAAACCAAAACCTATCTTACACCATTTTCCTTGAAAACCATATGAGGAAAACACATCAACTCTTGGTACCACATCCCACCTATAGGTTTAAAGGGGGTATAGCTATTGATATCAACAAATGTTTGTTTTGAATCAAACATGTAGAGATTTTAAACTATTCTATTGCCCTTCATATCGCCAACTCCTTGGACGCTCTTGAATGGTACTTCATAGGGGTCTATGGGGAACCTAGCTCTTATAAAAATACTTACATTGAAGATATCAAACTCATATTAGTAGGTATGCCAGCAAACCATGGCTCCTGGTATGAGATTTCAACCCTATCACCAGAACTTTAGATAGAATTAACTTTTCCCATCAGACTAGCCATATGTATCCGACAGACAAAAGTTTTAGCCAGCTCCTCACACCACACAACCTGATTGATATTCCACCATCTAATGCTCAATTCACCTAGCATCAAAATCAATCTTGGTCTAGGTTAGACCACTTCATATACACAACCCATTGGGAAGACCTTTACCCTCACTCTTATGTCTCCATTGCGCATCAACATATTTCCGACCACTTCCCTATCATCATTGATACCAAACCTCTAAAATGGGGTCGTAAACCATTTTGCATTGAAAATTTTTGGCTCCTTGACCCCCACTGTCTAGAATTATGCAAACAAACATGGGTCACATATGATTCTTACACATTAGAGCCATGTTACAATATTCACAACAATACTAAAAGAATTATGATTACATTCAAATCTTGGAAAAAATTGAAATATGAGAATATCAGACATAAATTGGCTGACCTGGAACAACATCTCTTTGTATATAGTGATCCTATGGATGATCCTTCCATCACTCTAACCATCAAAGAAGAAATCAAACACATCTGAAATTGCGTTGATACTATATGGAAACAACGAGCCAAAATTAGATGGGCTACTTCGGGAGACAAAAACACAATTTTTTTCCACAAAACTTGCAATTACAATGATCGTAAAAACATCATTCCCATGCTTAACATCAATGGCAACATTACGTCCAATGAAAATGTGATTATCAACCATATTGTCCAACATTTGAAACACATGTTTAACACTGGACTTGAGCCTACTATACTTGATTCCATTAATTGGAAACACATTTGTAAAACTAAAATCCCATCCCCTCATAACACTATGAAAGACTTCAACTTTGAGGAACTAAATGATGCCATATTAGCTCTTGGTAGAAACAAATCACCTAGACCCGATGGTCTTAACACTGAATTCTACCTCGCTAATTGGAACCATATCAAAGGTGACTTCATTAAACTTCTCCAATGTTTCTAAGAGAACACAAATGTCCACAAACACATCAAAACTCTCAATCATACCAACATAACCCTTATCAAAAAAGTGAACCACCCTAAACAAATTACACAATTCCAATCCATCAACCTCATCAACACATCATGCAAAATTATTGAAAAAATCCTCAACAATCGTATCAAACCCCAGCTTGAGAATATCATTGTTCATAACCAAAATGCCTTCCTTAAACATCACAGCATCCATGACGCCTTCATTATGGTCAATGAATCCTTGCACCTATGCTACAAAAATAAGACACTAGTTATTGTAATCAAACTAGATTTTGAGAAAGCCTTTGACTTCATTAACTGGAACTATCTTCTCCATACTATGACTGGATATGGTTTTCCAAGAAAATCGAACAAATGGATACATGATTGCATCTCAACCAACAACTTCTCTAACAGCATCAGTGGATCACCTTTTGGACATTTCCATAATACAAACGGCCTCAAGAAAAGTGACCCTCTATCCCTATATCTATTCACCCTGGTCACTTCCATCCTCACTAACATGATTAATCTTAGAACCCCTCATGGGCTCATAACATCACCTACTGAATGTTTTGAGAACATAATCCAATTTTTTTATGACACCATGATCCTATTTAAACTTATAGATAGCACTGTCATTAACACCATTTGCATCATCGACCTCTTTTCCTACATCTCGGGTCTTAAGATAAATCTTACCAAATCTTCCATCATTGGCATCAACACTCCATAGGAAGTCGTCAATAGATACATATCCTTTCTCAAATGCAAGACTGAACATTTTTCGATCTTGTATCTTGGTTTGCCTATCCCCTCACCCATCTACACATAGTCTATGGACCCCCATCATTGAAAAAATAAAAAAAACAAGCTTCAATCTTGGATGAACCAATTCCTCAACCTTGTTTGATGACTCACCCTCCTAAATAGTGTCATAACACCTATAACCACACACTACCTTACTTGTACTACTTTTCCTAGTCAAACCTTAAACTTGATTAACTCTATCAGAAGAAAGTTCCTATGGAATCATTACAACGAAGAACATGAGAGAACAAAAATGCATTTGGTTAATTGGGACACTATACAGGAACCTATTAAATATGGTGGATGGGGTATCATAAACATCAAGGTACATACCTTATGCCTCATCACCAAGATCAAAACAATATGATACAAAAGTTGAAAGGCCACTTCCACATACCACCAGCATTGAAAAGTATTAATACAGTCAGAGCATTGAAACTTCTGACCAGTATGAAACTGAACTCCCTCAAAGTACACCTTACAAACAACCTCAATCCAGACTCTATCCAAGACATCATCCATGACCTTGAATACAACGTTGCTAACAGAATCTCATGGAAATGGGGGCCTACATATGCACCAAAAAAGGCTTACTTACATCTTACCTATAGAGGGCACATTTCGGATATGACTACCATTTGGAAAATGAAATGCCACACCAATATAAAATCTTCTTCTGGCTTATTTTAAATAATAAGCTATCAACTGACCATTACATCTATGTAAGAGGTTTCCATGGACCTACTAGACTCTATCTCTATCTTTAGGCAGTAGAAACAACACAACACCTCTTCACCTCATGTCACTTTACGCTTCACTTTCTACACATATACTTTTTGCCACATTCACTCATAGATCAAATTCTTTTGCCAAACTAGATACGACACATAAAATCAAATTATACAAATCATTTAGTGCCAAACATCATTATAATATCTTCTGGAACATTTGGATAGAGAGAAACTTAAGAAAATACCAAAATATTATATGTCGTCAACACCAGTTACTAATAGACATTGATCATTTATAAGACCCTTGACCTATGTTTTGGGCTAACCTTGTATGCTTTGGATTGATGATGTACTTAGAACATTGATCTAATCCTTTGATATTATCTTAGAGAATGTGGAGAGATTTAACCTCCAGTTTGAGCTTGTTTGAATGTTGTATGAGCTTTTTGTGCTAGTTTTGGTGCAAATTGTAAATTACCCTTTTGAAGTGGTATTCTTATTAATCTACCACCTATAGAGTTTTCCTTCCTTCTCTTGGCTTCATGAGTGAGGTTGTGGTTCTTTGGAGTGCCTTGTTGGACCCTTATTTGAGTGGTATCACCCTTAGTGATGACTAGGGTTTTCCTAGGGATGGGTGCCTTAACCATGTGACCCTTGTTGGTTTGTTTCGAGCTAGGTCATGACCTAGGGCCTAGTTGGAGGATGTCATAGTCAAGACACCTCCCCTAGGTGTGCTTTCCATGACGGAGATGGTCTTGAGTGTCTTGGGTCGAGATGGGTGCTCATGTGAAGAGTGTCTCGATCTAGGGTTTGTGGTGACCCTGTGTTGTGACCTAGTGGTCCTTTATGAGGTGTCACGACCATGGGTAGTTCCCTTGGTGTGTTGTAGTTGCAACATGAGGGTTGGATGGACTAGGTGGTCAATATACAACCTAGAGTGTATCACCATCTCTTGCATGTGGTCTTTATGTGGTTGCATGTTAGTTTCTTGAGTGGACAAGTGTCCCTTTGGGGCCTTCTTTCATTGACACCTCAACCATTGCCCCTACCTCTCTCCTCCTTTGCTTTATAGACCCTCTTCTCTCCATGCAAGTGATCTTTTTCATCCGTCCTCTTTCTCTTTCCTTGTTTGGACGATCTTGGAGCTTGTTGGAGCAAGAAGGATCTATTCTTGGTGCTTTGGAGGTGGTCCAACCCTTGCATTTGGTGTTTGTGGTGATCCTTGGTCATCTTAAACCTTGGTGAGTGTTTATCTTCCTTGTTAATATTTTCTTTGGATCTTCTACCCTACCTTATTCCCCTTTCTCGTCCCTAGACCATGTTTTGAGATGTTGGTCATTCTTGAGAGTAAGCTTCTCATCACAAGGGTAATAGGCCATGTTTTGACAAAGCGACACCCAATTGAGAGGGAGTTTCTTATCTCTTTTCCCCCTTCTTTCTTTTGGTTAGGCCTTGCAATTTTTGTCCTCTTTCTTGAGCTATTCTTGGACCTTGATGTTTCCTCTTTCTTGAGGAGCTATTGTGGCCCAAAGTGGAGCTTTTGGTGGAGCTTGATCTTCTTTTGTGATCGTGTTCTTGGAGTTTGCCTACCTTGGAGTTGATCTTCTCTAAGGTAGGTTATATAACTCTTAACCTCCTCTATTATTGAATTCTTTATTGTTAAATGTTATTGTTTTCTCTCTCTAAATGTTTCCTTAACATGCTAATGGATGGTGATATACCTAGAACTTGGAGGATGTTAAGATCATTCTTTGTTTGGATGTAATCCGAAACTCGAATTTCCTTTGTACCAATTTTGCTGTTATGGGTACATGATGGTTTTCCTTCCTTTCTTGACCTCCGTTGAGTTTCATGCATGATGATCGAGTGTTTTAGTGATTAATGAAGTCTTGGCTTGGTTTGGGTGGTGATGATCTTGGTTTCTCTCCCTTATTAATATTCCTTTTTATGGTGGTTCTATGAAGTTTGTTTAGGGTTTGATGACCGTTTTGCAAGAGGTTTTTTCCTCTATGGTGATGATGAGTTTCCCTTGTTGGATCACCTATTTTAGTCATGGATTTATCTCTATTTTGACCTTCATTTGATTGTGGTTCTTGGTCTTAGTGGTAGCTTGGCCTTAGTAGTCACCATTCCTTATTTTTTCTTGAGTCACGACATCTCTTTATCTTGAGGTTTTGGGTTGAGGTCATGACTCTACATTTTCCCTAATTTTGGTTGTGGTGATAATGCCGCATTTTCCTTAGTTTTGGTTGTGGTTGTAACATCACATTTTCCCTAGTTTTGGCAAGGTCATAACACTGTGTTTTCCATAGTTTTGGTGGCAGTCCTAACATCTTGTTTTCCCTAGTTTTGGTCGCAGTTGTAGTGCCACATTTTTGGTTTTTGGGGTCAAGATGGGTCTTCATTTAGATGTCACAATTGTGACATATTGGTTGGTTGTAACCCATGAGATGTTTTGGTCGGGATGCCCTAGTTGTGGGCCATTCTCTCCTATCTTGTCTTGGTAGGACCTTGCTTCTATTTTGGATGAATGCTTGCTATTGTGTTGAAGATGACCCATGTCCCTGTCGTGGTCGCGACATGCATAGGGTTGGTGGTCACAACATCCATTTTTCTTGGGGTCGCGACAAGTGCTTCTTGGGTAGTCGCAACCTGGTTGCATGAGTGGTTGTGGCACATGTATGATGGGTGGTTGAGAGGCATGCTTCATCACATAGTTGATATACTTTTGTGAGTAATTTATAAGCCATGTAGAGTCTTATTTGGATAATGTATGATCAACCCTAATCATTTTCCTCAACCCTAAGATGCTCTAAGATAGTGGGAGGTGGTGCTCCAAAGGTTTGTTGTTTATATCTAGATTTAAACCTATACTTGACTATAGTGTGGATCCCTAACTCTAAATGAGAATGTGACGTGTTTGTTTCTCTATCTTCAAATGGTCATTATAGTATGATAATTTATATGTCTTGTTTATAATCCATAACCTTGCAGGTGATATGTATGCCATGTCTTATGTATGTTGCGATGATAATTATATGATATAGGGAGGTGCTTATACACATCCATGTGGCACAATGTAGTGTTAAATATGCAAGGCTTAAGGTGATGAGTCCTATGACCTAGTGATGGCTTAATGCCTATTGAAAGGTGATATCCTCAAGTGATGTGATTAAGGGATTGAGATCCCATGATGATGTGTGACATTGATGGTGGCCTTGAGAATGGCAGAGAAATGAGTATCATGTGGTGATCGTGTGACAAGTTCATAACTTATACGTGTTATGTATTCTGAAGATGCAACACACCCTTAATCATGTAGAGTTTGTTTTAGCTTTATACGTTGTAACTTGATTGACACTAAAGGTCACCCAATTGGCTAAGTAATCAAGTGAAACCTAATCATGCAGTTTGTTTTATGCCATAGATCCAGTTCCAGTCTCAGTTTTATTTATTGTATTTTAACTCAAAGCATATATTTTTGAATATGCAGGGGTGCAAGTCGAGTATCTTCTTGCATCCATAATTACTGGTTACATGAGACAACCATGCATGAGACGATCTCCTTGTGATATGTATGGCCATGAGTGAGCCACTCCTTCTTTTAAGAACGGCCATGCGTGAGCCTATTCTTCTAGCGTCGTTACCTGTACCAAGGTGGGATAGGCATTTTATATGGACAACCATGCACAAGTCGATCCTTTTGTGACCATGTGTCACTCTTTTGTGGTTGATTGGTATGTCTCTGTGGTGTTCTCTTGTGTTGACCAAGAGGTGTTGGAGAGGTCGTGGATTCCAGCTCTTCCATGGACCTTGTATGGCACTATCAATTTCCCTTCATAGGGGGAGGTTGAATTTGGGTGGTACGACTCAAATCCTCAGGGCATAATAAGAGACGGAATACATCCGTGTAGTATATGTGCTTAAGATGACATACATCTCACATTGGTTGATTCCTTTTCCTTATCCTTGTACTGATTTCTTGAATAATAAGATGGTAAGAAAAGTCAACTATTAGACATGTTCTTAATATTCCTTTTTAAAATATAACTTGACCTATTATTCAGTGCTAGTTGTCTAGTCTTATTTAATCTGTTTTACCTATTCAATACATATAATTTAGTTGAATATGCTCAGTCTATTTAGTATGATGATTTACCTACTTAGCTTATATGTGCTTTAATAGAGTTTTCAGAGAGTTATATCTCTCGTTGGGATGTTTGGTCTCACCCCGTGGGTTTTCACATCTTTTAGGTGACCGTGCACTAAGAGGTAGAGGTCGTGTAACTGAGGATGAGTAGCAGCAAGAGTAGAAGTCGATAAGGTTGGGTGTGCGGCTAGTCTTTTAATGCTAGAGTCCTAGAGTTGTCCATGTACACTCGGACCCTTGGGGTGTTTTTCTTTGAGATGTTTTGTGGATATGTGATCAATATGAGGTTTTGGCCTGTGTTCCATGGTTGTGTAGCTATAACATATGTACTTGTAAATTAATGTGTGGAACTAGTATCTTGTGTAATAGGTTGATGATAGGAATGTTGACATGCAGTCATGTAAGTACTATGTGACATGTTATGCCCTACGTGTTGTAGACCTTGTGGACTCATATGTAATAAGTTTTTATCTTATGGTGATTTAATGAAAACAATTTTAATTATCTGTGTTTTCTAGCAATCTGTTTGCTTACTGTTGTTTCATAGTTTGGTTTTGAGTAATCTCATTTGTGGCACGTCGGTGCATCACAGTTTGGTTGGTATCTGAGCTTTAGGTTTGTTGAGTCTACAGGGACCTAGGAGTAGGGTTTGTGTTTGTTCTAATGTCCTCCAGTCTATTTTATAGTGACTTCTACTTATGCATAAGAAGAAGAAGAGTAGAAAAGATGGCTAGAGAACATGAAGAACATGTTGTAGAGAGAAGTTTTGTTGCACCCAGTGGTGGTGTGAGGGCTCAGGTAAGAGAAGATCGGGTGCCTGATGAGCCCCAGTTTCACTAGGCTGTGATAGAGAACCCTACCTTCTAGTCTCTATTTGGGCAGTTTATTGCAACGATGATGTACATGGTGGACAAAATTCCTTCCCCACAGCCCAGGGCAGTTGTCCTCAGTGCCAAATCTCTAGGAGTGGGGAAGACCTTTGAGAGGCTAAGATGTGTTGGTGTTGTAGAGTATGATGGTACGGCTGATCCAGTAGATGTTGATCTCTCGCTGACAGAGTTGGAAAAGTTTTTCAATATCCTTAATATCCCCAAGGCCGACAAGGTGAAGCACATAGTGTATCTCCTGAAAGGGAGTGTTGGCCATTGGTGGGCCATTGAAGAGGATAAATGGCGAGGTGTTGATATTAGTTGGGGGAGTTCAAGCAAGAGTTTGTTACCAGGTACTTTCTACGGACCTATCTGGATGAGAAGATCAATCAGTTTGAGTGGATATGGCAGGGATCCATGTCGATCAACAAGTATGAAGAAAGGTTTATGGATCTATTGAGCTTATGTCCTCACATGGCATCAACATATGTGGAAAGGATCAGGCCTTTTGAGAAAGGACTGAATGCTGAGATGATGACGGTGGTGGCAGCGCTTGAGAATCGTGAGAAGTTTGTAATGTTTGTGGAGTCCATCATAACGATTGAGCGGTCTTTGGTTGAGAAGCGGGAAAAGAGTGCCAAGAACCGGACAGAATAGTTTTAAGGGCAGTCGTCAGGAGGCTTTAAGAAGCCTAGGTTTTCTGCACCACCATCACAACAGAGGTCTAGGCACAAACCCAGTGATTGCCCAGTAAGGGAAAAGGACACATTTTTTCACCAACAGGAGCTCAAAGTGTAGCATTAGCTTCGATGAAAGGACCATCTCGACCATGGTATGATAACAAGACCTACTACAAGTGCAAGTAGGGTGGGCATGCAAAGTTTTTCTACCCTATGAAGGATGAAGAAGTCGCCCAGCAACATAGGTAGAGCCAGTAAGGCTCATAGAGATAGAAGTTCAGTGGTAGTGGAAGGGGACGTGGACAAGCATCTCAAGCTAGCTCTTTAGGACAGGCCAACAGAGGAAGAGGTGGCAATAGGCATGGCTAGATTCTATGCTATGAGTTATCCTGGAGGAGTGGTCAACCCATGAGTAGTGGTAGGTCATATGGAGTTATTTCATTCTAATTTGTCTTTTTCTTGATTTATATTGGTTGACCAGGGTGTGACGCACTCTTTTGTCACTTGATAAGTGGTTGATGTTTGTTCTATGCATGTTAGCCTTAGGCGGGATAGTCTTTGTTTAGAAACACCGCTAGTTGGTTCCGTAGAGTTGCGAGAGGTTTTTCCTTCTTATGTCCTTTCTTTCTCAGTACATAGCATTCAAGTGGATCTTTTACCACTTGACATGCATGGATTTGATGTGATCCTTGGAATGGATACTTTGGAAAACTATCATGTGGTCTTGGGTTGTAGTTCCAAGGTGGTGAAGTTTGTAGACGGTGGCATGTCGTGGATCTTCCACGGTGATAGGAAGATTCTCCCTACATGTTTGGTGTTGGAAATGGTAGCTGAGAAGTTGATGAGACAGGGTTGTGATGTGTTCTTAGAACATGTGGTGGATACCAAGGCAAGGAGTCTAAGTATCTAGGTGGTACCAGTTGTCAGAGAGTTTGGGGATGTGTTCCCAGACGAGTTCCCAGCTGTTCCCTTATCAAAGGGATTGATTTTGAGATTAATCTAGTCTTAGGCATGCAACTGATAGCACAGACACTATATAGGATGGTTCTATAAGAGATGGCAAAGTTGAAGAAATAGTTGCAAGAGCTACTTGAGAAGGGTTTCATCAGACTGAGTACAACACTTTGGGGTTGTTCGTGAAAAAGAAAGATGGATCCATGAGGTTGTGTATAGACTAAAGATAGTTGAACAAGGTAACGATAACGAACAAGTATCATATAAAGACTCAATCTTTATGATCAAATATTTACAAAATTGTATCAAAAGTATAAACAAGTCTATATTACAATCATGCTTTACATCAGAATCGTAGAATCTTAAAAATATGATTACAAAATTTTAAGAACAGACATTGATCCCTATCCAGTCTTCAACGGAGGACACCTTTTACACGTCTCTTCTAGGCCATCTCTATATCACCTGTCCATGAGTTCCCAAAGGAAAAAAACCACACACGGACCCCATAAAGGGAAAATAAAGGTCAGCTAGGCTGGTACTAAATCGAATTATTGATCTATTAAAAAGTAGGTGCAAAATATGATTTAGATATGAGATCAATTCTAGGAAAGGATTATTTGGAGGAGTTAGTTCAGCAAAATGAGAATAACAAGTATCTATGTTTCACTATTCAATATTCAAAATACAAATTCCACAAGGCTAACAATTATGCAAAATTATTCAAGTTCAAGGTATCAAAATATCATGAAGATTTCCAATGATAAACTTTAAATATCAAGATTGAGCATTGTCATATCATTTCTTTATTTATGACTACAATTCCATGTGTTCAATCATCTATGAAAGAATGACATAGTAGACTACTATTTCAACCAGTATACTAGGGGACCACTAATCCATTACAACCTGTGCATAGGGTGGCGGGACGTACCCAACTTCTAAAAGACAAAGCTCTAACAGGCCAAAGCCCAAAAGGACCAAAATCCAGGGAGTCAAACTCCAAGAATTCAATTCCATTGATATCTTAATATTTAGATAAAATCCAACAATAATGAGTTTAGGGGTGGTGAGCTTCAAAGATAGGAAAGGCTTGTAAAATAGTTTAGGGTTCACTGCCAAACAAGATATATGGAATTCAAGAAGGAAAGAAAATAACTCAACAAATAAATAGAGAATCTAGTACCTCATTTTATCCAAGACTCCATAGATTACACAATCACCAAAAATGACTCCAAGAATGGAAAATCTACAAAGTATGCTACAATTTGGTTATCATTTGGCTTGGAATCAATTATTTATTCAATCTTTTATATTTAGTGTTTTCTACATCATTATTTATCTATTGATGCACGTCCTAATACTAATAGGACCAATATTAAGTTAATACATCAATTAGGTTTAATTATGACCACATTAACATGGATAATATGATTCAAATTATCATCTTTAATACTCCATTGTGTGTAAGTATAACTATTTGGATGGTTGATTATGTGATGTAAATTGTCATTGCAACTACTACATATATCATTGACACACTCATTATATTTTAATCAAATTTCAAGTTTCTTGTTTCTTTTACATATAAAAAATTGACATACATAATGTAATATGGATTTGTTATACGATCGTGGGTTCTAGATAACTTTGAGATTAATGCTTATAATCATCATAATCTAGGACTTTCATTATCATTTTTTTAGTTATTAGGTTCCTACAGTTTAGAAAATAAATGAGAACTACTCACCGGTCTTGTATGAGGAACTCATTTTCTTTGATTGTGTTCTGGTGGAGCTGATAGGAGGAGGGATGTTTATGTATATTCCAATCCTTAGACCTCTTAAAAACTTGTTGTAGGAGGTGCAAGGGGGTCTAGGAGGCCTTCTATGGTTGGCTATTGATCTGGGGATTCATTCAACATGTCCCAGGATGGTGTTGTGAAGGAAGTCTTCGTATCCCACATCCACCTACTATCCTGGTGTTGTAAGGGTAGTAGATGGGCAAGGTGTGGTGGTTGGATTCTATGGTGCATGTAGGTGAAGAAACATGAAGGAGGATGCACTGGTGATGATTGTCATTTCTCGATGGGGAGAGCAGTTATGGTTGTGGCCAGAATTAGGGTTGGTGATGGTTGGATGTGTCTGTGACTTTACGATGAAGGAGATGACTTATAGGTGTATGGAAGGCAAGCGTGATGGTATGTGTAGGTTTAGATCACAAGGGTCTTGGAACAACTTTGAAGGTCAATGGACCTGATGAGTTTTTTTGTAGATTGATCCATTGCTTGTAGTTGTTGTAGGTTTGGGACTCTAGTTTGCAGCTATTGCCAGAAGGGTTGAGCGATGTTGTAGGAAATTATAGGTCCACATATCGATCTAATCTGGTAGCACAAGCCAAGGAGGTGTGGTGGGAGTTGGTGGCCGATTAACATACTATGGGAGTAGAGTTTGAGCCTTAGAGGTCTCTAGAATAGATCGGTAGTGATGGCTGGCGAGCGACAGTGGCTAGATGTAGGTGGGTGCATGTTGCAGGTGGTTGGCGGTAAAGGTCAGGCATGGAGAGGAAGGAATCTCAGTGGTGGTATCCTTCTTGGATGGTGGTGGATCTAGCTTCAATGAAGTGAGGGAGGTCAGCAGCACCAGGTCTAAGTTGCAGACTGTTGGGTTGTATCGAGACGAAGAAGGAGGTGATGGCTACAATATGCAGTTGTGAGAAAGAGAGGGCACCATTGTAGTTTGCTTCTGGTCATGCATCCTATATAGCTAGGATTTTCAAGAGGTCTGAGGGAAGGTAGTGTCGTGTGAGAGGTGTCACATTCTTTTGAAAATAATGATGGGATGGGGTGTTATGCTGGGGAAGATGTAAGGAAAATGTAACATAAGATTAGATTCAAGTCTTCCTCGGTTTCAAGTTAGGAGGGGAAAAACTGATGCAAGATGAGGTGAAGGTTGGCGGCAGTGTAGGTATTTGGATCTGAGGATTCTCATCTTAGCCTGTGGTGATGCATAACAGTTGTACTACCTCTATCTTTAGTTGTAACATGACCATTATGGCAACATGATATTAGGTTTTATGGTCGACATGGTGGTAACGGTGAGAGGTATAAAGGTCAGAAGATAATGCAAGAGTTTAGGTGCCAGTTTCTAAAGGAGTGTTAGGTTTAAAAGACTTGATAAAGGGGATCAGTTACATTGTATGGTGGGTATAATGGAGGAAGGATAAAAGTGGCTCTCCCATGGTCAAATTGTTAGAAAACCACCTATGTGTAGGTTATATTCTAAATTTCTATATCTTATAAACAAAATCCCATTAACCATGTATCTAAATCATTGCAAATAAATGCACAATACTAATTCATGTAATCATAGTCCTGGTCAGTTTTTGAGTTTGGGGGTGGGGGAAAGGAAACCAGACTTCCCATAAACCTTGATGAGGGTGATTTATATCATATAAGTTATTTGGGTGTTATCAATCACCTTAATTCTTAGGTTTAATATCTCTTAAATTACAAATACTATTCCCCTACAATTTTAACCAGAAGCCAAACTTTTAGTAAACTACATCATAAAATAGTAAAGCCTATAGTTATACCTCTCATTTGGGCAAACATCTCAATACAACTAAAAGTGCATATCTTTTAGAAAAATATTATTTTTCATTGATTTCAAACCATTAGTATGAAAATTAGGGATACTCAATGAATGTGAGACTAAGTCAAGATATCTCAAAATGAGCAATTCAAATTGACGTCAAATCATTGATGAAGCCAAATTGAGGAAGACATTTACAAACATTACTCAACTAAGAAGAAATGAACTCATTGTAATATAAGGATTTTGAGAATTGAAAAATTAGCACCAAAGAATAAGAAAGTTGATCAAAGTAATGGAATGAGTCTCAAAAGGGAGGAAGAAGTTCATGTTAGAAAAAATGATAATTATAGCTCAATAATAGACTTAATATCCAAAATCCAGTATGTTACAACTCTCCACCCTTCAAGTGGATTTCATCCTCAAAATCAGCACCTCGATGGTCTAATCGTGCCCACCCCTCAAAGGATTTAGCCGGACATCTAAATAAGCAAGCCAACTACAACTTAGTATCATTTACTCTCTTAAATCCTAACTCTAGGTTTCAAAGAATCCATGTGACTCTCCTCTAAGGTTTTTCTCTTAACTTATGGATTGTGACTTAGCTTGAGAATTCATCGACAAAAATCCATGAAATCATTTTCCTTGTACATATAGTATTATAAATAACATAACTTTTCCAATGAAAAAAAAAACATTTTGATGTAAAACTAAAAAATGGCCAAAATCAATTCGATGACTAAGTCACAATCATACTAACTACTTGACTCAATAGTATAAATAAGACCAACATAGAGCCTAAAGGGTCATTAGAGTAACTTCACTTATACTAAGGAGGAAGAATATTGTTTTCTACCAAGAGGGGTTCACAAATTAAAACTTAGGGTTTCTAATCCCACTATTCACCTTTCAACTATTAAGGTGTTCACATTTTTGACACATTAACCTATCTCTACTAATATGGTGATGTTTCCTTCTCACTAATTGGTAGGTCAAACAATTTTGTTGAAGTTAATTCTACCTAAGTTACTATTTCCCTTTACTCAGATAAGGCTAGCAAGACTAGGCTTGGTTCTAAAATATTTGACTAAGTTCTAGGTCGACTAAATTTTAACTCTAACTTCCATGAGACATGCATGAGTGTTGACTGCTTATAGCTCTGATACCATGTTATAAAGACTCGATCTTTATGATCAAATATTTACAAAATTGTATCAAAAGTATAAACAAGTCTATATTACAATCATGCTTTACATTAGAGTCACGGAATCTTAAAAAATATGATAACAAAATGATAAGAGCATACATTGATCCCTATCTAGTCTTCAATAGAGGACAGCTCTTGCACGTCTCTTCTAGTCCATCTCTATATCACTTATCCATGAGTTCTCAAAGGAATAAAACCACACACGGACCCCATAAAGGGAAAATAAAGGTTATCTAGGCTGGTAATAAATCCAATTATTGAGATATTAAAAAGCAGGTGCAAAATATGATTTAAATATGAGATCAATTCTAGGAGAGGATTATTTGGTGGACTTTGTTTAGAAAAATGAGAAAAACAAGTATTGATGTTTCACTATTCAATATTCCAAATACAAATTCCATAAGGCTAATAATTATGCAAAATTATCCAAGTTCAAGGTATCAAAATATCATGATTATTTCTAATAATCAACTTTAAATATCAAGATTGAGCATTGTCATATCATTTCTTTATTTATGACTACAATTCCATGTGTTCAGCCATCTATGAAAGAATGACATGGCATCCTGCTATTTCAACCAGTATACTGGGGGACCACTAATCCATTATAACTTGTTCACATGGTGGCAGGATGTACCCAACCTCTAGGAGACAAAACTCTAACAGGATAAAGCCCAAAAGGACCAAAGTACAGGGAGTCAAACTCTAAGCATTCAATTCCATTGCTATCTTAATATTAGACAAACTCCAAAAATAATGAGTTTAGAGGTGGTGACCTTCAAAGGAAGGAAAGGCTTGTTAAATAGTTTAGGTTTCACCACCAAACAAGATATATGGAATTCAAGAGGGGAACAAAATAACTTAAACACTAAATAGAGAATCTAGTATCTCATTTTATCAAAGACTTCATAGATTGCACAATCACCAAAAATGACACCAAGAGTGGAAAATCTACAAAGTATGGTACAATTTGGTTATCATTTGGCTTGGAATCAATTATTTATTCAATCTTTTCTATTTAGTTTTTTCTACATCATTATTTATCTACTGATGCATGTCTTAATACTAGTAGGACCAATATTAAGTTAATACATCAATTAGGATTGGTTATGACCACATTCACATGCATAATATGATTCAAATTATCACCTTTAATGCTCCATTGTGTGTAAATATAACTATTTGGATGGTTGACTACATGATGTAAATCATCATTGCAACTACTACATATATAATTGACACTCTCATTATATTTTAATCAAATTTCAAGTTTCTTGTTTCTTTTCCATATGAAAATATTGACATACATATTGTAATATGGTTTTCTTATATGATCGTGGGTTCTAGATAACTTTTCTATTAATGCTTCTAATCACCATAAACTAGGACTTTCATTATCATTTGTTTTAGTTATTAGGTTCCTACAGTTTAGGAAATAAATGAGAACTACTCACTGGTCTTGTATCAGGAACTTGTTTTAATTGATTGTATTTTGGTGGAGCTGACAGGAGGAGGGATGTCTGCATGTATTCCAATCCTCAGACCTCTTGCAGACTTGTTGCAGGAGGAGCAAGGGGGTCTAGGAGGCCTTCGATGGTTGGCTACTGAGTTGGGGATTTGTTCTGCATGTCCTAGGATGGTGTTGTGAGAGGAAGTCTTTTTATCACTCATCTGCCTACTATCCTGGTGTTGTAAGGGCAGCAGCTGGGCAAGGTGTGGTGTCTGGATTTGATGGTACGTGTAGGTGAAGAAATAGTGAAGGAGGGCATGATGGTGATGACTCTCATTTCTTAATGGGGAGAGCAGTTATATTTGTGGCCAGAATTAGGGTTGGTGATGGTTGGATCTGTCTGTGACTTTGCGATGAAGGAGATGACTTGTAGGTGTATGGAAGGCAGGTGCCAAGGTATATGCAGGTTCAGATTACAAGGGTCTTGGTAAATCTTTGAAGGTAGATGGCCCTGATGAGTTTTGTTTTAGGTTGTTCCATTTCTTACAGTCATTGTAGGTTCATGACTCTAGTTTGCGGTTGTTTCCGAAAGGGTTGAGCGATGTTGTAGGAAATTACAGGTCCACATATTGATATGATCTGGTAGCATAAGCCAAGGAGGTGTGGTGGGAGTTTGTAACGACCCCACCTCCTGATAACCCCCAATTAAGGGAGACCGAAAGGTCATAGCCGTTATCCAATAACCCGGATCAAAGGCTCGACAAATAATCAATAAAAATTATCAAATTTTACCAAATAAACTGAAAATCGGTATAAAATAAAACTTTGCATACCTTTTAAAAACTTTGGAAAACTATCTATCTACAACTTGAATTATTCTATCTAATCCTCCTTGTACTTTACTTCCTATTTTCACGATGTGTCACTTTACTGTATTTGCTTTTCCAACTTGTACCTAAAACACCGACAAACAAAATGTCAGTCAGCATATCGAAATATACTGGTATGTGGAGACAACCAAAAGTTTTCACATATGGATAACAATCTAATTATCACAATCAAGTTAATTAACAAGCCAATTTATGCTTTCAGTATGACATTTTCCACCACTTTTGCTCTAACCCTGGCATACCCACCTTAGGGTTTCTGTTTCTAATGACTTAAGGCCACCTTCTCGATCCCCAGCTTGGTGCATGGGGTCACCACTCATGGTGCCCTCTAGTCATGCAATATCATAGGCCACTTTCTCATTCCCGAGCTTGGTGCCTGGGGTCACCACTCAGGGTGCCCATTGGTCTACCCATCTGGGCCTGACCTTTGGCATCATCCATCGGGGTGGCATGTAGGTGCGAGAATACATACTTCTATTATTAATGTGATAATCGTAGTGACTTTATAATTTGCAAGTATGAACAACCAAACTGATAATTTGCATTTAATGCGATCAACCATCTGGAAAATCCTCGGGAAACTAAGGCGGTTATTCATAATTAACCACATACCTAATTTGGAAGTCTCAAGGATTGTAAGCAGAATATCAATTAAGCAAACAGCCAACCAAGCCAGGAAACCAATCACCCCAATCAAACAGGAACAACAAGAAACCTGGAAAACATGTGCACTCTAATTACTCATATGTTCATCATGCACTTACTTTATTGAATTGGAATTACTTCCTAGGGTGTGCCTAAGTTTAATTAGGGTTTTCCTTAACGTTCTTTATATTCGTCTCTTAATCTTTACCTTTTAGGTCAACTAAACCCTAAAACACTATTTCCATGTTCCGAAACCCTAATTACTTAGTCATTGGCTTACGATTAGTTCTATCTTCATCTTATACATAAGATTTCAAAACATAGCTTATTAAAGTCATAAACACCTAGATTAAGATTTCTAGGTTTTCAAGTATATCTTCACTCACATGAGACTTTAAAACACCCATTTTACATATTAAAACTTTATCTCTTTAAGTTATCTATTCTAAAATTCAGATCAACATATCTCTATTTAATATATTCATATTCTCGAAATAAAAGTCATTAAAGTCATATTACTCCACATTAGGGATTTTTAGGCCCATTAATGCCTATTCATGTACATGGAATCCTAGCTCAATCCAAATATGTCATAAGATCATCTTTTTAGATCAAATTCTCTCTTTTATGACTAACAAGTTAATATTGTCTTAAAGTATCCTAAGAACATCATGATACCTCATTACCATCAATTCTCAGGGTTTTTCATCAATTAAACCATTAAAGGTAATAACTTTATACACTTTGGAATTGCAAGTGAAACCAGGCTTTAATTATATTTTTATTTGATTCCTTGAGTTCTCCTGATCAATTTTGATATATCATACTCTTTAATCCGAGTTACCACGTATTAGTTACTAATTTCGCAAGATAAAAAATACCTTTGGCCAATCAGAGAGCGCCACATGCACTTTAATTCCCTTTTCTTGCAACCCTTCCTTACGGATCTCCCTTCAGATCCATCTAACCGGATACTCGATCCGAGTCTCCCCCCCAACTATTTCTTCCTCACGGACACCTGCGCGAATAGGGAGAGGTCGCTCGCAGGCCTTGGTCAACTAGGCAGATGACATCCACCTACATTCCTCCGAAACCATCGGTGATGGCTCCATCAGCTCTGCCACCCTTTCCCGAACTCACCCTGGTACTCACCACCATCTGTGGTGGTAGGGTTTGGTGGCCCTAGCACATCTCTTCAACCTGCGGTAAAGCCATGGAAGTTGTGCCACAAGAGGAGCGCGGACCCAAATTGGAAGAGGAGGGGACTCTTCTTGCATTCGAGTAACATTGCCAATTCAAGACCAGAAGAAAAGATCACCTTATATAGGCTAGGCGAGGGGGTTTGAAGGCTGTCAAATTCCATCTCCCAAATGATTTGGGAAGTTTCTCGAATCCCCACAGAAACAGAGAAAATTGGGGTTGTTTGTGCACGGATTTGCCTCCGCAACTCGATGGGAGAGTCCATATTCATTCAAACTGAACACAGTGAGAAAGACTCGGAAAGGGAAAGGATTCCCTACTATACTCAGTTTCCTAATCTGAAACAAAAGCAACTACTGTTGGATCGGGATCCAATGGCTAGCAAGCCTCGTATTAGAACATCAATTGTTACATTTAATGTTATCCCCATCACTTTAGGAAACTTGTAAAATTCAAATCTCTCAACCCGTTTATCCAAATAATCCCAAATTTTGAGGGAATCTTAGTGATGGCTTAATAAACTTCTTTGCCAAATTTGGGCTCATTATCGAAAAGAATATGTTCCTTTTCTTTAGGTGCAAGATATCATTTAATTATATATATAAATTCTCACCTATTTTCTCTTTCCTTTGCTATTAAATTATTATTCTGAGTTCCTTGAACCTCAAGGAATCCTAATGAATCGAAAACCCATCTTGGAAATAATTATTTATCCCCTTTCCTTATCTTTCATCCTTTTTCTTATTATCTTACTTTTTCTTATTAAAATATCTCTTTTTGAGGATTTCTCTTTATTTCTCTTTTCATTTTCCTCATTGACATTACTTTTAACATTAGGAATCCTTTAGATATGAAAATACACCAAGGATAACTCAATTATACCTCTTTCCCTATATTTTCCACATTTTATCATTATTTTCAGTTTCTTTCTTAACAAGGAAATTCTTAATTGATCTTTTTATTTCTTTTTGCATTATCTTTGCAACTTTGGACTCCTTGGGACCCAAGGAACCCATGCGGCATGAAATCCACCTTTGGATTTAGTTCTTTTGCCTTCTAGAGGTTTCCACATCTCTCTTTTCTCAAAACTCAATTATTCATTTACTAATTGAATTTCCTTATTATTGGGCCCAATAGCCAATAAAGCCCACATAGCAATCATCCAGGCTATTTTAACAAAAATCATGCATTCAATCAAAAGACATCATTATTTTTTAATTTATCTTTAATATGAGAAATTACATTTCTTAGCAAAAGAACCCAAAATTGGGGTGGTAACAGAGTTGGTGGATGATTAACATACTGTGGGAGCAGAGTTTGAGCCTTGGAGATCTCTAGAATAGATCGGTCATGATGGCTAGTGAGTGATAGTGGTTAGATCAAGGTGGGTGCATGTTGCATGTGGTAGGTGTTCAAGGACAGGCATGGAGAGGAAGGAATCCCAGCGGTGGTGTTCTTCACAGATATATGGTGGTGGATCCAGCTTCAATGGTAGTGAGGGAGTTTGGCGGTACCAGGTCTGAAGAAGGAGGAGGTGATGGCTACAATGTGCGGTTGTGTGTGAGAGAGAGAGGGTTCCATTATAGTTTGCTTCTGGTCATGCATCCTATATAGCTAGGGTTTTCAAGGGGTCTGAGGGAATGTAGCATCATGTGAGAGGCGTCACATTCTTCTGAAACTGATGATGGGATGGGGTGTTACACTGGGGAAGCTGTGAGGAAAACATAATGTAAGATCAGATTCAAGTCTTCCTCAGTTTTAAGTTAGGAGGGGAAAAACTGATGGAAGATGAGGTGAAGGCTGGCGGTAGTGTAGGTATTTGGATATGAGGATTCTCATCTTGGCCTGTGGTGATAAATAACTATTGTATTCTCTCTGTCTTCAGTTGTAACATGGCCATGATGGTGACATGAGATTAGGTTTTATGGTCAACATGGTGGTAATAGTGAGAGGTATAATGGTCAGGAGATAATGCTAGAGTTAGTTACTAGTTTCTCAAGGAGAGTCGGGTTTGGAAGACTTGATAAGGGGGATCGGTTACATGGTATGGTGTGTATAATGGAGGAAGGAGAAAGGTGTCTCTCCCATGGTTAAATTTCTAGACAACAACTTATGTGTAGATTATATTCTAAATTTCTATATCTTCTAAATAAAAGCCCATTAACCATGTATCCAAATCATTACAAATAAAATGCACAATACTAAATTCATGTAATATAGTCCTGGTCAATTTTTGAGTTTGGCGGTGGGGGAAAGGAAACTACATTTCTCATAAACCTTGACGGGGGTTTGTATATCATATAAGTTATTTGGGTGTTATTCATCACCTTAATTCCTAGGTTTTATATCTCTTAAATTACAAATTCTATTCCCCTACAATTTCAATCGGAAGCCTAACTTTTAGTAAAATACATCATAAAATAGTAATGCCTATAGTTATACCTCTCATTTGGGCAAACATCTCAATACAACTAAAAATGGATATCTTTTAGAAAATTCTTACTTTCCATTGATTTCAAACCATTAGTATGAAAATTAGGGACACAAAATGAATGTGAGACTAAATCAAGATATCTCAAAATGGGTGATTCAAATTGACATCAAATGATTGATGAAGCCAAATCAAGGGACACATGTATAAACATTACTCAACAAAGAAGAAATGAACTGGTTGTGATATAAGGATTTTGAGAATTGAAAAATTAGCACCAAAGTATAAGAAAGTTGATCAAAGTAACCAAATGAGTCTCGAAATGGAGGAATAAGTTCATGTTAGAAAAAATGATGATTATAGCTCTATAATAGACACAATACCCAAAATTCAGTATGTTACATATCCCTTGTCATGGATAGATGACTTGTTTGATCAGTTACGAGGTGTTGCAGTCTTCTTCAAGATAGAGATGACATCAGGGTATCACCATTTTCGCATCACTGAAGGTGACATACCTAATTCAGCTTTTAGGACTAGGTATGGTCATTACGAGTTTTTATTTATGTTGTTTGGGATAACCAATGCATTGACAATGTTCATGGACTTGATGAACAGAGTGTTTTTTCGTTTCTCGATTAGTTTGTGGTGGTATTCATAGATGACATCTTGATATACATTCATGATAGCCAAAAGCATGAACTACATCTCCATTAGGTTTTAACAGTGTTGAGGCAACATCGGCTATACGCTAAGTTCAGCAAGTGTGAGCTCTCACTGAAGGACGTAGCTTCACGTTATCTCTACTGAGGGTGTTTGTGTGGATCCTAAGAAGGTTGAGTCCATGACAGAATTGGAACAACCAAAGACGTCGATAGAAGTATGTAGTTTTTTGGATTTGGAAGGCTACTACTAAAGGGTCATTACGAACTCATCTTTGTGGTGTTTCCCCTAACCGAGCTGATGAGGAAGGATGTACCTTTTGTCTAGGAAGACATATGACAATGTGCCTTTTAGTTGCTGAAGGAGAAGTTGATTAGTGCACTAGTTCTAGTGCTTCCTATGTAGGGGAAAGGTTATATAGTTTTATGTGATGCATCGCGGAATGGTTTGGGGTGTGTGTTGATGCAGGACAAGAATGTGATATTTTTGCATCATGATAGTTGAAGAAGCATGAGGAGAACTATCCTGCCCATGATTTAGATTTTTCCATGGTGGTTCATGCTATGAATACTTGGAGACATTACTTATATGGTGAGAAGTGTCAGATCTTCATTGATCGTAAGATCTTGAAGTATATCTTTTCACATTAGGAGTTAAACATGCGACAGAGGTGTTGGATGGAGTTAATCAAGGACTATGATTGCATGATTGACTACCACCCACGAAAGGTGAATGTAGTGGAAGATGCACTGAGCAGAAAGGCTTCTTCAACATCATCAGTGGGAAATGCATAGTTGAACTCTTTAGTGTGTCATAAGAGAGACATGTTGGTCTCATTGCATTAGATGAATGTGAATCTAGAGGTGTCCATGCTAGCAGGGATGTTGGCACAATTTTTGGTGAAGCCCACGTTGAGATAGCAGATCAAAGAGGCACAATAGGCTAATACTATGATACATCAGATAAGATCAGAGTTCAGTAGTGATGGCTTCCACATGGCAGATGATGGGACAGTTTGTTACCATGGTAGAGTTGTGGTTCATTATTTTGACAGTTTGAGGAAAATGGTTCTGGAAGAGGCTCACTCTTTGATGTATGCTATGCACCTAGGTAGAACCAAGATGTACCATAATCTTAAAGATTTGTATTGGCGGCATGGCTTGAGGTGGGACATAGTTGAGTTCATGGCCAGGTGCATAGTGTGTCAACAAGTCAAGTCAGAGAATCATAAGCTTGTAGAGATGTTGTATCCATTACCCATACCATAGTGGAAGTGGGATCATGTCACAATGGACTTTGTGGTTGGTCTGTCTAGGAAAGACAAAGGACAAGATTCCATTTGGGTGATAGTTGACCGATTGACAAAGTCGACATACTTCTTGCCTGTGAGGACGACATTTTTAGCTAAGAAGCTCATTCATACCTATGTGAATGAGATAGTGCATTTTTATAGTATTAAGATACTATTGTTTCAGATAGAGGTCCTATGTTCATAAGTCACTTTTGGGAGTGCTTGCACACAGCTTTGGGTATCTAGTTGAGGTTCAACACTGCTTTCCACCCACAGATAGATGGTCACTCTCAGAGGACCATACATACCTTGGAGGACCTGTTGAGGGCTTGTGTCTTGTAGTTTTTACATCCACCTTAGTTTGATAGATTTTGCCTATAATAACATTTATCATAGGAGCATCGACATGGCACCGTATGAGGCATTGTATGGGAGACGTTGCGGGTCTCCATTGTGCTGGTATGAGATAGGTGAATATCTGCTTCTTGGTCCTGAGCTGGTGTAGTAGATAATAAAGAAGATCAAAGTGATTTAACAATAGTTGAAAGCATCCCAGGATAGGCAGAAGTTGTATGGTGATAACCGTCAGAGACCCTTGGAGTTTCAAGTGGGTAACATGGTGTATCTCAAAGTCTCTCCTTGGAAGAGTGTTTTGAGGTTTGGGAAGAAGGGTAAGTTTGCTCTTCGGTATATGGGACCTTATCCTGTGGTGGCACGTGTTGGGAAGGTGGCCTACATGTTGGAGTTATCTCCTGAGTTTCACAGGTTGCATCCCGTGTTTCGTGTGTCTATGTTGAGGAAGTTCCACCCTGATACTAAGTTGGTTTTAAAGCCAGTGGAGGTTGAACTTGATGAGGACATGTCATATGTTGAAGGGACCATGTTGATCCTTGATAGGAGGGTGAAGAAGTTGAAGAAGAAGGACATAGTGCTTATGAAGGTTCTGTGGCATCACAATGGCATTGAGGAAGCCATGTGGGAGCTTGAGGAAGAGATGTGAAAGAAGTACCCATCTCTTTTTTCTTAGGATTTTAGGGGAGAAATCCTTGCTAGGGGTTTATGGCTTGAAAGACCCCTGACTAGTGTTTTGGGATAACCCTATTTGTTTTGTCTTGATGATGTTCTTATAACCTTGCTCTAATCCTTTGAGATGATCTTATAGCATGTGGATATCTTGAGCCTCCGGTTTGAGATTTTTTAGATGTTGTTTGAGTTTTTCATGCTAATTTTGGTGCAAATTGTAAATTACCCATTTGAAGGTGTATTCTTGTAATTTTCCACCTCTAGAGTGTTCCTTCCTTCTCTTGGCTTCATGATGAAGGTTTTGGTGCTTTGGGGCACCTTGGTGGACCCTTAGTTGAGTGGTATAACCCTTAGTGGTGATTAGGGTTTTCCTAGGGTTGGGTTCCTTGACCATGTGACCCTTGTTGGTTTGTTTCGAACTAGGTCGTGACCTAGGGCCTGGTTGTAGGATTTCACACCTACCCTGGGTGTGGTTGCCATGACCAAGATGGTCTTGGGTGTCTTGGGTCGAGATGGGTGCTCTTGTGTAGAGCGTCTCGACCTAGGGTTTGTGGAGATCCTCTGTCGTGACCTAGTGGTCCTTAGTGAGGTGTTGGGACCATGTGTGGTTCCCTTGGTGTGTTATGTCACAACATGAGGGTGGTGTGGCCTAGGTGGTCGATATCCAACCTAGAGTGTATCATCATATCTTGCATGTTGTCTTTATGTGGTTGCATGTTAGTTTCTTGAGTGGATAAGTGTCCCTTTGGGGACTTCTTTCATTGACAACTCATCCCTTAACCTACATCTCTCCTTCTTTGCTTTATAAACCCTCTTCTCTCCATGCAATGATCTTTTTTGGACATACTCTTTCTCCTTCCTTGCTTGGACAATCTTGAAGCTTGGTGGAGCAAGAAGTATCTGTTCTTGGTGCTTTGGAGGTGGTCCAACCCTTGCATGTGGTGTTTGTGGTGATCCTTGATCATCTTCAACCTTGGTGAGTGTTTATCTTCCTTGTTAATGTTTTTTTCAGCTCTTCTACCCTACCTTCTTCCTTTTTCTTAGCCCTAGACCATGTTTTGATGTAGTGGTCATTCTTGAGAGTAAGCTTCTCATCACAAGGGTAATAGGCTATGTTTTGACAAGGCGACACCCAAGTGAGAGGGAGTTTCTTCTCTCTTTTCCCCCTTCTTTATTTTGGTTTGGCCTTTTACTTTTTGCCCATTTTCTTGAGCTATTCTTTGACCTTGGTGTTTCGTCTTTCTTGAGATGCTCTTGTGGCTGAAAGTGGAGCTTTTGGTGGAGCTTTATCTTCTTTGGTGATCGTGTGCTTGGAGTTCGCCTGCCTTGGAGTTGATCTTCTTTATGGCGGGTTATATAACTTTTGACCTCCTCTATTATTGCATTCCTTATGCTTGCATGTTACTATTTTCTCTCTCAAAATGTTTCCTTAACATGCTAATGGATAGTGATACACCTAGAACTAGGATAATGTTAAGATCATGCTTTGTTTGGATGTAATCAGAAACCCTAATTTCCTTTTTACCAATTTTGGTGTTAGGGGCACATGATGGTTTTCCTTCCTTTCTTGACCGTGATTGAGTTGCATACATGATGATCGAGTGTTTTAGTACTTGGTTTCTCTCTCTTATTGAAATTCCTTTTATGGTGGTTCTATGAAGTTTGTTTTCGGATTTGATGACTTTTTTGCATGAGGTTTTTTCCTCTATGGTGATGATGAGTTTCCCTTGTTGGATCACCTATTTTAGTCAAGTATTTATCTCCTTTTGACCCTAGTATCATGATTCTTGCTCTCGGTGGTGGCTTGGCCTTAGTGGTCACCATGCCTTGTTTTGTCTTGAGTTGAGACATATCTTTGTCTTGAGGTTTTGGGTCATGGTATTAACACCATGTATGCCCTAGTTTTGGTCGCAATCACAATGTTGTGTTTTCTCTAGTTTTGGTTACAGTCGTAATGTCACCTTTTCCCTAGTTTTGGTCACGATTGTAATGCCACATTTTGGTTTTGGGGTCAAGATCGGTCTTCCCTTGGATGTCGTGGTCGCAACATCTTGGTTGGTCACAACCCATGAACTATTTTGGTTGGGATGCCCTAGTTGTGGGTCTTTCTCTCCTACCTTGTCTTGGTATGACCTTGCTTCTATTTTGGATGAAAGCTTGCTCTTGTGTTGAAAACGGTCGATGTCCCTGTCACAGACGTGACATGCATAGGGTTGATGGTCGCAATAGCCCTTCTTATTGGGGTCACAACAAGTGCTTATTGGGGGTGGTCGTGACCAGGTTGCATCAGTGGTCATGTCACATGTATGATGGGTGGTTGAGAGGCATCCTTCATCACACAGTTGATATACTTCTGTGAGTAATGTATAAGCCATGTAGAGTGTTGTTCGGATAATGTCTAATCACCCCTAATCATGTTCCTCAACCCTAAGACACTCTAAGATAGTAGGATGTGGTGCTCCTAAGGTTTGGTATTTATATATATCTTTAAACCCTAATACACTATAGTGTGGAGCCCTAACCCTATACGAGAATGTGACATGTTTGTTTCTCTATCTTGAAATGGTCATTATAGTATGATGATTTCTCTCTCTTGTTTATAAGACTTAACCTTATAGGTGATATGTATGTCATGGCTTGTGTATACTGTGGGGATAATTATGCGATACAGGGTGGTTCTTATGCACATCCATGTGGCATAATGTAGTGTTAAATATGCATTGCTTAATGTGAAGGGCCTATGACCTAGTGATGGCTCAATGCCTATTGAAAGGTGATATTCTCAAGTGATGTGATTAAGGGATTGAGATCCCATGATAATGTGTGACATTGATGGTGGCCTTGTGAATGGAAGAGCAATGAGTATCATGTGGTGATTGTGTGACAAGTTCACACCTTATACATTTTATATATTATGAAGATGCAACACACCCTTAATTATGTAGAGTTTGTTTTAAATTTATATGTTGTAATTTGATTGATGTTAAAAGTCACCCAATTGGAAAACTAATCAAGTGAACCCTAATCATGTAGTTTTCCCTGTGCCATATATCCTATTCCAATGTCAGCTTTATTTGCAAGATTGGTGAAATGAGTTCAACTCAAAGAGCATATTTTTTAATATGCGGGGGTGAAAATTGAGTATCTCCTTGCATCCACAATTGCATGTTATATGAGATGGCTATGCGTGAGTCGATCTCCTTGTGATATGGATGGCCATGAGTGAGACACTCCTTCTTTTAAGAATGGCCATGTGTGAGCATGTTCTTATGGAATCGTTACATATACCAAGGTGAGCTAGGTGTTTTATATGGATGGCCATCCATGAGCCGATCCTTTTGTGACCATGTGTCACTCTTTTGTAGTTTGCTGGTATGTCTCTGCGGTGTTCTCTTGTGTTGACCAAGAGGTGTTTGAGAGGTCATGGATTCTAGCTCTTCCATGGACCTTGTTTGGCACTGTTTGTTTCCCTTCACATGGGGCAGTTGGATTTGGGCGGTATGGTTCAAATCCTCAGGGCATAATAAAAGACATAATACAGATGTGTAGTATATGTTCTTAGGGTGACATACATCTCACATTGTTTGCAGCCTTTGCCTTATCCTTGTACTAATTTCTTAAATTATAAGACGATAAGAGAAGTCAACTATTATACATGTTCTTCATATTCCTTTTTAGAATATAACTTGACCTGCTATTCAGTGGTAGTTATCTAGTCTTGTTTAATCTTCTTTACCTATTGAATACATATCATTTAGTTGAATCTACTTAGTGTATTTAGTATGATGATTTACCTGCTTAGATTATATGTGCTTTATTTGAGTTGGTGGAGAGTTATATCTCTCGCTGGGATGTTTGGTCTCACCCCGTGGGTTTCCACATCTTTTAGGTGATTGTGCATGAAGAGGTAGAGGTTGTATAGATGAGGATGAGAAGTAGCAAGAGCAATAGCCGATAAGGTTGGGTGTGCTACTAGTCTTTTGGTGCTAGAGTCCTAAATTCTCCCATGTACACTCAAGTCCTTGGGGTATTTTTCTTTGAGATGTTTTTGGATATGTGATCAATATGAGGTTTTAGCCTGTGTGCCATGGTTGTGTAGCTATAAAAGATGTACTTGTGTGTATATATATGTGGAATCCGTATCTTGTGTAATAGGTTGATGATAGGAATGTTGACATGCGGTGATGTAGGTACCATGTGACAAGTTATGCCCTACGTGTGGCAGTCCTTGTGGACTGATATGTAATAAGTTTTTGGCTTATGGTGCTTTAATGAAAGCTATTTTAATTACCTATGTTTTCTGGATATCCGCTTGCTTAGTGTTTTTGCATTGTTTGGTTTTGAGTAATCTTGTTTGTGGCATGTTGGGGCATCATGTCATTCATTATTCGTAAACTTGCATATAAGGACTAACTTCCACATCAACACAGGTGATGGGAGATGAGGAGGAACATTTGAATGTCTTTGGAGACCACAATGGAGAAGGTTGTTACACCTTGGAGGATATCATGGTGGATGACACTAGTTGTGACGTCCTTGAATTTTCTAAAACTTAATCTGATGTGTGATGTCCAAATTAAAACATCACCTCGGTGAGAATTCCAATTTGAGCACCACACACCAGGATAAGAAAAAGAAAATCAAGGGAGTCAGAAGGAAACAATCAGCAGTACATGCACATGAACAATAATAAAACCATACAACACATGTTCACCATTCAACATATAATTACAAAGATGAATTGTTACAACATTTGATAATACATACTGAATAACAAACGTATATATATACATGTACTACCACTAAACTATAGGATCTTAATACAATAGGTCCACATGTACATAAGCTCACCACACAACTCTCAACTATCTTGGATCCTTCCAGAGCAAAACCACAACCTAAACAAAAGATTACATGTGGTACACATCAGCACAATATTCAAGAATTTGTACTGCGTACGCCTATGTGTCTTTTATATACCTCTCATCATATCTTGGCGATAAGATAAAACTAATACTTAGCAGTAACAGAAGAATATAAAAAAAGCATTCTTGAACAAGAATGCTTATTAACAAAAGAGAACACATGCCTTTTAGGCATATTTTCCATTATATCATCCATGCATTTACTACATGAGAGTTGAATGCATTAAGGCCTTTATGATGTACTACCAAAGAGTTGGATCATTTCACAATGTGATCTAATACCAAAGTTGGATCACTTTCAAGTACTTTACTACCAAAGAGTTGAAGTACTTCTTTTCCAACACTTTACTACCAAAAAGTTGAAGTGCTTGGATATAATGGAACAGATATATTATGTTTCATGTGTTCATCACAATAAGTATGGAAAATCAAGCAACATATCATACAAGAGCAATCATTTCATCCAATACCATATTCCAAGTATTTTACTATGCATATAACACAAGCATATTGTATAATAAGCCAAGTAAGAGGTAGTGGCGTACCTTGCAAAGAGATATTCCTAATCATCACATATTCCTCATGTCATCTATAACTTTGTTAAACCTGATCAAGACAAGATCATATACTATTATCATATTCTCAAAATCTTACATCTCATCTTAACACTAATCATGTCCATATTAGGGTTTACCTTATCTCATTATGATATTCTCATGATTACTTGTATTCTTGTCTTAGATTTATCTTAGTGATGTCATATTCCAGATTATAGTTCATTAACTGGATATACACATGTGTCACATTATTATGTGAACATATTTAACATTATGCCACTTTCATTAACCATATTAGGGTTACATCACATGTATTAAGGGTTTTCTTCATATAACATGAAATTCGTGCATAAGACTGATATCAAAGTTACATATTAGCTTCCAGTGACTGATATGAGAGTGTTCTATAAAAATCAACATTTATTGAGCATGTAAGTATTTATTACATTTTATTTAGTGTCATTAGCCCTAATTATCCATATGGAGCAAATTACATTATTATGTGTCATAACATGATCATATCTGAAGTCATATGGATTATAAAACACACTCAAGAGTTACTAATGCATTCTCATAATTTTTTATCATTAGTTGATATTTATTACTCATAAAAAAATCATTACACATATTACATGATATCACTGGCATTAAAGCATTAAAAGGTTTATACTATGATTCTATATTGTTCTACGCATTTTTCTAAGAATAATGACACCTTATTCATATTTTTATGATAATCGTGCTAATTTCTATGAATTATCAAAGATCTGATGATATTCTGAGATTTTCTTACCTTTTAGCCAATCCAGAGCCACCACGTGGCCTCTGAGGGCGCAGTTTCTTCTCCTGGCTTTGCTCTAAGTTCACCAGCTAGTTCGGTTGGTCTGGGTTGGGTTCAGGGTGTTGAGTCAGGTTTGGTTCGCTTGATTCTCTGGCTGGCCGGTCTGCTCTTATCACACGATCTGGCATCGAAGTCTAGAAGTGGGACTATGTTCTACCATTTATGATGTCGCCGCTGCATCCAGTCCCCTCCGGTGAGCAATCAACAGAGTGGAGGTGCTCTGCATCAGCTCCTAAGACCACCATCAGCCTCGGAGGCTTCACCCTGATCTCCACGGCTAGTCAGATCTGGTGTTTTGTCTCTGGAGCTCTAGATTAGTAGGAGCTACGGCCATGACAGCTGCCATGGCACTAGGAAAGGGTGAAACTCCCCTTCACACACCCAAACTTCATGGATCTGCTTCCAAAAGCTCCACACGATCCCCTCAAACTCGTCTACAACCACTATTCTTGGCGAGCAGCATTGCACACCGTCCCTGAGCTTCTTCTTCAAGCTCCAGCCAAAAGGTTTGGCCGACCAAGAGAACCACCTTCACAGGGAAGTCAAGTGCATGCTCTCCTCTCCTCTGACCTCAAGCTTCCTTTTCCCTCTCTCGACTTTCCTTCGATCTCCTCTCTAGCTCCATATGTCTCCTCCTTGCATAACCTGCTTCACACTATGGAGAAACAGTATAGGTGAGGAGGCGGAACTATCTCATCTTTGCTCCAACAGGTTTGAATGAGGGGTCTTTCAACTCCTCTAGATGAGATAGAGATAACTACTGATGTCTTTCCAGCTCTCAAGCCATGACCAGCGAATACCATGGTGTGTGTGGTCTTCATGGAAGCTCAGTTGTAACCGTAAGGAGGGTGACAACCTCTCTTGCCATTGATCTCGCATCCAAAGGCTATAGCCTGACTCCAATTAAGCCAATTTGTGGCTTCTAAAGGTTGTTGGGTGCGGCCACTAGATCATAGATCTATGGATGGGAACTTGCCACGCAGACCCAACCAACACACAGGGTGTGTGACACTGATTATAAGCCACTACTTAGGTCTATAAATCATCAATAAAACCCATTATTTCAAAAAATTTAAACCTCAATAACTCTCTCTAGGATGCTCCAATTGCCACCAAGTTTTAACCATAGCTCTATCATCATTCAATCTAGATTATACTCAAATTTGGAGACAAAAATTAGCCATTAGATCATTCAACTGAATACTTCAAAAAGGCATAAAGTTAAGGAACTTAACTATAATATACTTATCATTTGCCATCCAAACTTTGCCAAAACACTTGGAACTCCCAAAATAACTCAACATGGATGAAATCACTTATTTCCTTGATATTTAAGGATTCCAAAAGTCCACTCCATCACATCCTACACACCTTAAAAGAAATTTCGTCCTCAAAATTAAACCAAAAACCAGTTCTTCACATCATATACAACTTAAAAGGAAATTTCGTCCTTGAAATTAAGCCATCATCTTACTTCAAGGAACAACCAAAAGGTCTTCATCCATATGTACATCACTAATCTATGTGAAACATATCAAACACAAAGACCCATAATCATACCATTATGAATAGGTTTTCAACATATTGGGTACATTAATACTCTTATCATGATAAGGTTTTCAAAAATATCTTGGGTGAACCACCCCTTCATATAACATGTTTACCATGCTTAGGTTATGTCATGCTATATTTCACAGGTTAGGATTGCATCCTTATCTTTATCCATGCATTAGGGTTCCCACATCATGTTACCATGTTCTAAAGGGGTTAACTAAAGTTAACCCATTGTATCAAGGTGTCATCAACATTTTATTGAGCTAATTGTTAGAACATGTTCAACATTAACATGTTCCTTTTAGGAGGGATTTAACTATAATTAACTCACTTTATCCATCTAGATCATATCAAGGTATCATAATCTTTATGTTGTTCTAATTATAAACTATGTTTTTCATCTTTATTAAGAACTAAGATTAACACCTCATGTAACATGTTTCATTCATATGATCTTATTCCATTGTTCATATTAAATTACAACAAATACTAGTGATTTCATCATAATATGAGCCATCACTTTCACATAACGAGCATTATTCATGTATATGATTAACCATTTATGCATTTATGTCTATTAAACCATATCTAAGTTTCCATGGTATCATGTCTATATATCACATCTCGAGATTAGATCACATCCTTAAATATATTATATCATGGTTGTGCTAAACAAACTTATATGAGTGGCTAATCAAACATATATCATATCTTTATCTAGTCCAATTGAGGTTCTCCTAACCCATGTCATGAGGGTAGTGCCATGCTCAGTCTCTCTGAGCTCACTCATCTCTTTGAGTATCATGTACGGACTAGTTGTATCTTCCCTCTTTGATCTAGGGTTATTAGGTCTACCTCATTGGCACTAGTTGATCAACTTCATAAGCTCTAGCCACATAAGCACAAACCAAAACATGCTATGACATACCCTTCATATATCTCTATCCATGAGACACTATTTCTCAACTCTCTATCTCATATACACCACTAGATTCCTACAAGGAACCACCAACTCGAGCATGAAGCTGCACAGAAACTATCATAGCTACCTCCTCCAAGGTCTTGGGCTCTCTCCCTCACCCAGATGGTAGGTTCTCACATTTTCTTATTCACATATGCATACATAACCAGCCTCTCTCTGACTCTAGGGTTTGGTCCTCCCAAGGACATCTAGGTTACAAAAAGACTATAGGAATCATGCATAAAATGACTCAACTCAATCACTCAGGAGTATTCTAGTTTAGGACATATCATATCACATATTTCTCATCATTTTCATATCTTGGATTTTAGGTTCTCTAACCTTCTCCCCATGGGTCTCACTCTCTCTGGAGTTAACCCTAAAACTGGTCCTAACACTAGATGTCCTCCTTTGTAAAAGAGCTTGAGGCTCATGCAGACTCACAACCTTGTCGTAACTTAACACATCTTATCTTATCTTACAAAAATATACATACATCATCAAAGCCTATCTCAAATCCTCAATTGAACCTTATTCCTTAATGACAATATTGATCATCATAAACCATCTTATATACTCTATATAAGACTTACATTATCATCAAATCTTATTTCATCTATTCCATGTATCACATATTACAACAACGCTCTAACCATCTAATCTAGAACTATTCTCTTTTCTAGACTAATTTTATTCACTTTCACTTAGGTTGCATGACCACCTCCTACTCTTACATGTGTGGGGACACATTTTTTTAATACATATATATAATAAAATATTATATAGTTTTTCTCCGATAAAACATGCATCAGAGAAAACTATCAAGGTCTGATCTAATTGGAATCAAAAACCAAATCCAGAAACGAGTGTCCCACACATAGTAGAGAGTATAGTGTCATGAAAACTGGTGAAAAGGGTGAGAACATGGATTAGACTAGTGTAGCTACCCTAGACAATGAGCGCTATATGTCTAGGATTTCTCTTCCTTTGATGCACGTCATTTCCAAATAATGCAACGTCCCATACCGTTGCATTATAAGGACAGAACGACATCTAAGGACCTTCTATACAACAAGCACCAGTCTAGGCCTAGTTCTCAGACATCTAGGTGTTAACCTAGAGGCTAGGTCAGATCTAGTCTCTAAAAGACAACTAATATAACTATAAAGATTTGATTTAAGTTCATGGTTCTTTAGTTTGAGTTGCATAATGAGCAAATGATAGGCTTTGCTATTGTTCATGCTCTGATACCACCTGTGACATCCTCGGATTTTCTAAAACGTAACCTTATGTGTGACGTCCAAATTGAAACCTCACCTCAGTGAGAATCCCAATTTGAGCACCACATACCAGGCTAAGAACAAGAAAATCAAGGGAGTCAGAAGGAAACAATCAGCAGTACATGCACATGAACAATAATAAAACCATACAACACATGTTCAACATTTAACATATAATTACAACATGAATTGTTACAACATTTGATAATACATATTGAACAGCAAACATATACATATACATGTACTACCACTAAACTATAGGATCTTAAGACAACATGTTCACTTGTACATCAGCTCGCCACACAACTCTCAACTATCATGGATCCTTCAAGAGAATAACCACAACCTAAACAAAAGATTACATATGGTACACGTCAGCACAATATTCAAGAATATTGTACTGAGTTTGCCTATGTGTCTTTTATATACCTCTCATCATATCTTGGCAATAAGATAAAACTAATACTTGTCAGTAATAGAAGAATATAAGAAAAGTGTACTTGAACAAGAATGCTTATTAACAAAAGAGAACACATGTCTTTTAGGCATATTTTCCATTATATCATCCATGTGTTTATGACCTGAGAGTTGAATGCATTGAGGCCTTTATGATCTACTACCAAATAGTTGGATCATTTCACAATGTGATCTACTACCAAAGAGTTGGATCACTTCCAAGCACTTTACTACCAAAGAGTTGAAGTACTTCTTTTCTAGCACTTTACTACCAAAGAGTTGAAGTGCTTGGATATAATGGAACAGATATATTATGTTTCATGTGTTCATAACAATAAGTATGGAAAATCAAGCAACATATCATACAAGAGCAATCATTTCATCCAATACCATATGCCAAGTATTTTACTATGCATATAACACAAGCATATTGTACAATAAGCCAAGTAAGAGGTAATGGCGTACCTTGCAAAGAGATATTCCTAATCATCACATATTCCTCATGTCATCTATAACTTTGTTAAACCTGATCAAGACAACATCATATACTATTATCAGATTCTCATCCTCTTACATCTCATCTTAACCATAATCATGTCCATATTAGGGTTTACCTTATCTCATTATGATATTCTCATGATTACTTGTATTCTTGTCTTAGATTTATCTTAGTGATGTCATACTCCATATTATAGTTCATTAACTGGATATACTCATGTGTCACATTATTATGTGAACATATTCAACATTATGTCACTTTCATTAACCATATTAGGGTTACATCACATGTATTAAGGGTGCTCTTCATATAACATGAAATTTGTGCATAAGACTGATATCAAGGTTACATATTAACTTCCAGTTACTGATATGAGAGTGTTCTATAAAAATCAACATTTATTGAGCATGTAAGTATTTATTACATTTTATTTAGGGTTATTAGCCCTAATTATCCATATGGAGCAAATTACATGATGATGTGTCATAACATGATCATCTCTGAAGTCATATGGATTATAAAACACATTCAAGAGTTATTAATGCATTTTCGTAATTTTTGGTCATTATTTGATACTTATTAAACAGATGGTATTCCCATTGATGTATGGAAGAGTATGGGGGATGAAGGAGTTATGTGGTTAACAAATTTCTTTAACAAGATCATGAAGACCAAGAAGATGCCGGATGAGTGGAGAAATAGTACAATAGTCCCCATCTACAAGAACAAAGGTGACGTTCAAAGCTGTACAAACTACAGAGGTATCAAGCTGATGAGTCACACGATGAAGCTTTGGGAGAGGATTATTGAGCAGAGGTTAAGATCTATAACGCAGGTATCAAACAACCAATTTGGTTTCATGCCTGGAAGATCAACAACAGATGCTATTTTTCTAATAAGGAGGCTTATGGAGAAGTATAGACAAAGCAAAAGAGATCTTCATATGGTGTTTATCGATCTAGAAAAGGCTTATGATCGAGTACCCAGAGAAGTGTTATGGATGGTTTTGAAGAAAAAGGGTGTGCCAATCCAATACATTGACTTGATCAAAGACATGTATGATAGCTCTACTGCAAGTGTCAAGACGCCTGGAGGAGAGACACCAACTTTTCCTATCACAGTTGGGGTACACCAAGGATCCACACTCAGCCCATATCTATTTGTTCTTGTTATGGATGAGTTGACAAAGAGTGTTCAGGATGATATTCCTTGGTGTATGTTATTTGCTGATGATATTGTTTTGATGGACGAAACTAAAGATGGATTGAATGTTAAAGTTGAACGTTGGAGAAAGGCATTAGAGTCAAATGGATTGAAGATTAGCAGGAGCAAAACTGAGTATATGCATTGCAATTTCAGCCAATCTCGCAGTGTGAATGATGGAGCCAAGTTGGATGGTGTAGATATACCAAAATGTGATGAATTCCGTTACTTGGGTTCTATTATTCAAATAGACGGGGATGTCCAAAATGATGTTTGTCACCGGATCACTGCAGGATGGTTGAAATGGAGAAGTGCAACTGGAGTTTTATGCGATCGGAAGATCCCTCTCAGGTTAAAAAGTAAGTTTTATAGAACAGCTATACGACCAGCCATGCTCTATGGGAGTGAATGTTGGGCGGTGAAGAAACAAGGTCTCAACAAGATGAACGTGGCTGAAATGCGTATGCTGAGATGGATGTGTGGGAAGACAAGAAAAGATCGCTTAAGAAATGACTATATCAGGAATAAAGTGGGGGTGGCGAGCATTGAGGACAAGTTGCGCGAGGGCCGACTCAGATGGTATGGACATGTACAACGCAGACCGACTAGTGCACCTATACGAAGCAATGCTATTGAGTCAAACACTATAAATAGAAGAAGAGGAAGGCCTAAATTAACATGGGATGAGCTTATAAAGAGAGATTTTGAATCCCTACATCTCAACCAAAATTTGGTCCATGATAGAGCTGAATGGAAACGCAGGATCCATGTAGCCGACCCCAACATAGTTGGGAATGAGGCTTAGATGATGATGAATTTGATACTTATTACTCATAAAACAAGCATTACACATATTACATGATATCACTGATATTAAAGCATTAAAAAGTTGATACTATGATTCCACATTGTTCTATGCATTTTTCTGAGAATAATGGTACCTTATTCATATTTTTATGATAATCGTGCTAATTTCTATGAATTATCAAAGATCTGGTGATATTCTGAGATTTTCTTACCTTTTAGCCAATCCAGAGCCGCCACATGGCCTCTGCGGGTGCGGCTACTTCTCCTGGCATTGTGCTGAGTTCAATAGCTATTCAGTTGGTCTGGGTCAGGTTCAGGGTGTTGAGTCAGGCTTGGTTCGCTTGATTCTCTGGTTGGCCGGTCTGCTCTTCTCACACGATCGGACATCTGAGTCTGGAAGCGGGACTCTATTCTCTCATTTATGATGTCGCCTCCGCATTCAGTCCCCTCTGGTGAGCAATCAACAGAGTGGAGGTGCTCTGCATCAGCTGCTAAGACCACCATCAGCCTCAGAGGCTTCGCCCTGATCTCCATGGCTAGTTAGATCTGGTGTTTTGTCTCTGGGGCTCTGGATTAGTGGGAGCTCCAGCCATGACAGCCGCCATGGTGCCAGGAAAGAGGGAAGCTCCCCTTCACACACCCAATCTTCACAGATCTGCTTCTAAAAGCTCTACACGATCCCCTCAAACTCGTCAGCAACCAATGTTCTTGGCGAGCAGCATTGCACATCGGCCCTGAGCTTCTTCTTCAAGCTCCAGCCAAAAGGTTTGTCCGACTAGGAGAACCACCTTCACAGGGCAAACAAGTGCATGCTCTCATCTCCTATGACCTTGAGCTTCCTTTTCCCTCTCTCGAATTTCCTTTGATCTCCTCTCTAGCTCCGTATGTCTCCTCCTTGCATAACCCGCTTCACACTATGGAGAAACAGTATAGGCGAGGAGGTGGAACTATCTCGTCTCTGCTCCAACGGGTTCAAATGAGGGGTCTTTCAAGTCCTCTGGCTGAGATAGAGATAACTACTGATGTCTTTGCCACTTTCAAGCCATGACCAGTGAGTACCATGGTGTGCGTGGTCTTCATGGAAGCTCGGTTGTAACCACAAGGAGGGTGACAACCTCTCTTGCCTTTGATCTCGCATCCAAAGGCTATAGCCTGACTCCAATTAAGCCAATTTGTGGCTTCTAAAGGGTGTTGGGTGTGGCCACTAGATCACAGATCTATGGCCGGGAACTAACCATGTAGACCCAACCAACACACAGGGTGTGTGACACTGATTATAAGCCACTACTTAGGTCTATAAATCATCAATAAAATCCATTATTTCATAAATTTTAAACCTCAATAACTCTCTCTAGAATGCTCCAATTGCCACCAAATTTTAACCATAGCTCTATCATCACTCAATATAGATTGTAATCAAATTTGGTGACAAAACTCAGCCATTAGATCATTCAACTGAATACTTCAAAAAGGCATAAAGTTAAGGAACTTAACTATAATATACTCATCATTTGCCATCCAAACTTTGCCAAAACACTTGGAACTCCCAAAATAACACAACATGCATGAAATCACTTATGTCCTTGATATTTAAGGATTCTAAAATTCCACTCCATCACACTAGCTTCTAAATCAGATCTACAACACTCTTTTAGAACTGATATCACTTTATATTTTCATGTTTTGTTTTGCATGTTGAGGCTCGTTGTTAAGGGGTTCCTCCCTCAAAACATTGATACTTAGGGTTTTTTTTTTATCATCATGTCAGTCTTCATCATCTAACCATGGTGCACACTCTTGGTTGTTCTCTCTTGGATGGAACATCTTGTTATTTCATGTTTACATGTGTTGTGTTCATAAACATTTTATTAATGCATGAACTACTTTATAAGAAAACCTTCTTTGTCTTACATGATTCCTAAGATGTGCTACCATCTCAAGAATGTCCATGTTTTTCATGTTGTTCATGCAACTCATAGTTCATACAACATAGCATTAGGTATTCAAATGTCTATCACATCATTGACATGCTTCAAGTAAGCACCCATTTTAGCCTTAGGCGCATTTAGAGCGGGTTCCTATGACACTGGTCTCTTAAGGACATAGAGCTCTCACTCATTGAAGAGAACATTTCTTCAATGTCCTTAACTAGTTGTGGTACTTTATCCCATTTTATCCTTCTAAAGGACTTATTAGAATGTGTTTGTGTTTGACATTTGATTCTACAAAGAAATATTGTAACTTTTTCAAAACATTTTTATTTGGTATGATTTGATAAATTTGATGATAAAAATTAGGTTTTTAATTAACTATAACTCCCACTATTTTTTTCAAATTAATAACCCTCATGTATTAATTCCTAATATTGCACCGTACAATCTTCTAGTTAGCCAATATCCAAAACAATTAAGTCAATACCCAATCAACGATGGCTCTCATGACCAATTATTAAGGTAGGAAACTTTTTCCAATTACATCTCATACATTTCTTGGATAGACAGTATGCACAACTCCTTGCCATAGTCCATCTATATGCTTCTAGGCACTTAATCCTATTAAGGTCACCTAGTTAACCCTTATCCATAAGCCAAAACGATAAATATGCACCCTGCTAGGGTAGACCCACATATCTACCATCACACTTCCATGAGATAGATGGTGCACTACACTAGGGTGTGCCTACACTTATTTGATCAAGCTTTTCATGTCTGCTTCTTAAGGAAAGCATCTAAGATTTAATATTATATTTGAGGAATTTTATATATAAGTACATATACTTATAGTACATATCATATACATGCTATAACCACAAACAAGAACATGCAATTAATAAACACACAAGAGATGGTTATGGACATATTAATGTATCCTTGGAGCCACAAGGAATTAATACCACCTAAGGTCCACATCATATGCAACATGGTGTTGATGGAGATCTTGTTGGGTTTTAGGGGAGGTAGAGAAGGCAGCGGAAACAACAAACTTTTCCTCCTCAAACCCAGAATAAGGAAACGTGTCAACGTCTATACAATAGGAAAGGATGGTTTGTGGAATCATACCTTGTCCCGAGGCTTGCTTGGCAACAATACCTTGTAGCTTGCACGGTCTTCACCTCTGGTCTTGGACGGTGTCTGTGCAGCTCCTGGTCGCACCGGGACTGACTCTTGGTCTCACTGGGACTGTCGGGATTGACAGTTGTCCTCCGAGCAGCAGAAATCTCCCGCCTCTGAAGTAGTCCACACGGACCACCTAGAACTCCAATCTCCTTGTCTCACAAGGAATTGGAAGGAGTCGCACCCTCCTGTCAGTGTACTAGTTACTGACACACTCTCCTGCCACCAGTCGCTTTCTGCAGTTGTCTTTCCCTTGTTGTGCCTCCCTTATCGGGTACCACTTGCTCGGTCTCTCTCGGTTACCAAAACCAGAGAGAATGACAACTTTACAGAGTATCTGGTTGCACTGAGTTGTACTTTGAGAAGCCCCCAATACCCCTATATATAGGAGGGTCATGGTACAGGGTTCTCCAACCCTGGCAATGTGGGACTAAAGTAGGAGTAGAAGGGTTCGAGATTTTCCACAAAAACAACTAACTGCACAACCTGAACCGATCGTTTCATTTCTGAAACAGTCGGTTGGGGACCTGAGCCGGTCAGTTGACACCTGAACCAATCGGTTGGGACCCATGAAATGGTCGGTTCCTTCTGAACTGGTCGGTTCGTGGTCCTGGTCAGTTCCCGATTGACTTTTCCTCTTTTGTTTCTAATTGGTACCAAATACCAATCCTTGTTCCAATCAAATTGGGCAAGTGAAACAAAAAAAAAAAGAAATGTCTCACCAATCCTACTTTCCCAACTTTCTCGGTTGCATCAGTTGAACCGATCATTTCAACACTTGAAGCAATCGTTTCACCCTGTCCATGAGCCGATCAACTCACCACCTGAGCCGATCGGTTCACCAAGCTCATTTGATCGGTTCATCACATGAGCCGATCAGTTGGGAGTGCAGATTGTGCAGAAATAGTCAATTACAGTTTCAATCAATCTGATACTCTAATCAATCAGTCCAACACCTTGAACATTATGATACTGAGCTATCAATTGATTGAGTGTTTAATTGAACTACTAAACTCCTTTAGTAATCAATCTAAACATTGTTTGTGGACAAAACTCCTCTTCCGGGTTAAATCCTATGTGTGTGACCCTACAGGTCCATTTCACGTTGGCAGTGAAAGTCCATAACACTTATGACTTCATAAGCAAAGAGCGGTGCCTACTCACACATCAGTGCTACCCAAGTGAAATAGAAAGTTGGAGAACAACTTTCAATCCTGCAATCCGTGAATGGTGTTATAGTGAATGTATAATTCCTTCATCACTGATATCCCGAATGAACTCGAGGCATGGAACAGTCATCCTGTCAACGTTCATTCACTTTTTTGATCTCAGAGTAGATTGGAAGCGATATGTATGACATCGATATCACATATTGATTCACACATGCGTGCACGCCTTTCTCAATCCTACTCATCAAGTGGCCATGGATATCAAACTCCCTTAGGAGAGACAAATCCCATATCTATCACTCACCCCTCAAAAGCCCCATGTGTCAAAGCCACCCAATCATCACCTTTATAACAACCCATGTTTCAGGACTGCGTTTGATGATGTCAAAGTGTGCCCAATGACATGTGTTGAGTGTAGTGATTTCAGGTCAAAGAATCACACTCACCACCATCACTGTGAGTACTGACTGTGACTACCATGTCATGGTTCCATGTGTCAAACTCACGGTGGGTCTGTCCGGTACACTTGTTCTCTAACAAGTACCTATGTGTTTGGTTTGATATCTCTATATCATGACTAATGAGATTATGTCATCAACCAACACCACAATCTAGTCTTGTGTGTCATTGCTGTCTATCTACCTTCCACAATGACATCCAACTAGGGACATAACAAGAATGTACAAACTCATAGCATCCGTATGATCTCATCGTTCAGGTCCTCAACCTGAAAGCATACGTCATTGAGTACTGTCATTCTCTAGACATTCAATCTGTTCTATCACTATCTCATATGATTGAACCAGAAAGAATTGGAAGCTTGCCTTTGATGTTTATCAAATCAATCTTAATGTATCCCACCAATCATCCCATGATTGGCTCTCAGGGCATACATACCAACAGATCTATGCTCGAACCAATATGAGTTAATTGGTTCAACGCTTGAACCGGTTGGCTTGCCTCCTGGTCGCTCGATTGGGCTCTTGAAATGGTCGTTTGGTTCCCAGGTCCAAGCAGCATCTGGACACCTCCATCTGATTGGTTTTGCCACTAGTCGATCAGTTCATCCTCCTGTCATTTGGCCTCCTCGGTCCTATAATCGATCGGGTCATCTCACGAGCCAGTTGTTTCACCTTTGTGTAGGTAGCCACCCCACGTCGAAACATAAATTAAAACTATCATATTTCTTATTACATTATAAAAGGGAAACCTTGAGTTACATTCAAGGAGAAATAGGAAGAAGAGAATAAATTTACATTTAAAAGGAAGAGAGAGGCTTAGTATGCAGACCAAGTAACAATAGGAATAAACAACCACAACCATGCACAAATAGGTCTGGGGTTATTCCATGCTACACATCGACCATTAATACTGATTTTAGGACGACACATGTGAATTTCATATATATATATATATATATATATATATATATAAGTTTGTGGAGAGTATGTGGAATTTGATTGGATATGCATATTAATCATTATAATATTCACATTGCATGAAATACAAAAATGAAAACTAAATCTGATCATATATGTTTAGATCCCAGATACTCCATAAATTGACCTGGCTCTGATACCACTATAGAGAAATCGGGCACAGATATAGGCAGCGGAAATAAATTTTTAATTGCACATTGTCTAAGAGCAACAAGATCACGTCAACAACAATGTATCTAGGAGGAAAGGTTGTAAGGTGATACTTAGTCCTAGAGAAAGTCCAGTGATATTACCCTTACAGATATAGATACGCAATTGTCTACTAGTTGCTCTTGGATGTTGTCTATGCAACTCCTAGTCTTCACCATAGACAGCAGACTGGAACAACGCCTGTAGTGGCTCCTGCAGTCTCACCATAGACTACTGACTGACATTGTCCTCCAAGTGGCATATGATGGACTCTTGCCTCTAGAGTAGTCCACGTGGACCACCAGGAACTCTGTTTTGTACTACCAGAGCCAACGGGAAGGAGTTGTCCCCTTCTGTTGACATACTAGTTATCAACATGCTCTCCCACAACAACTGATCTTAGTTGTTATTTCCCTCGCTATCCCTCCCTTTGAGGGGTAGGACTTTCTTAGGATCTCTATTGGTTACCACAATGAGAGAGGACAACAATTGTCAGAGCTACTGATTCTTAATTGTGTATCTTTGGAAGCCCCTAATACTCCTCTACTTGTAGTAGAGGCCAGGGTTAGGGTTCTTGATCGGTGTGGGAGTAGAAGGGTCTGAAATCATGAATGTTGTAGAACCTGTGAACTGTGAGATGGTCAACTCGCAAAGTAAAATGGTGGTCTCATGTGTGAGATGGTCGTTTCATGCAGTTTCTTGTTCTAAATTCAATTGGAATTCGAATCCAATTAATGCAGAACATGATGCCAGCACTAATCCTAGATGTAATCAAATTTCCCCATGAACTAGGCATCTCTCTCATGCAAGTCAGTCGTCTTGTGATCACGAACCGATCATCTCGCTTACCTGAGATAGTCATCTCACACCATCACATGAGATGGTCATCTCGTGCCCTAGTTCTAATAGAACTCAGCCAATTCAATTCCTAATCAACCTGACACTCCAAACAGTCAGTCCAACACTTGAACTTGATGATTTTGAGTCCACTCAGTTGATCTATTATTTAATTGAATACCTACACACCTTTAGCATTCAATCTAAACATCATTCATGAATATACTCCTTTAATCCAAGTGTATCCTATGTGTGTGACCCTATAGGTTAAGAGCTACACTAGCAATGAATTTCCATAGCAAACTTATGACATCACAAGAAAAGACTGGTGCCTAATCACATATCATTTCTACCAAGGTAATTCAGAAAGTTGGAGAACAACTTCAACCTATAATTCGTGATCAGTGTTATAGTGAACATATAGTTCCTTTGTCTCTGATATCTAGATTGAACTTGAGGCATGGAATTTTCATCCTCTCAATGTTCAATCCATGTTCCTTAAACTAGAGCAAATTGTCTGAGATGCATATGAGTTCACATATCACATATTAGATCACATCATTAGGGCCATACATTTCTCAATCTCACTTATCAAGAGGCCTTGTATATCAAACTCATGTATGAGGGACAAATCTCATCTACATAACTCACAATCACTCTCCATACGTCAAAGATACCCAATCATCACCTTTATGGAAACCCATATTTTAGGATTACGTTTGATGATGTAAAAGTATACCCAATGACATGTGATGAGTGTAGTGACTTCAGGTCTAAGAACCACAATCACCACTATCACTGTGAGAGGTTACTTTGACTACCATTCCATGGTCTCCATGTACCACTCTCATGGTGGGTCTATCTAATACATTGTTCTCTAAAATGTACCTACGTGCTAGACTTGATATCACATATCATGACAATTGAGACTCTGTCATCAATCAATACACACTCTAGTCTTATGTATTACTGATGTCTATTTTGCTTCCACAATAATATATGACTAGGGACATAACAAGAATGTATGTACTCTTAGCATACATATGATTTCGTTGTTTAGGTTCTCAACTTAAATACATATGTTATCGAGTAACATCATTCTTTAGACTTCTACTTACGTCTATGTCATCATCTCATGAGTGAGACAAACATAATAGATCGAATTACCTTTATTATTATCAACTCATGTATCTAATGCCTCATTCCAATCATCATATGATTGACTCTCTGGGCATACATACCAACAGCTTTGCAGACAATCATCTGACACAGTCCAGACGACTTCCTGCTGCTTTCCCAATTTTGTACATGTTTCAGTAATTCAACTCCAATTAATTCATAACATAACGTCAGCACAAATACCTAATGCAATTGAATTGCACCCTCAAACCGGTCATTTCGTACAGACGAGACGGCCATCTCTCACCCCATGGGACGGTCGTCTTGTAGCTTGGGTTAGGCTAAATTTCAACCAATGCACAATATTATCAACATGACACTCCAAACGTCTATCTCAACACTTGAACCAATCGTTTGGCAGTCTGGTTAGGTGATTTGTTGTGTGAACTAAATTCCTAAACATTTTAGTAATCAATCCAATCATTATTCATGATCAAACTCCTCTTATAGGTCAAGACCTATGTGTGTGATCCAATAGGTCCCATATCATGTTGGCAGTGAATGTCCATAACTAACTAATGACATCACAAGCAATTTCTTCAAAATGTATTATACTATCATACTCTAAGCTATCTTGTATTTCATTATAGGTGAGGTTTCCTATCTTGTATTTCATTACAGGTGAGGTTTCTATGCACAAAATTCCTTTCCAACCATATTCTTAAGAACCAATCCCACCCATCTCATTGAGATATAGGTCAATGATGCATCAATGACATAACTTTGATGTTGAAGATCCTACACTGGTATCAGTGGGACCTCAATTCCTGATGTTGTTGACATTTTTGAAGACATTTCCATCATATTAATCTATTCTTTGACTTCTATTTGTACTTTTGGCTAAAAACCTTAACATGGGAGGGGTTAAATAATATGACAAAAATGATAGAAACGATATTAAAAATACATATTTACAAAGTAATTATACAAACTACCAATGATAGAGCCTCTCATGTGGACCAAAGAACGTGCTAGGTTTTGGGACAAAGAGGTTTTATAGAGAAAGAATGAGAAATGAAAAAGACCCCATCTTATGCGTGAATCCAAGGTCTTGGGCACCTTTTCATGTTATCTAAGAATTAATATTGTTTTCTCCAAAAAGTATTCCTTCTGATCGGTTGAAGTGTCGTTCAACACATCCTTAGAGAAGACCCTCTCAATATTGGATCTTTATATATAATCGAGGTGAAGTATGATGTCCTCACGAGACCAAAATTGGATCTGGTGTTCCTCTAACTGGCAACGTGATATACACCTTAGAAATCATCAGATCCTAGCCTAGCAATCAAAAAATGTTATACTCTTTTTTGAAAATTATGTTTTACCTCTCACCTAATCATGATAAATAATTTAAAGTGGTGATTTTAAATTTTATTTATCAAGGATCATTAAAGTCATAATTGTTATGCTAATAGCACATGTCAACACATGGCATAGGGTAGTTGAGAATAAAACTTGTATTGAAGGTAATTAATAATTAGTTTATTATGTAAATGGGCCAGCCCATATAGTTGTATTTGAGTCACAAGCACATTTGAGCCACAAGTTCGTAAGTGTCTCCTTCTCCTATATATAGGAAAGGGGTTTCTCTTATCAATGTATCGACTAGTCCTTTATTTTATTATTCACATGGTATCTAAACAGTTGATCCTAAATCCCTAAACCCACAAGTGAGAAAGAACCAAAGAGGAGCACTCCCTTGTGGGCGGCCACCGCCTTTTCCAGTTTGTGGCTTCCCATAGGGATGTTATCCCCTGCTTCATTTTGGGACATTTCTCACGAATGTCTCCATTACAAAAAAAACTTTCAATGATGCCTCTAGGTTGCTAAGTACTATTTTCTTGTGTGTCCATCCTCCCTGAAACCATCTACTACCCCTCATATCTTCCAAGCTAGATCTACACTGGATTGACTTGACTTATCAACTACCCTCCACATATTTTTTTATGTAATCCATTTTTTCTACTATAATTTATTACTCTCCACACCAACCACTCTCTTGATTCTTTTTGTGGTTTATGTGAGGGGGAGAATAGAGTAATATATGATATGAAGGAGAGGAGATGAAGAATTGTATAGTGTTTCACCTTTGCATATTGTTACACAAAAGGTTGTTCATTCTGACAACATTGCCTCTAGTCCATCTCTTTTATTCGTGCTGCTACACGTTGACTACTACTCTATTTGGGAGCCAACACTTCTGAATTACTAGGCGACACTAGCTACAAAAATTAATTTATACTATGTTTCCACTAGTCTCTCTCTCTTGTATATGCTTTTGCACGTTGAATACTACTCTACTTGGGACCCAATACTCTCTGGACTACTCAACAATGCTAGCAACTGAGATGATGCCACTTGCTTTACTTGATGCTACAATCTACTGTAGGGAAATATGGCATCAGGTAGGCAGTGGAAACAAAAAGTTTACTAACATATTTCTCATTAACCAATAGATCGTGTCAATAACTATGAAATGGGAACAATGGTTTCATGAAGATATACCTGGTCCTGGAGCAATTCCAGTGACAATACGTATTGATGTAGATGCACACTCTATCTTGGACGGTAGTTGTGCAACTCCTAGTCGCACTTTGACTCGTCTGACTGCTCCTCCACGGACATCAGACTCAGACAACTGTTGCAGCGGCTCCTCAGATCTCGCCACAGACTGTGAGTTGATGTTGCCAACAGACATTTGCCTCTAGAGTAGTCTACATGGACCAACTAGAACTCTTGTCATCCTATAGGAACAGACAGGAAGGAGTTGTCCCTCCTGTTGGTGTACTAGTCATGAACATAATCTCCCACAACAATGATCCTTAGTTGTTTCTCTCCCGTGGCTATCCCTCCCTAGTCGGGTAGGACTTGCCTGGGCTCTCATGGTTACCACAACCAGAGAGGACAACAATTATTTGAGCAACTGATTCTCAGTTGTCTGTGTAGTAGTTGAGCTCTAGGAAGTCCCCATTATCCCTCTATATATAGCAGGGGTTAGTGTTAGGGTTCCCAGTCCTCAGCCAATGCGGGACTAAAGCAGGACAACTTTTTTGGAAGTAGATCTTGAATTTTTGCAACTTTTTTGGAAGTTTCACAACCTGCATGCGACAAAACGATCATCTCTCCAAGTGATACGGTCGTCTCACACAAGAGACGGTCATTTTGCTAAGAGAAGCGGTCGTCTGGGATTTGAGACGATCGTCTCACTGAGCGAGACAGTCATTTTGCGCTTTCCTAGTCAGATATGAATTTACAAATTATTTTCTTATTAATGTCATACATTAATTTACTTGCACCCCAAAAATATGCAATTGAAAGGAGTTTGGGAAAACTCTAAAACTTTCATTCATCCCAACAGGGTTGTCTCACACAAGAAAGATGCCTGTCTCACTCACCCAGACGGCCGTCTGGTGAGTTCGAGTCGAGTTGATTGGTTCAATAGCTTGAACCGGCCAGTTCATAGGGCAGAACTAAACCAATTCAATTTCTGATCTTCCTAGCAATCCAAAAGGATGTCTCAACACTTGAGATGCCCATCTGGTTGCCCAAACGGCCATCTCACCCAGTGAGATGGTTGTTTGGCAGTTCATTCAGCCAATCTGTCGATCTATTGTGTGAATTGAGTACCTAAATACTTTAGTACTTAATTAAATTTTCATTCAAGATTAAACTCCTCTTTTTGATGAGTTCCTATGTGTGTGACCCTATAGGTCCCATATCACATTGGCAGTAAATGTCCATAACTAGCTTATAACATCACAAGCAAAGAGTGGTGCCTAGTCACACATCATTGCTACCCAAGTGAATGGAAAGTTGGGTAGCAACTTCAACCTACAATTTGTGTATGGTGTTATAGTATTTGTGTAGTTCTTTTGTCAATGATATCCAAATTGAACTACAGGAATGGAGCAGTCATCCTTATTATTATTCAATCTTGTTCCTTGAACTAGAGCAAACTGCATGAGATATATGTAAGCTCAATATCACATATTGACTCACATGTGTATGGCCATACTTTTCTCAGTCTCTCTAATCAAGAGGCCTTGGATATCAAACTCTTGTAGGAGGTACAAATCCCATATCTATCACTCACAGTCATACCCCATGTGTCAAAGTCACCCAATCATCATCGTTATAACAATTCATACGTCAGGACGGCGTTTGATGATGTCAAAGTGTACCTAACGACATGTGATGAGTGCAGTGACTGTAGGTCCAAGAACCACAACCACCACTATCACTGTGAGAGATGACTATGACTTCCATGATGATGGCTTCCATGTGTCAGTCTCACGGTGGGTCTATCTGATACACTATTCTCTAACATGTATTTGTGTGCTCAGTTTGATATTGCCATATCATGACTCACAAGATTGCGTCATCAACCAACCCACACTCTGATCTTATGTGTTATTGTAGTCTATCAACCTTCCACAATAACAACCGATCAGGAACATAATAATAATATGTATGTGTACTCTTAACATTTGTATGATCTCATTTCGACAAGGCTAATACTTGAAGACATACGTCATTGAGTAATATTATTCTCTAGACATTTATAGTGTTCCATCATTATCTCATAACTAAATGAAACATAATAAATTGGAAGATTGCCTTTTGTTATCAAATCATGTATCTAATGCCTCATCCCAATCATCATATGATTGGCTCTCTGGGAATACATACCAACATCTACTTCTCCAGATGACACTTATCTTTATTAAAATCAAGAACCTCCTGTAACTTGATTGTGACCTTCTTGGAGAATTATAGAGTTGATTCATGCAACTGACATTATACTCTCTCTCACATTTATTTCTCAAAATTTATTTGAAGACGTGTTGATTACTTGTATAAGGGGAAGAGTATATGTTTCTAATATTGAGGGGAAGTAATATTTTTGTATGGATGGATTTTTTTCATTCTAGTATATATGTTTGCAAGCTGAGTTGAGATATCCTAAACTCCATCTTGAGGGAGAGTGTTAAAGGTAATTAATATTTATTTTATTATATAAATAGGCCAGTTCTGTATGGTTGTCTTTGAGTCACAAGTATGCTTGAGTCACAAGCATGCTTGAGCTACAAGTTTGTAAGTGTCTCCTTCTCCTGTATATAAGAAAGGGATTTCTCTCATCAGTATATCGACTGATGGTATATGAGCATCGATCCTAAGCCTAGGGATAAAAGGATAGCCTCTGCCTACAGGCAACCACCATATCTTCTTGGTTTGACCGCCCTCCAGGCATCATCCCAACCTCTATGGTCATCTTCTCTCTTCTTATTTTATAAAGACCTAATCTTTTTGCAGGCGCTCTCCATCATTGTCATCATCTGTATTTATTTGACTCCCCTAAGTTTTATTTATATAGTTGTCGCTTCCCAACATCCTCCTTTCCTTGCCTTCACATGCATGATCTCCCACAACTGACAACGCCAAGGAAATTCTCCTATCGGTCTATAGTTTCATTCTCTAATAACAACGTGAGTTAATTTTTTTCTTTTTGTCTGATTTATTTCCTGTCATCATTACTTTCTCAGTCAAAGTCTTTCTTTTCTTTTACTTTTCTCATGTCTATTATTACCAGTCAATAAATTCTTTTTTAGTTAAACTATCCTCTATTATTTTTTCTATTTTTAACAACCTCCTACCAACAACCGTGAATTATTATTACATCAACCAAACTCCTTTTCATTATACTTCTTTCTGATTATTTTCCATCTATAATTAAGGATTTGTTGACTGGATCATAGGGGTTTGCAAGAAAAGAAAATATAAAATAGAAAGTTGAAATGGAAGTTGACAAATTGAAATAAAATAAAATGATAAGGAGAAAAAAGGAAACTTATTGGATTCAAGAAATAAAAAAGATAGCAATGAGAAAAAAAGGAAAAGATAAAACAAAAAAAGAAACAAAATACCATGTGTTAGTTTATAAAGAACCAACAAAAAGGAGCATTGTACTTATTAAGAAGAGAGAAAATGTATGAAGAATGACAATGAGGGATATTGTATGTATTAATCCAGGCTATTCTGATCTTCATGAAGCTCTTGTTGTTCAACAGATGTGTCTTTCGTATGTTTTTGTGGCACTTATTTCCATTAAGCATTGTGCTTCTGGTGCATCATTGACACTTCAAATGACATTGTGCTTCTTTTTGTTTGTGTCACGATATGTTTGTTGGTTGTCTATCTATGATTTTTCCAGTTAGTTACCACTTTCATGCATTGAAAGATCTCAATTGCACCATTAATGCCAAGCTTTTCGCTTTCGTACGGCATCATGTTTGTCACGCTAGAACTTGTTGCGCTTATTCCAGTCTCTTCTTCCTCTGGTGTAAATAATATTTCAGTTGATCATTCAAGCTACATTCTCATGAGACAGATGATTTCTTCTTCACATTAGATTTCTAAGAAGCTCGTCAATTTCTAGCATGTGCATTCTATATATGCAAAGATTCATCTACATTTATCTTCACCGAGTTGTTTCAATTATGACTTCTCCGAGTTGCATATGTTGGCATGGCCATTATGTTGATCTACTTGGATTCCTCCTTGATGGTGTCATTCATTTCTATCAAGCTCTGAGGTTCATGGGTCAGATTTATGGAACATACATGGCAGCCACCAACACCTCGTCTAGCTTGTGTTTGTGCCACATTATGCACGAATGATCTTGTTTGCTAATTTCAATTAGTTACACTTCTCAGACGATTTGAATATACCTCTATTGTTACATCGACATTGTGTCTTCACGTCTGTGCCGCATTATGTACGTCGAATGTGTTGATTGTGTGTTTATACCACTTGCACATACGTCTCCAAGGAAGATAGCATAGTCATGTACTTTTGATTTATCTGCTTTGATTTGATTGTGATGAGCTATTGCTATAGCGTTTCAATTTTATTTATCATATGTCCTTCATTCAAGATGCAATTCAAAAAGCATTCTCTAAAAGCTTCCAACCTACAATACACAACTCAAATAGTGGTGTCATCAAATTGGTTTTGAAGAGTTATGTTTAATCCTATATGACGAGTGATGCGTTTATTTTCAATTTGTCGTCCAAGTTGGATTTGTGTTTCGCCGTACTCCAGTTTGAGGGGGTGCTAGAATTTTTATTATTTAGTTTATCATATCATACATACCTAATTCTCTTTGGCTATTAGAGTAAGTTTGTTTTCTTTGTACTTGTCTCCTCTCCTATATATAGGAACAAAATTTATCTTCTATCCACATCAAAAATATCTCATTTAGCCTTCCCTTGTTATTTTTCACAAGTGATATTTGTAACATATAGATAGAATTATGTTTATAAAGAGAGTCAAGCACAATAAACAGAAGAAGAGGAAGATCTAAATTAACATGGGATGAGTTTATAAAGAAAGATTTTGAGTCTCTACATCTCAACCAGAATACAATTAATGATAGAACTAAATGGAAATGAAGGATTCATATAGCCGACCCCAATGCAGTTAGAACTGAGACTTAGATGATGATGATATAAAATTATGCTAAATGGAAATGAAGGATTCATGTAGCCGACCCCAATGCAGTTGGAACTGAGACTTAGATGATGATGATATAGAATTATGCTTATGGACTAACAATCATTACATGAAGCAATGCATATGATATGGCGGTTGAACAAAGAGCACCCACCCAACGTAATTATACATGGTAGGGCCGAGTGCTTAATGGCTGGCGGAATGTCGGGAGGTGGACATTGCAAGGGATTGTGGGGGATCCAGAACCATCAGTACATGTGTGTTTCACTGCTTCGTCGTGGGGGGCGTGGTCAATCATGTTTCCAAAGCAACGTCGGTCATTACCAACAACTTTAAGCTTCAGTAGAGTCTGACTCGAAAGACCAACCCCAACAATCAAAACAAGGAATCAACACTGTTTGGAGCAAAAGCCCAAATGGCAAACACAATGTGCGCGCTGTAAGCTGGCGCGGCCAATCCCACATTCCAACACGGAACAAATGGCAAGACGCAATGGAACTCAAAGACGGTGGTGGCACATGGGGGAGCTGCAGCTGCCTCCTTGTATATAACCTTTCTGCCTGGAGCAGCTTAAGCCCGCACCCACCTTTCCCCGGTTTTGTTTTGGAACCTTCTTCAACCAGACAACAGATGCCCCATGCTCGGTTTTTGGAACCTTATAGCGAGTGGGGATGATGACGATGCTGTCCACTCGTTTTTTCTCTCTTTTTTTTTCTTTTTGGAAATTCATGGTAGGTCTGAACTGTGAAGACTGTTAGTTCAGCATTTACCGCTTTACCTTGCTGTCCATCTAACAGATGGACGGATTGCAGCTGCTTCAGCCGGTCTGTGGCTTTCATCTCAGCCAGCTTGCCAGGGTTGGAGACTTTAGAGGAGAGATCCACACTTGTCTGCTCCTGAAAGATGAAAACCATTCACAACTGCCGATCTCTCTCGTGAGATCCTCCACTATCGTGCTCTGCTCAGGCGCAGAGAAGTTGACGAATCTGCGTCGATAAAGACTAGATTTGTGTTGATTAAGCAGGAAATGGTTGGAAGCACTACATAATATCACCTCATTTAGAAAACAAAGAGCGATAATGAAGGAAAAGCTGAATCTTGGTGTATTAGTAAATGAAACAGGAAAATAGATGACATCCTGCTTGATATGAATTCGATTGAATTGGTATGATGCTACATTGCTACATTCCATTCTGGAACGGAATGACAAGCAACGAAGAAGTATTCCACACACGCACACTCAACGCACATGAATGATAGTTTGACAGATAACAAACAATAAACCTTCTATTTGCTTCTCGAAACGAATTCTTCGCATTCACCAGCATTCCTCCGCACAACTTGGCAATCCCCACAATTATTTGTTGATAATAGTAAAAGGGTTGCTCTGTTTCTCCCAAAATTAAATTAATTACACTACACACACGCCACGCTTGGCTGGCAGCGACAGTAAATAACAATAATAACAATTATATTAATGATTATTATAAATTTATATCAGAAGAGAACGACTTAAATAAGGCAGGAGCAAGGCAAACCGAGACCCGCCGCCAGTCGGATCAGGGTGGTGTGATATTCTGGGCTCACACTGGGCTTCTCGTCTGGACCGGCAGTGGTGCCTTCCTCATTTTTCTTTTTCTTTTTGTGTTCAGTCTGCTGCGGCCCAAGTCATGTCCCCTTCGAAGATCCAGTGGCAGACCTCGATCTTTCCCGGCCCAGGCCCAAGCGCCACGAAGGCCCCGTGGCCGGGGCTCCAGTCGGACGTGTCGAGGTGGCAGATTGCGACGCCGTGGTTGATCACCTTCCGGCTGTCCACGGCTAGGATCTCCGCCAGGTAAACCCGGACCTTTGGGACTGAGTGGCAGTAGTACACCATGTAAGGGAACAGACTCTGGTGGCACGACACCGACCGGGTCACACGCCCACCGTTGATCCCGTGAACCTTCCCGATCAGGATATCGACGCCGGAACCCGCCGTACTCTCCGTCGTCCGGACCACCACGTCGCTGCCCAGCACCGAGGTCGCGAAGTCGATCATCGACTCGATTGACGTCGCGCACCGCTTCGTCTCGCCGGGGCTCGGCGCGCGCTCGCACTCGGAAACCGTGTTCGCCATCGATTTCGACAAGGAGGTGTCTAGGGTGGCATTGAAGCCGGCGTTGATGTCGTTGAGCCTGGCGCTGGAGAAGGGCATTCTGTCGGCGATACCTCTTGGTAGGAACGCACGGGGCGGCATCTTGTCACGGATGTCGGGCATTGGCATTACGTTCCCGGTCTTGAGAGCGCTCTCCCGGAAGAACTTCCCCGGTTCGATCCACTTGTTCACGAGCCTTCCCCTCCGAACGCCGTCGCTCACCGCAGCCATGTTCTGGAACACGGCCGACGTCGTGTTCCGGTACTGCGCGAACGAGACCGACGCGCCGGGCGACTTCGAGTAGTCCTTGAACGTCGTGTTTGCCCCGTACAGCTTGAAGTTCGTCTCCGACGGCTTCGTCGCACCCTGGCTGTACCCTTTGAACGTGTCCTGCCCGATGTTGGCCGACTGGCCGTAGTTGGCGAAATCCACCTTGGCCGCCGTCTGGGCACCTTTGCCATAAGACGAGAACGAGTCGTCCCCGACATTGGCCTGGTCACGGTACGACTTAAACTCCACGGTGGCTGGGACTTTCCCATTTGCCTTCTCCGCATAGCCCTTGAAGTTGTTCTCCGGCACGTTCCCGTTGAACCCGTACGACGTGAAGCTGTCGTTCACTCCCGACGCCGACTCGCTGTACCCCGTGAAGGTCGACCCCATCACGTTCGAGTCCTTGGCGTAGCTCGTGAAACCCAACGGCACGCCGTCGGAGTTCTTGCCGTACCCTGCGAACGACTGGTCCCCGGCGTTGGTCTCGTCGGAGTAGCCGGTGAACGTCTGGGTCCTCCCACCGCCCGCGCCGGCGTCGTAGTTGGTGAAAAGCAGGTTCGGCACGTTCGCCTCACGCTGGTACGACTGGAAGTCCCCGTGGCCGCCCTGCGCCGAGGAGGCGTACGACGTGAAGTTGGTCGTCACCACGTTGCCCTCCGGGGAGTAGAACGAGAACTTGTCGTCGTGGCCGCGGGAATCCCTGCCGTAGCGACGGAAGGTGTCGAGGGGGACGTTGAGGCCGTCGGAGTAGTTCTTGAACGACCCCAAGCCACCCTGTGCGCCGGAACCGTAGTTGGAGAAGTTGGTGTTCTGGTATTTGGTGAAGGTGGATGGGGGCTGTCCCTGGCGGTCGAGTTCTGCGGACTGGTCCGGGAAGCAGAGGAGGTTGGCGGCGGCGCAGAAGTGGCGGAGGCGGGAGGGAAGGAGCTGCCCTTGGGAGGCCAGCCGCTCGTAGACGACGGCGTCCGCGGCGCTCAACGGAGAGGCCTTGGAGAGGAGGAACTCCGGTTTGGGCAGCGCGTTGGGGATCTTGCGGGACCAGTACCGGAGGAGCGACGCCTTGGGAGCAAGTGGGTTGAGAGATGGGCTTTTGGAGGCAGCGGCGGCGGCGGTTGTTGTTCGGGGGACGGTGGTGGTGGCGAAATGGGTGGGGACGGAGGAGGAACCCGCAATGGTGCTTACCACCAGCAGCAGCCGGAGAAAAAAGGGGCGCATTTTGGACATTGCAAATGAAACGGCAATGCTGCAGCTTGGGGTGAACGATTCTGGACGGGAAAGAAGTAGAAGAAGGTTGGAGAAATAAAGGGGGCGACGGTTATAACGGAGAGCGCCCAGCGACCAACTGCACAACGGGCGGTGGCTGTGAGGTGAATGAAGATGGAGATGGGGGTAACACCATCAATATATAGTGTGAAGAGAGCCAGAGAGGATGGGCAGTGAGGGAGCAGCCGTAGCAAAAGCAAAGACGAAAACAGCGAATGCTTTCAACACAATCAAAGAAGACGATGAAGAAGAGGATGATGATGACGACGGACAGGAATAGAAGTGAAGAAGAAGATTTGAACTCCCCCCGCCCCACTGCTCAGCTGTCAGCCGCACTCCGTCCCGGCTTCCTTCTCTCTTGTCTTCCTCTTCTTCTTCCTCAGTCTCCCTCCCACCCTCTTCCTCTCTCTCTCTCTCTCTCCCCTTCCCTCTTCTCTGGCCACACCTTAAATAAAGGCTGCTTTCAAATAGATTTTGTAGAGGTTGCTGGAGGGACTCACTAATGCACTGATGTAGTGAACCGCAGACGGTAGGGAGGGAGGAGGAAGCAAACTCAAGGCAAGGTGGCAACTGGCCACACTGTGCTGCCAATTAACCCGGATTTGCAAGCGAGAGGGAAAGGTGCGCGCCCTCCGTGATGCTACTTGGCTGTACTGGGGAGAGTGGGGCTACTTTCTATCTTTCTTTATGTTTCTTTCACAACTCTTTCTGTTAACATAATTTTTTGACCCCGCACTTTATTGATTTCGTTTGCTTTTTATACAATAAACTTCGTATCTTCATTGATACATTTCTTCCCACGCGGTCTTTTGGTGATTTTCATATCAGCCCCTCACACAACATTAACTCTTGGATAAAACCACAACTCCTTAAATAGGTGTCATCAATTATGGACCCTCAATTCTTTCCCTTGCCAAAGAGTCATCACTACATAAGTAGCTTATAACGTCACATTTAGCTACGTCGGTTGCGTCTAAATCCTACAATATCGGCCGAAAACACAAACCGACATCTATATGTGAAGACCGACCAGACATGGGTATCACTTTTTATTTAGCGTCGGTTGCTCAATAAGACGCCGACGCCTAAAATCGCCCGCCAAATCTAATTTTTTCAGTGTAAAAAAATTACCTCTAAAATTTCATATACGGCGTCGGTTGTTTACCAAATAACCGACGACTAAAGATTTTTTGAGAGATAGAAATCGGCCTCATATTTGTCGTCGGTTTGTTTACAATAACTGACACCGACGTGTGTTCACACGTTGTCCCCGAGAAAATTTTTACCCCCCAAATTACCCAATTGGCGTCGGTTTTTTATGGCAATCGACGACTATGGTTGTAACTCAAGAACATTTTTTTATCGACATATGTGATAGACGTCGATTTTTTTGTAGAAACGGATGAAAAATTGGTATAACCGACGCCTATGTCCCACTTAAGAATCGTGAAATGTCCTCCCCTTCCAAGTTCTCTGTTTCATTCTCTACCCGACCTACTAACGCTCTGGCGATTTGTTCCTCCGCCGCCGCTCTCCCTTCTACTCTAGCCATCGTCGTCGCCGCTCTTTGGACTTCCTAGCCACCACCGCCACCGTACCGCCCCCACCGCCGGTGAGGAGCTACGCTCGCTGTCAGACACCACACAATCGTGTGCCGCCGCCACTGCGCTGAGGAGCCACGAGCTCACGCCGCTGCCTACAGGTACTTCCTGCTCTTCTTCTTCCTGCTCCTCTTTTTCCTCCACTCGTCTTCCTGCAATCTGGCATGCTCCTCTTCTTCCTCCACTCTTCTTCCTACTCCTTCTCCATGTTCGTCCTACTCCTCTTCCTCTTCCACGAGATAGAGTTTGTTTGGTGGTGTTGGCGGCGAGTAGTGTATGAGAGGAGATTGGGATGGCTTTGTTGATGATGCGCTCTGCATTCGTGTGGGTCTCTTTGCTTGTTTGGGTGGTAGCCATTGCGCTTCATTTTATTTTTTTGTTGTTTACCCTATCTTGGTTGTGAACTTGTACTATTGTGGGCATTCGTGTTGTTTATATACATACACTTGATTATTACTGTTAGTGATTTGAGGTTGTGAAATCATTTCATATGTGGTGGTTTCTATGCATGTTTGTTTGGCGTACGTTTATGTGGTAAGTTGTGTAGTTCTCAATTACTTTGTGGTGTCTAGACCATTGATAAACTTTCTCCTCTGGGCTGTGTTACTACCTCGGATTTGAGGAATGTGATGAGAGGATTGTTATGTTGGTTGCCTATTTGACTCCTAATTGGATATTGGGTACATGTTTCTGCAATGCTGTTAATTCTTCCTGCTCCTCTAAAATTGATGTATATTGACCCCTAACTAATACATTATAACATAATTGAATCGTGCATTTGTGTTGTTGTAGGTGCTGAATTGAGTTGATGTGCTTGTGCTCTTGGGGCTAAATTGAGTTGTTGTGTCATTCGTTTGTGTTATTGACTTGTATATATTTCTTCTTCAGCCTTCAAGTGAGGTATAATATTCTCACTATCCCAATGTGCCATTAGGCTTTATTTTGATTCAAATCTTTGATATATGGAATCATGGTTTATTTACTGTTTAGTATTTACTGACAAGCATGATTAAATGATGTTACACAAAACTTAGGATATGAATGATGAAACTAGGATTGTAGGTATAAGAATGACAACATACATGTATTTGTTGGCCTAGAAACTCGTCCAAGATTTACTCAATAGGAGTAAATCTTGGATAGTCCCCAGTTTGGGAGTGTTCTTGAACACTTAATCTCACTTAGGATGTAAGTGTATAATGTATATTGGGTTTTCAAGAAAATTTCGGCAACATTTTCCCGTTTGTTCTCTAAGTACATATGTACTTAGAGAACAGTGGGGAAATGTTGCCGAAATTTTCTTAATAATCCAATACACATTATACACTTACTAGTGAGATTAGGTGTTTAAGAATGGGATAGGTGGTACACATATATTATATATAAGACCTTAAACCCTAAACTTTAACCATAAACCCTAATATTTTAACCCTAAACCCCAATCTTTTAACCCTAAACTCTAATATATACTTATTTTCTCTTTGATCATAGAATGGATAGATCATGGATGTCCATTCCAAATCGCTGCACCGCAGAGTTTATTTTTGATCTTGATTAGTTTATTAGATTTGTCGAGGAACATAGGAAACAACCTCGAGATAGGTTCTACTGTCCATGTAGGCATTTCGGTAACAACTTGAAAGGCAACACTGGTGACGAAATCAAAAGTCATGTCATGTGCAACGGGATTGTACAAGGCTATATAAAATGGCACTGGCATGGAGAGATTTCAAACCTAAAATTAGTGGATGTCGATAGCAGTGCTTGTGTGGAAGAAGAAATTGCCTCCGATGATGTAGATGTGAATGAACCAGTTCCAGTGGACATTGTTAATGTGATGCTGGATAGTTGTTGGGTAGAGCACTACGATCCACCTCCCATGTTTAGAAACATTGTGCATGATGTTGAGATACCATTATACACAGGTTGTACTAAGTTTACGAAGCTTAGCGTTGTGTTGAGATTGTATAAGATGAAAGCTAACAATAGATGGAGCGACAAAAGCTTCACGTCATTGTTGTCTTTGTTGAAAGAAATTCTTCCTGAAGGAAACGAACTGTCAATCTCAACATACCAGTTAAAGAAATTATTGTGCCCAATGGGAATGGAGGCCAAGAAGATACGCGCATGCCCGAATAATTTTGTATTATTTCAAAAGGACTATGTGGATTTGAAAGATTGTCCAAAATGTGGTGTGTCAAGTTATAAATTGACGACTTCGGGGGAGTCCAAAATTGGTTCTCCTGCCAAGGTGATGTGGTATCTACCTATAATATCACAGTTTCAACGCTTGTTTGCCAATCCGATAGATGCGAAGCATTTTAGGTGGCATGTAGATGTTAAGAAAAATAATGATGGGATCCTACGACATACATGTGATTCCCCACAATGGAAGAAGATTGATTTATTATACCCTAAATTTGGTGAAGAAGTCAGGAATCTAAGACTTGGGCTTTGTATAGATGGGATGAATCCATATGGGACATTGAGCAACCAACATATCACTTGGCCAGTTATGTTTGTTATATACAATCTTCCTCCCTGGTTGTGTATACAAAATAAGTACATTATGTTGTCGTTGTTGATATCGGGCCCTAAACAACCTGAAAATGATATCGACATTTATCTTGAACCTCTAATTGCCGACTTAAAGAAACTTTGAGGTGAAGGTGTGATGACCTATGATGCTTCACGAAGAGAGACATTTCGTTTGCACACTATGTTGTTTTGCACTGTTAATGACTTTCCAGCATATGGGAATTTTTCTGGATATAGTGTCAAAGGATCTAAAGCGTGTCCTATATGTGAAGAGAACATTGATTCAATATGACTAAAACATGGAGGCAAGACTGTATATCTTGGTCTTCCAAAATTCCATCCGTATCATAGGTTGTGCAAAGCATTCAATGGACGGAATGAGGAACGGAGTGCACTTAAACCTATACTAGGGTAGGTTATTTATGAAAGAGTAAAAGACTTTTCCAATGAATTTGGTAAGAGATCACAATGTACCATGGCCACACGGAGTGACAAATCTTTATTCAAGAAGAAGTCAACATTTTGGGATCTTCTTTATTGGAGTTTTTTGGCAGTCAAGCATTGTATCGATATCATGTACGTTGAGAAAAATGTCTGTGATAACATCATTGATACTCTGTTGAATATACCAGGTAAGACTAAAGATGAGATAAAATCCAGAATGGACCTTTGTGAAATGGGAATAAGGACAAAATTAACAAAAGTAGTTAGTAGCGATCGGAGAACATACTTACCTCCCACTTGTTACATGTTATCTAGAAAGGAGAAGAAAGATTTTTGTGAATGCTTGGTAAATGTTAAGGTGCCACAGGGTTACTCATCCAACATCCGTAGATTGGTATCAATGAAAGATCTGAAGTTGATAGGTCTTAAATCTCATGATTGTCACACTCTAATGCAACAAATATTGTCTGTGGCAATTCGATCTATATTGTCGAAGCATGTAAGGTTTGCAATCACCATACTTTGTTTCTTTTTCAACAGTCTGTGCAACAAAGTTATTGACCTCGATACTCTTGATAAATTGCAAAGAGAAGTGGTTGTTACCCTATGTCAGCTTGAGATGTATTTTCCTCCTTCGTTCTTTGATATCATGGTACATCTTGTTGTCCACTTGACTAGGGAAGTGAAAATGTTTGGACCAGTTTTCTTCCATTGGATGTATCCCTTTGAATGATACATGAGCATTTTTAAAGGTGATGTTCGAAATAGTTATCGGCCTAAAGGGAGTATTATTGGGGGTTATGTGGCGAGAGTGGTTATGAATTTTTGCAATGACTTTCTGAGTGGTAATGACACTCCTGTTAATGACAAGAATATTGAGGAGTATTCCAGCAAAGGAATTTTGGGATCACGGATGAAAGTAATCAGCCGTGAGCAGTTGGAACAAGGTCACTTGTATATTTTACACAACATCGAAGAAGTGAGTTTTTATATCGAGGAACATACCAATTTCATCAAGAGATAATATCCTCAAGCCAATTCAATGTGGCTTGCTAGAGAGCGAGACATTTATTAAGTGGTTTGAAGATAAATTCTTATATCAACTATCTCAAATACCAAATAATCTTACTGAAACTATCAAATGCCTCGCCTTTAAACCAAAATTGAATGTTATGTTTTATGAAGGGTTTGACATGAATGGATTCTCATATTACACAAAGCATCAAAATGATAAGAGTGTCGTCCAAAATAGTGGGGTCACCCTTCAAGCATCTTCATTCTTTTTTGCAAGTGAAAAGGATAAGAGTCCACGTGAAGTTAAAATGTCATATTACGGTGTCATTGTAGACATATGGGAGTTTGACTACATAGATTTCAGAATTCCACTCTATAAATGTAATTGGGTTGATAACACCAAAGGAGTTATAGTGGATGAATTGGGTTTCACATTAGTGAACTTTGAAAAGATTGGCGAGAAGAGTGAACCATTCATATCGACATCACAGGAAAAACAAGTATTTTATACTGATGATCCTACAAATGATAAATGGTCGGTTGTTCTTCATGGTAAAAGACAGTTCATTGAAGATCCTATAGATGAAGAAGAGTACTATGATAAGTATGATGACTCCAGTCCATTCTCAGTTGGGTTGCCAACACCACCAAATATTGAAACTAATGATGACTTGTATGTGTGCGGAGATCACAATGAAGGATTGTTAATTGATAAAAGATTGCAATATTAGAGGCATGCATGTTTATATTTTTTATATGTTTTATTTTTCTAAATGTGAACTTTACAATGTTTTATTATCTTCTAGTTATGTCAAATGCTAAATGTTTGATTTTTTAATGACACTTTCAGATGGTTGAGCATGAGCATGATGACCATGATGATGATTACCGTGAGGGTGAGGATATCAATGCACCGCCTCACAATGTAAGTTTTAAAAATATATCCTATATTTCTATCTATATGTCCATTTATAGTTATATCTTGTAAGTGTGTTTATTTTGTCAAATTTTAGGTTGATGATGTACCCCCTGAAGAACTTGGGGCACTTGATGAGCAGAAAAAAAAATTGAAAAAGTGAGGGCATCACTATGATGAACAAGTTACTACAACAAAGGGGCAATGGACCCAAACTGGTTGTGGATTTTGATCATGTAGGAAACCCAGTTGGAGTGAACCGCAACTCGTTTATTTCATATCTTGGGGTTCTTACTCGTAGCCATTGTAGTCCTAATGTAGAATCTTGGCATAAAGTTCCTAAGGATAAGAAAGACTTAGTATGGAAGGAAGTAAGTTATTATTATTTGCAATTCTATTTTGTAGATTACTAATTTTTAGGATACTAGTTAATAGCAATTCTATTTTGTAGAGTATATTTGAACTGGATGAAAAGTTGCATCATAAATGTGTGATGCAATGCTGTGGGGGGGGGTCCTAAGGAACTATAGGACAAATCTCACCTGAGATTACATACGAGATGCTGAGAAGAGAAAGAAGCCAGCCACTAAGCAATGGAACTACCTGGACCCTAATGACTGGGAGGAGTTTGTTACCAAAAGAAAAACTGATGAATTCAAGGTATTAAGTGTCACTCCCAATTTAATTAATATATATTATTTTGTATTCACCTATTCAAGATTAACCTTTAGTGTTACTAACAAAATCAATGTGCTTACTAACAAGGCTATCAACGATGCTCAAAGAATAAGGCGTGCACTAAATGTGCATGACCACACGATGGGTCCAAAAGGTTATGCAGGCGTTCACCAAAGACTACAGGCTGAGTCTACTGCTCAGTCTGCTGCTACTCAAGAGACTGTAGAGTCCTCTACTATTGGTCCTGCACCTATTTCTCGCCATGCTATGTGGATAGCTAGGAGGCAAAATAAGAAAGGAGATATAACCAAGCCCGCAACTGCTAAGGCGGCTGCAAAAATGGTAAAATTCAACTCTTAGAGAAATCGATATTGATTAGTGTTATGTTTACTTACCAATTTCTATTGATGGCGATTAGCAGGAGCTTCACGAGCAGAGGAAGGAAGGCAAGTTCATCTCTGAGGGTACAAGGGATGAATTGACAGTTGCTATGGGTAACCCAGAGCATCCTGGATGTTTTAGGGGTGCAGGCGCTGGTGTGGGCATAAAAGTATTCTTTGGGTAATCACAACGTAAACCTGTCCCAAAAGCAGGATTATCAAATGTTGAGGTAACATGTTCTTTTTTTAGAATGTTATTGTGAAAGAGAATTCAATAATCAAAAGCTAGTGTTTCTTTTGTCCATGTATAGGTAGATGAGTTAATTAATAGGAGAGTCGAGCAAGCACTTGATAAGAGACTCCATGAAGCAATTAGCAAGTGGCAAGCGTCTCAAACTGCCACTCAGATAGTATCTATGGCGTGCCGCTCTTCTCCAACTGTAGAGGTGGTTGGGAGTAATCATGTAGACCCACCACCTAGCACGTCTGCTGTAAGTATTTTTATGACATAGTAGCTAGTCTTTTCAAGATGATATGTTTGTGTATATATGTATATAACATTCTTTACGTAAATTTGTAGGGGTTGAAGCCATGTCGTCTAAAAAGTCAAGAATATATCATTGCAGAGGCTGAGGCTTACCCACCCCTTCCAGGGGACATGTTTCATGGGACTCCAGTACCAGATGGTGTGATTCGTGTGAGCCTGATACATGTACTCCCCAATGGGAGGGATCTTTCATTGCCATATGCCCACCCAGATTCTGAAACACTTGGTGAGGCAGAAGGCGGAGTGATATTGTAGCCCAAAGTGGATGTCATATATACTAATATTGTATGGTAAATTTACATTATGTTAATTTTTTAGTGTGTGTATATGAGTCAATTGATCTGAAATTATATATACAAGTCAAAAGGAAGACACTCACTACATCTCGGCCTCCACCTCCAACTCTTGAAGTACCAAGTTGGCTTCCAAGGGACCTACACGCCTTGTTAGGTCCTAATTGTAGGAGTATGGCAGTATGGATAGGCGAAGATGATCCAAATTTCCCTATAAATGTTTCCATTATGGAGGATGTTGTAGGTGAATCATACGATAACAATATATTTATACAAGATATTTTAGAGTTGTTTTGTTATGATTGGTTGAATACATATATGATAGAGCTATGGATATGGTGAGATCTTGTTTATACATCCATATAACTTGTTTTATATACCGTGATCTAGTTTTTTATATATTAATGCATACGTAATATATGTTTTGCAGCCACTTACACAAGATATGTACATATTTTTCATTTTCCCATGTGAGATTTTTGATTCCATCTTTGATTAGTCTTATAGATTAAGACCCTTCATCAGTTACTTCATACTGCTCTGCTACTTTTAAATATTTTGGTAAAAAAAGAAGGCGGTGATAATAGCTCCATTCAATGTTGAGTAAGTTTACTTTGCTTTTAATTTGGACTTAAGAAAATTACATTTTTATTGTGGATTTTGAGTTATTAATTTTTAACTTTCTTACCTCTAGTGGTAGGCATTGGGAGTTACTAGTTATTGTCCCCAAGATGCTCACTGTCTATTATCTAGATCCTGCGGGGAAGGAATTGAATACATTATAGGGACACACAATGAAAAGACCATTATTCCTGTGAGAAATATTTCATATTTTTATATCCGTTAACATATGTTATTGCATTACTATTTCATTATGCAATTTAATGTGTTACATTAACATGTAGGGCTTTACATGAGTTCAAAAAAGATGAGGGAAATATCCCCAAGAAAAAGAAACAACCACTAATTTGGGAGAATGTAAAAGTAATTTCCCGACTCCAATGTATATATTATTTATGTGAACTGTACTTATTTGTATTTTTGAATATTTTGTATGTTTCAATTTATAGTGTGCTACACAAGACAACGGCTGGGAATGTGCATTTTGTGTGATGCGATTTATGGTCCTAATTATCAAACATGCTGCAATGGAAATCGATACCATACATCAAGTATTATATATGGTCTCATTAGATAATATGTAATATATCAATCTTATTATATATTATTAATTATATATATACGTCATTCTCTTTGCAGGTATTTAAAACTAACTTCACTACAGGTCAAAAGTTATTAGATGTACATACTCCCTATACAATGGAAGACTTAAATGATGTAAGAGAACAATGGGCAAAAGCCCTACAAGTAGTGGGAATTTTTAAATATGATTGGGATACTGATGGCAATAATGACGATGATGAATAAAGAATGATATTTCTAAACTTTGTTCTCATAATTGTTTTTTTTGCTATGATTATGATTGTGCTTTGATGTTTCTTGTTGTCATGATCTTGAAATTCAACCTTAGTTATTTTTCTAACAAGGGCATCTATCCCTCCACTCTATAGCCCAACATGTTTTGACAAGTTTCCTTTTCAACACAATTGTTGATGGCATAGATGTTAACTATGACATAACCGTTAGATAGAAAACATCCTGTGGATGAACATAAAATAATCATGCTCAAGAGTCATACACATATTGATGGACTCACTCTACATATAACACATATGACATATCTTACTACCCTCATGTATTATCTTATCATTCGTCTACTTATAGTTCATGAAGTCTGCCTACTTGCCGCTAGGCTAATTTGAACACTTTTAGAGAGCATGTGACTCACTGTGTGGATTCTCATGTTTGAATAATAAATATAATAATGTTCAAAATGTTCCTTGTGATATGCTTATATATGAGGGAGCAATTGACAAAAAATAGCCATTTGTAAACTTCATATCTGATCCACAAGAGAGGAGAATGACACTCAGACCGGTTGTTATCTTCATTTTTGGATGGGTGTGTGTGAAGCATGTGTGTGTGAATTTGATTATGATTACCCATTGGTGGACTTGAGATAGGAGTGTAAGGGGTGTGGGTCTATCCATACCCACAACAATACCCATTTAGTTTAACGGATTCAGTTCCGATTCTAGACCCGCATTATAAAAATCTAAACCCGCACCATACCCGTACCTGAAATAATAGTGGCTTTGCGGTGTGGGTATGTAGGTAAGTAGTTCTATACAAACATGATATTCTTTATGTAAAAAAATACTACTATGTTCTATATATTCTAATATAATGAGATATTATTGGAGCTGCGGATCCAGAGGGGGTGTGAATAGAGCTTTAAAATTCTCACAAGAATAGGTAGACCCTCAAATTATATCAATTGAAACCAAATGCTAAAACTCAATTTGAAGTTCTATCTAAACAAGCATAGCAAGGATATGAGAGATTGAAACAAACACTTGGACAAGGTGGTTAGATTAGTTCCAATCTCCAAACTAGGAGACCGTCAATCCACTACCTAGAGAGGACAACCTCTAGGACTTTGCAACCCATGTATACTTATATTCCATTATAAGAGATACAAGAAGACCATCATGCATCCAAGGACTTATGTAAAGGAGTGAAACCACTCCTCTACTAAAAAGAAAAGACCACATCCCTTAAAACCAAACACCACATCAAATTTTCCATCAAAGGGATGGAGACCAATTCTTTCAACATGTATGTATCATTACATAAGGAGTAGCAGCGGAAAAGATCATTATCTAACAATTTACAATGCTCGATAACATGATACAACACTTCACCACATATGGGTGTCAAAAAGGAAATCTAGTCATATAAGATAAAGATCAAGCTGAGGGTCATCTAACCACCTCTTCAAGTCTCCCAAAAGCTCAACTACAAGGTTGATGTTGAAGTTCACTCTCCTTGATCTAACCTGGGGTTGGAAGCATACCCCACAAAAGAGAAGAAGAAAAGAAATATATCAGCAAAAGCTGGTATGTGTATGCTAAAGGAAACTTTGAGCAATTTAAGCAATAAGGTCATCAAATGTAAAATGCTTACCATACAAGAGATAAGGACTACCCAATCGGGCATAAAAGAAAAGAATCATCATCTCATAATAGAAGAAGATACTTGCCATGATTTAAATAATAAATATTGTGCAATACCGGCACAAAAGAAAGTAGGGCACACACCCCACAATCCACATAAATAACTTGCATGCATGTGAGATAAGCATAACCCTAGAACAATATAAAAATAATTGGCGGCCAAGCACAAACTTGAACCTGATAGAGAAAGGAATGCTGCCAATCTCCCAAATATATATAAATTTTAGTATGGATTACTGCCACGCTCGGGTATAGAGAAGTGGTTTACTGCCACCCTCTAAAATAAACAATAGGGGATTACTGCCCCAAAACCAAAGTAATTTACACTACTCTAGTGCTACAGAATCACATTGCATGTAAATATATATGGCAAGTAAATAGTTTAGTCAGAAGATGATACAAAGGTTTCCATCACACAATGGACAACACAAGCATTTAACATCCACTTCAGACTGGCACATACCAATATAAGAGACCAACATGCACCAAGGCATAAGAAAAGATACCAAGAAAATATCCAAGTCCATAATATTCAAGATAGTTCACACGAACCATGATATCAAAAGATAAGACATATTGTGTAGGTCAAATTCAAGAGAATGAAAAGATAGGCGAATTTATCATTATAGAGGAATAGGGGATACATCATACCTCAATATCAAAGTCCCAAAGTCCAAAGCACTTCTGGATCCAAATCTAGGTCCCCAAAGGCCTCTAGGAAGGTAAGAAGGTTCAAATAGAAAGGATTCTAAGATTAGAATGTCTGGTTACTCCAATCCAAACTCCTTTCTTGAGCAAAGATCACCTTCTCTAGTTTAGAGGTGCAAACCTTGGGACAACATCTTTATGGCAAAATAGAGTAAGAATGATGCTCTAAGCTAGAGGAAATAGGGAGTGAGCAATGATTTCGAATTTGAAGCTAGGAAGGGATATATATAGATTCATGGATAGGAAAGGGGTTCAGCTTGAGGTGTACATGTGTCAATATCCTAGAGATTTTATGTCCATGCAACACCTCCCTTAGTTACTACCCACACTTTCTCTCTTTTATCCATATCCTTATCTTTAGCCTTATCTTTATCTTTATCTTTATCTTTATCTTTATCTTCATACTTATCCTTATCTTTATATTTATCCTTATCTTCATCCTTATCCTTATCTTTATCTTTATCCTTATCTTCATCCTTATCCTTATCTTTATCTTTATCCTTATCTTTAAAGGGGAAAACCCTAAAATGTCCTTGAAGAGAAATACTTCCAAACCAAGTATAAATAGGAGCCCCAAAGCCCAAAAGATTCGAGAATGATAAGGAAATATCTAAGGATTATAATTCATGTGACAATTTTCAAATAAAACCTCCCAATTGGGTAAATTGCAGAAAAGTCCAAAATGTACCTAAAATTACATAACTCACACAAACAACATCCGAATCGGACCAAATTTTATCCACAAGTTATCTTTGATGTGTTGAATATTAATTTGCCATAATTTCTATATTGTGAAGTTATATAATCACATTATTCATTACTTATGTCATTTACTAATTTTCTCTCTCCTAAATTTATCCTAATATTTCAAGGTTATCCAAATCAGATGAAATTTGACATGTAGACTAATTTTGATATGTAGATTTTGAATTTGAAGTTTGTTTCCACTTTTTAGACTTCATTTTATGAGATATTTCATATGGCCCATTAACGGCCCATTATCTTAATTATTCATCCAATTAAGTTTCTTATCTTCGTATTACCACCAAAATGAGTTATGTGGAATATTTTATGTATCCATTATAAACCTAAGATTAATGTTAGAGTATTAGGTTACATTAAGGTGATCTATAAATACATTATCTCATTGGGATTATATGAAACATCTATTTAGGTCTAACCTTCAACCTTGTTTGGCTAAGTCCAAAGCGTCAACTTCCAGGGTAGGGTCTGAGATCTAGTATGTTACAGCACACCACCCCTTAAAGGGATTTCGTCCTCAAAATCAAAACACCCATAAGAAAACTTCCACCACCCCTTAAAAGGTTCATCTTATTATATCAAACTAAACTTCATATACAAAAAGTTCAACTATACTTCTTACATCCAACTACATATGTAACATGTAAAAAGGAAGCATAACTTGTAAAGACTATTCTAAGGAACTATGGGTTAACTTGCTCTTGATCTTCATCATTAAATTCTGCACCATCCAAAGCAAAAACTCTTCCAGCTCTTCTTTCCATAGGTCTTCCTCTATTATTGTTACCATTATTGTTGCCCTGATTCTGAGGAGGCACTTGTTGTTGTTGTACTGGAGCCTGACCATTACGACATTTAGGGCAATCCGGTCAGATGTGTCCAGGTTCATTGCAATAGTGACATACCACTGGTGCGCCTTGATTTCTAACATGAGGACACTTCCCTGGAGGATGGGGTCTATTACACTTTGCACAACTGTCTCTTTTTTTCTCATCACCTGAGGATATCCTTTTCTTGTCAATCTCCCTAGGTTGAAACCCTGGGTAAGACTCCACGACCAAAGCTTTATCAACCATCTGCTGGAAGGTCAAAGGCAATTGTGGGATAAGAGCACGACCCACATTGTAGTTGAGTCCCTAAAGGAACAGGTCAGCCCTACGTTCCTCACCCAAACCAACTGCATAACGTTTCAACAGTAGAAACTTTTGTACGTAAGCAGAAACTGATAAGAAACCTTGCTTCAAGCTGTATAACTCTGCTTCTTTCTTCTTCAAAGCAGTACAAATGTACTTTCCACGGAAGAGAGTCAAAAACTCTGCCCAAGTCATGGTTGAGATATCTCTAGTCCTTGCAATTCCATTCCACCAAACTCTTACAGGTCCATCCAAGACGTAGGAAGAAAACCTAACTTTCTGATGTGGAGGACATGCTATACCATCAAAAGTCCTCTCTAAGGACAACACCCAATCATCAGTTTTGTCAACCATCTCTATTTCACCTTCACCCTTGAAAGAAAGTGGTTGCATCTTCATGAACTCTATGATTGAGAACTCCTTAGACTTCTCAGGTACAGACATGTCTTTCATCTTCCCCGCCATGGAAGATGCAAAGAGTTGTCTTAACATGGCCAACTCTTGCTCTGGAGTCATAGCTCCTCCCAAACTAGTAGAAGATGAGGTCCCCTCACCAAACTTAGTGTTTTGAGGTGTCTTGTAACTGTACTAGTTGTCAGCAATAGAGTTATCTCCTGCCATTAGGGTTTTACCTGCACAAGGTAAGGTACTAGGTGTAAGCAGCCTAATATAATGGTAAACATCCTAAGGGAGATGTGTTTGAAATAGTTAGATAACTGACTGCTAGTGGCTCTGATACCATGCTGTAAAGGAGTGAAACCACTCCTCTACTAAAAAGAAAAGACCACATCCCTTAAAACCAAACACCACATCAAATTTTCCGTCAAAGGGATGGAGACCAATTCTTTCAACATGTATGTATCATTACACAAGGAGTAGCAGCGGAAAAGATCATTATCTAACAATTTACAATGCTCGATAACATGATACAACACTTCACCACATATGGGTGTCAAAAAGGAAATCTAGTTATATAAGATAAACATCAAGCTGAGGGTCATCTAACCACCTCTTCAAGTCTCCCAAAAGCTCAGCTACAAGGTTGATGTAGAAGTTCACTCTCCTTGATCTAACCTGGGGTTGGAAGCATACCCCACAAAAGAGAAGAAGAAAAGAAATATATTAGCAAAAGCTGGTATGTGTATGCTAAAGGAAACTTTGAGAAATTTAAGCAATAAGGTCATCAAATGTAAAATACGTCCCATACAAGAGATAAGGACTACCCAATCAGGCATAAAAGAAAATAATCATCATCTCATAATAAAAGAAGATACTTTCCATGATTGAAATAATAAAGATTGTGCAATACTGGAAAAAAAGAAAGTAGGGCACACACCCCACAATCCACATAAATAACTTGCATGCATGTGAGATAAGCATAGCCCTAGAACAATATAAATACAATTGGTGGCCAAGCACAAACTTGAACCTGATAGAGAAAGGAATACTGCCAATCTCCCAAATATATATAAATTTGAGTATGGATTACTGCCACGCTCGGGTATAGAGAAGTGGTTTTCTACCACCCTCCAAAATAAACAATAGGGGATTACTGCCCCAAAACCAAAGTAATTTACACTACTCTAGTGCTACCGAATCACATTGCATGTAAATATATATGGCAAGTAAATAGTTTAGTCAGAAGATGGTACAAAGGTTGCCATCACACAATGGACAACACAAGCATATAACATCCACTTCAGACTGACACATACCAATATAAGAGACCAACATGCACCAAGGCATAAGAAAAGATACCAAGAAAATATCCAAGTCCATAATATTCAAGATAGTTCACACGAACCATGATATCAAAAGATAAGACATATTGTGTAGGTCAAATTCAAGAGAATGAAAAGATAGGCGAATTGATCATTATAGAGGAATAGGGGATACAACATACCTCAATATCAAAGTCCCAAAGTCCAAAGCACTTCTGGATCCAAATCTAGGTCCCCAAAGGCCTCTAGGAAGGTAAGAATGTTCAAATAGAAAGGATTCTAAGATTAGAATGTCTGGTTACTCCAGTCCAAACTCCTTTCTTGAGCAAAGATCACCTTCTCTAGTTTAGAGGTGCAAACCTTGGGACAACATCTTTATGGGAAAATAGAGTAGGAATGATGCTCTAAGCTAGAGGAAATAGGGAGTGAGCAATGATTTCGAATTTGAAGCTAGGAAGGGATATATATAGCTTCATGGATAGGAAAGGGGTTCAACTTGAGGTGTACATGTGTCAATATCCTAGAGATTTTATGTCCATGCAACACCTCCCTTAGTTACTACCCACACTTTCTCTCTTTTATCCATATCCTTATCTTTAGCCTTATCTTTATATTTATCTTTATCTTAATCCTTATCCTTATCTTTATATTTATATTTATCCTTATCTTCATCCTTATCCTTATCTTTATCTTTATCCTTATCTTCATCCTTATCCTTATCTTTATCTTTATCTTTATCCTTATCTTTAAAGGGGAAAAACCCTAAAATGTCCTTGAAGAGAAATACTTCCAAACCAAGTATAAATAGGATCCCCAAAGCCCAAAAAATTAGAGAATGATAAGGAAATATCTAAGGATTATAATTCATGTGACAATTTTCAAATTAAACCTCCCAATTGGGTAAATTGCAGAAAAGTCCAGAATGTACCTAAAATTGCATAACTCACACAAACAACATCCAAATCGTACCAAACTTTATCCACAAGTTATCTTTGATGTGTTGAATATGAATTTGCCATATTTTCCATATTGTGAAGTTATATAATCATATTATTCATTACTTATGTCATTTACTAATTTTCTCTCTCCTAAACTTATCCTAATATTTCAAGGTTATCCAAATTAGATGAAATTTGACATGTAGACTAATTTTGATATGTAGATTTTGAATTTGATGTTTGTTTCCACTTTTTAGACTTCATTTTATGAGATATGTCATATGGCCCATTAACGACCCATTATCTTAATTATTCATCCAATTAAGTTTCTTATCTTCGTATTACCACCAAAATGAGTTATGTGGCATATTTTATGTATCCATTATAAACCTAAGATTAATGTTAGAGTATTAGGTTACATTAAGGTGATCTATAAATACATTATCTCATTGGGATTATATGAAACATCTATTTAGGTCTAACCTTCAACCTTGTTTGGCTAAGTCCAAAGCGTCAACTTCCAGGGTAGGGTCTGAGATCTAGTATGTTACAACTTACCTATTCAAGACAAGATTCTTTCACCTACACAAAGACTTACCCACTTGATCAAGATGCCTTCAGCCTTCACCAAGGACTTACCCACACTTACATCGACTATTTAGCGTCAAAGGAATTATTTACTCTTCTTGAATCTTCTGCCTTGTCCTTCTCTTTCACCTGGAGAAGATCTTCACACCTTCTTCAACCTTGAAGAAGAACAACAACTCCTCCTTCAATTGGAGAAGATTACTTCAGCCTTTGCTCTTTCAGAAAGGGGATTGCGAAGATAGAAGGATGGAGAGTTTTACAAGATAACATTAAGGTAGATCTCTTACAACATGCCTAACTCACTCATAATCACAAAATACTTTGTAAATGAGAGAGAGAAAGGGGCTCAAAGGGTTGTACCACACTCAAATATAGCAAGGACCAAGGATTACATGAATGGGAAACTTTGGAATGAACTCCAAGAGGTCCTATTTATAGTTGGGGGTGTTCCTTTGAGTGTGTGATCACTTAAGAATGAAAAATAGCAATTTTACAACTTTCAGATGATTTATATTTATTTCTAACAATTCTCCAACAATTGAAATCACTTTTTCTGCATTTTCCATGCAGTACATTCGTTCAGGTTTCAATAAAGATAACTTGATCGATCCACTAACCGACAAAGTCAATTTTCAAACTATCGGTTGAGTTTGTCCTGGGAAAACTTGACCAATCAGTCAAAATTAATTTTGATCAGTGAGTTGGTCAAGCGAGTTCTGTGAGTGTACAACTCGACTGATTGATCCATTTCCAAAAACCCATCACTGTCGGTCGAGATCCAAACTTGACCAACAATGTTGTTGTGACAAAATTTTCAAACTAATTTTGAGTGATCAAACGTTGGAATTAAGTTTCCCTAATTTTTTCTCATCTTAGTTACAAGTCATACCATAAATACAAATGATTACAAAAATATTCTAAGGTAGTTTGGAGTGATTTCTCAAATTGCACATTTGCATTTCTTTTAACTTGAACTTGGACAAGCCAGGGCTTGTGTAGTTTGATCCTTTTCATGTACTAAAAACCTAAAATCAATCTTAACAAACATATTAGATACATAGGAATGGAATGGTTAAGTCATTATCAAAATATGGAGAATGTATAACTCTTAAGTCAACATTCTCCCCCCTTTTGACAATGACAAATCATTCCTCAAAATATTGAAAAAGATATGTAAAGTTATACCTTAGTCTTGTGGATTGCAAGGAGATTCATAATTTGAACAATGTGAATTACTCCCCCTCAATATGTGCTCATTCTTACCTGCATAGTTAGTCTTTCTACACAAAAAAATATAACATGTACATTTCATGGTCCTTTAACAAGTCACATGATAAAACATATTTTTAGACAAGAAAAGTATCACGTAGGCAATAAAAGCAATATGGTTGAGCTTCAAGACATTGAAATTCTCTCCCCCTCTTGGCATTATCAAAAAGTAAAGGGGTAGAAGAGCACAAAAAATGGGTCTTCTCCAAGCACAACCAAAAACAACCAACCACAAGATAAAGCATGCAACCGCATAACACACATCAAACAGAGACGAGAGAGAAACAAGCAACTGGTAACATAATCAAAACATGGAAAGCATATCATTAACTCACATGATACAACATACATAGAGTTATGATAAAGAAGATTAAGATTACAACACGTGAGCATATTCTCAAAGAAACTACAAGCCAAAATGATGAAAACAACATGATGATATAGAATAGTACAACTCAGATAATGTGCCTAGATGTCTTAAGTACAAAATAGTCTAGAAAGATATATATGATCAAAATCTAAAGACTAAAAACTAAAACATCTAAACATCTAAGATATCTAAGTCCAAAGGGTCATCATCATCAGAAGCTTCAGGCTCTTGTCATCATCTCCATCTGAAGGTGCAACAGAGACATCAACTTCTCCTTCATCATCAAATGCACCAACATAGCCATCACCAAAACCATCTGAACCATCCTTGCCATCATCCTCAGATGCCTCCTCATCAGCAACAAAAACTTCCTCATCAACCTAGTTGGGCATCTCCTCATCGGCATAAGGACTGAAACCATGATCTGGACACATGGCATTCTACTCAACCCAAGACATACTAAGGTCATGCAACTCCTAGACTTAAGGAAAAGTGGGAGCAGAGATGCCAAGTCCTATAAGCAAGGTAGATGTAGGACCAGTAGGAAGAGGGAGCACTCCAGGGGTAGATCCACCAACAGTAGAGGGTGTAGCAGTGGAAGTAGGTGGAGGGGCTGGGTAAAAGTAATTATATACATAGGATGCATAATCACCACCTGGGTAGGACTGGTAGGAAGTATAAGGATGAGAACATGATAGGTTTATGGTAGACATGATAGCGCAGAGATCCTGATGCAGATGCTCCTGAACCTAAAAGTTGTATGCCTGTCAATGCATCATGTAACCCATGAGGGTTTCATTAGATACATTGAACAAGACGTGGGTAGGTCGAGATGGTCAAGGAGGTGGAGGTAGAGGCTCCAGGTGTGGTATATAAAGATGGAGGCAAGCTTTTCTTGATTGTAACAGACTCCTTTTCTAGAAGGTTTGTAATGAAGATCATGAAAAAGAGACTTTCAAGTGGGCAGATTGAAAGAGACCAAAGATCAGGGTTGGGTAGGGTGGGTGGGTACCTCATGTGTTCTTCCTGGAGTCAAAGCATGTCATGTGATGGAGAACGTATCTAGACCACTTGACTCTGATTTTTTTAACATGCAAAACATAATCAATACGATGTTCTCTACAATTTTAGTTTGATTTTTCTTGGGGTAAATATTGCAGTTGACTACCAAAGCCAGAATGTGATTTTTAAGGTCCAAGGCAGAGGAGGGTAGGATGGACTTCTTCCTATAGGGAAACTGAGGCTTCTTCAAGAACTTTTGTATGTTAGGGGGAGTGATATCATATTGCTTGTAGAAGGCCTCAAGGTCTAGGAGGTCAAAATACTCAGGGTAATCCTTCCTCCATGTGTAAGGTGACCTCAGTATTAGAGAAAAAGATATTCAAGGTATCTTCTGAGATCTTAAACATCTTACCAAAAACCATGGAAGTAAGAAAGACTTGGTGATAACATATCATTTTATGTACTTTTTGCATATGATTTATGCTTTCCCTAGCATACCTTTTATGAATTTCTCTAATTATTTTAGTGTTTTAGTGTTAAAGTCTTAAATTCATATGTATCTTACACTTGTTGGGTCATGCTATGCCACAACCGCGGGTGTATAGCCCACTAACATCCCTACCGTAGTCGTTGCCTCCGTACGGTGACTCCACACCATGACTGTGACCCTCCTATCAAGGCCACCCCTCGACTGAGGCCGCCCTCCAGCATACTGTGACCGAGTCCATCCCTCGACCACGGTAGATAATGAGCACACCACAACCACAATGGAGGTGGAGACTGATCTATACCTCGCGATCGCGGCCCAGAGGTTAGGTCGGTGGGTAATGTCTATAAATATACCCCCACCTTCACCCGTCAAATCATCAAATCATCAAGGACCATGAAGTGCTTCCAAATTCTTGAGTCATCCATGTTCATACCTATCAATCTTGAATCTCTAAAGACAAAAGTCATAGGAGAGATAAGATTGATCGTCCCCTCCTTCATAGGAAGAAGCTACCACAACTACACCCACTCTAGATCTAGACTTGAATAAGTATAGTTGGTGTATCACCTTCTTCCTTCTCTATCTAGATCTATCACATCCATCATGTTGTATCCTCCCTCTTCATAGTTATTGATGTATCTATCCTTCTGTGATGCCATCGTTATGCTACCTGTTAACATGTGTGGCTAAACATCTAACTTGGGTAGGGAGTAGCCACTAAGGCTTTCCCAACATGTATATTCTTTATCCCCTTTGAATATATATATGATGTTATCAAGATTATTTACATACTATTGTTTCTAATGCTTCACTTGTATGCTTAGCTACCATCTTGTGATGTTTGATTGTTGGTACTTAAAAAGAATAGTACCAACCTTATCCAGTGTTCAAGTAGTATGAATGCATGAAAATGTTGGAATACTAAAGCTAATGGTCATATAGTTTGCTTTGTGGTTGTTGGGTCATCATCTCGAGAGAGAGAGACTACCTTAAAACCTAGATTTATCCTAATCTCGAGAGAGGAGGGAGTAGACATCTTTATGATTGCTTGTAATATTGATAGGATTATATGAAGGGGTGTGAGTTTTGCATGTTGGCGAGAGACCTTAGTAGGTGAAACCAGAACCAAGTTTCCTTCCATACCTTTATTTCTTACTGCTTGTTTAAAATTTTTCTCTTGCTTTATTTTCTTTCATTTGCCTTTCATTGTTTCATCTGGAGCATCATAGTTCCTTAAGGAACACCCCCTTTATCCGCCTTTTTGTTTGGAGTGTAAGAGTGTGAGGCTCCACGTACTTATCACTTACCAATCTTGTCCCTATGGTTCGACCCTGAATACTACATCTGACCCCGTATAATAGTTGTGGGAGCTTGAGTGTCGGGTTATAATCTTAAAAGTCTGACTACTATAGACCCACTTTATTTTGGACATGCGATTTAGGTCGGTCAACTTTTTTGTGTTGTTGCTGGGAACAAGGCAAAACAGTACCGTTAAGAACACGAGTCCACTCACTATACTCCCGTGCCTCAAGCTTAACTGTAAACTTGACTACACAAAAACTTTAAATATGCAACCCTACGATTATGTAGAATAATTCATTTTAACACATCTAATTTTCTAACTCGACTGTTTGGTCTATCTAGGGAACCCAGAGGGAAGTAGATCAATTTACTTCTTCACTTTAACTTGAAGCCGTCATGCCACCTCGTGTAGACGGCAATGTTATTGGGGATGATTGAAATGTAAGGGTTCAATACAATCAACTGCCACATGAGATAGAAGAAGAAAGAGAAAACCATCACTCAGATGGTCTCCGTCATGAGGAAGAGTGACACTAGGAAGATCAACATCACCACCATCACCACCGCTGTAGAAGGCACCATAGGAATCACCAGGAACATGAACACGATAATGAACGTGAACGTGATGACCAGAATCATGAGAGTGAAGATGATGAAGAAGGGAAAACTCTTAGAGAGATAGCCGCAACTAGAGTCAATGAGCCAAGATGCCCAATTATCATTCCATACTTCAATATAATTAATTTTGAGTTGAAATCTATTGTAATCTTGATGATCCAGAACAAACCCTTCTGGGGGAACTCAAGGAAAAAAATATGTACCATCATCTTGATGCCTTCAAAAACATTTGCGATACCATCAAGATGAGGGGAGTGCCCCAAGAAGTCATATATTACAAGGGATTCAATTTCTCTCTTAAAGATAAAGCTCTATCTTGGTACCTTAACTTACCCCACTAGTCCATAGATGGACGGAGACCCCTCGTAGATACTTTTTTCACTAAATTTTACCCCATCAAAATAACTATCTGTAATATGCAAAAGATCACTTCTTTTGTGCAAAAACCAGGGTAAAATCTTCACGAGGCATGGAAACATTTTCAAGAATACCAGAGAGATTTCCCCCAACATAACTACCACAAAGGATTTCTGGTGACCACGTTTTACAACAGGCTAACTCCCACAGAAAGAACTTCACTGAATGCAGCGTTGAAAGAGACTTTCTTGGTAAGAAATCAAGCAGAACCATGAAGATAATCGATAACATGGATGCGTTGTAAGAAAGTATGGAATATGACAGAAATTATAGAGGATCGGCCAAGAAGATGGGCTCTGAAGGACCATCAATTGAAGCTAAGGCTTTGGAAACTATTACAGCTCAGATTAAAAAATCACTAGGGCAAGAAACACATAGAGAAAGTCATGAGTGCATTACGTGTGATGAAGAAGGGCATGGAGTTGACAGTTGTATCTATACACAACTAGAAGAGAGTGAAGAAAGTGAAAGAGAAGAAGGAACTAAAAATGTCTCTTATGTTAATTTCAAACGACCAGAACATCCCAGATTTAATTACAACGACAAAGAAGCTACTGAAAATGCTCATCAACTAAGTAATTCATCTAGACCTCATCCAAGATTCAAGAAAAAAGGAGGATCGACTCAATAGGCTAGAACTACTTGTTATCAAACAAACTAAAATAGCTATAAGAGTCAAAATAAAAATATGAGTCGACAAGGTCAAGGAAAGGGCCAAGGATCCAGCTAGGTCAAGGATAGCAACCAAACTGACATGATCGCTCAATTGTTTGACTTTGCAAAGAGGCAAGCTTCGGTAAACGACTAACTTACCTAAAGTGCCATCACCAATTCAGGAGTGTTAACTACAATGCAAACTCAGATGGCAGACATGCAAACCCATCAAAGGCAGATTGATCAACAACTTACCCAATTAGTGGAACTTATAAAAAACCCTTTAGGAAAGATCTCGTCAAATATGGAGACTGCAAAGATGGCCACTCTCTGATCAGGGAGGATGTTGGAAGATCCTAGTACCAACAACACCAAAGAAAAAAGAAGCCATGGTGAGCAACAATCTGACAAGGTAATTATACCAGAAGAATCCAAGGGACATGGATCAACTGAAGACAACTGAGCAGAAGAAAATGAAAAAAAAAGGAGGATGAAGAGGTGAAGAACTCATATCCTATAAGAGAAGTTTTTACAAAGAGAAATCCTTATGCCCCAAGAGTCCCCTTTCCCTACAAAATGATCAAGGCACGTTTAAAGAAAAGGTACGAGAAATTTATGGAAGCAGTAAAAATGCTCCACCTAGATGTCTCATTTCTCGATGTAATTGAAGAGATACCAACATATGCAAAATTCTCTAAAGACTTAATCACAAAGAGAAGGAGAGGAGACCATGTTGAGACAGTGTCAAGCGCATTTGTTCAAGCTGAGTTACCAACTAAAATGAGAGATCGGGGGGCATTCAACATACCCTTCTATGTTGGAGACAATGTGGAGAGGAAGGGATTAGCCAATTTTAGAGCAAGCATTAGTCTTATGCCCTTGATTCAGATATGGTGAAGATGGGCATGAGAATCGAATTAGCTAATCACACCTATACGAGACCTGTGGGAATAGTGGAGGATGTTTCGATACAGGTTGGGTGACTTCTCATACCATGTGACATAGTAGTGATCAACACAGTCGAGGACTCTAAGTGTCCAATTATATTTGGGAGACCTTTCCTCGCAACTAGAAGGGCTCTAATAGATGTAGTAGAAGGAATCATTACTTTGCGTGTTGGGAATGATCACATCGACTTCTGAGTACAAGACGCTATGAGACTATTGTATCTCTTTGAGTCAGCTTACTTTATGGATAGCTATAATCAATACTATGAAGAGGTGCAAGAGGATAAGACAATTTTTAATCCCCTTATGCGAGCTTTGAATAGTCCTGACCCTACTGTGGAAGACTTAGAAGTCATAGAAATCCAAGATTACCTAAATCAACCTAAAGAAGAGCTCAGTGAGGATGAAGAAACTTTTGAGACCACAAAGTATGCCTCACTTGAACAAACACCTGAAGAAAAGAGAGCAGCAAGACAAAAGCCATAATTGAAACCACTTCCTAAAGGACTAAAATATGAGTTCTTGGATAAGGAGGAGAGGAATCATGTGATCATTAATGCTAACTTGAAATTTGATCAACTAGAAAGGTTTCTAAAGGAGCTTAGATTGCATAGAAAGGCTATAGTGTATTCAGTAGAAGACATCAGAGGCCTCAATCTTGCCATATGCATGCACATAATACATCTTGAAGAAATATCTAAACCTTTAGCTCAACCACAGAGGAAGTTGAATCAAATGCTAAAGGAAGTCGTGGAGAATGAAGTTATTAAGCTGTGGGATGTCGGGATCATTTATCCCATAAGTGACAATAATTGGGTAAGCCTATTCATGTGGTGCCTAAGAAAGGTAGAATGACAACGATAAGAGGTGAGGATGGAGATGAAGTGGCAACGAGAATGGTGACGGGTTGGTATATGTGAATTGACTATCATAAACTGAATGCTACTACCAGAAAAGATCATTTCCCTCTGCAATTTATGAATCAAGTTCTAGAAAGATTAGATCATAATGATTACTTCTATTTCTTGGATGGGTATTCAGGATTCTATCAAGTAATGATTCATCTCGATGATCAGGAAAAGACAACTTTCACATGCATCTATGGAAAGTACACTTTCAAAAGGATGACATTCGGGTTGTGCAATGCACCAGCAACTTTCCAAGATGCATGATATCTATGTTTTTGGCCTTTGTAGAAGACATAGTGGAGGTCTTCATGGATGACTTCTCTATCTATGGAACAGACTTCGAAGCATATATAAGAAACCTATCCTTAGTCTTGCAATGCTGTGAGGAAAAACACCTAGTCCTGAACTGGGAAAAAATGCCATTTTATGGTCTAAGACGGTATCATTTTAGGGCATAAAGTTTCTAAGAAAGGGATAGAAGTAGACGTAAGCAAGATCGAGGCCATATCCAAGCTTCTGTCACCTAAATCTGTTACAGGAGTAAGAAGTTTCTTAGGGCATGCAGGATATTATAGATGATTTATAAAAGACTTCTCAAAGATTGCTAAACCCCTTTCAAATTTCATGATTAAAAATGTTGAATTCAAATTCACTAGCAAATGTTTGGACACCTTCCATACCCTTGAAAAGGCATTAACAACAACGCCGATTCTACAAGCGCCAGATTGGGAGTTATCATTTGAAATTATGTGTGATGCTGGTGATTTTATTATTAGAGTTGTCCTAGGACAGAAGAAGGATAAGAGGCACCACGTGATTTGCTACGCAATTCGAATGTTGGACGAAGCTCAAGTAAACTACACCACCAATGAAAAAGGAATGTTGTCTATTGTATTTTCCTCTGGTAAGTTCAAGTCATACTTAGTGGGGTCAAAACTAAAAGTATACACTGATCACATATCTATAAAATATCTCATGTAGAAGAAGGATACAAAGTTGAGACTTCTACGACGTGCCTTATTACTACAAGAGTTTGACCATGAGATCATTGATAAAAAAGGAAAAGAGAATGTGGTTGCGGACCACCTATCAAGGATAGTTTTTGATGATGAAAATAAATTTCATGTAAACAAAAACTATGCTAATGAAGCTCTCTTAATGGATCAGTCAGATGAATAAGGCCTACCTTGGTTTGTTGATGTTTGCAATTATCTAGCCTACGGGCAACTTCCACCAGAGATCACTTATAATCAGAAGAAGAAATTATTTTTTGATCAAAAAATTACTATTGGGATGATCCCTTTCTGTTCAAAAGGTGCTATGACAACTTATATTGTCATTGTATACCAGAAGAAAAAGTGCCCCTAATCCTCAAAGAATGCCATTCCTCACCTTATGGGGGCCACCACAGGGGTGGGGGTGGGGGTGACAAACAGCCGCAAAAGTCCTATAGTTAGGATTTTATTGGTCGACTCTTTTTAAAGATGTTGCATCATTTGTTAAGACCTGCAAAGAGTGTTAAATCACATGAAACGTCAGTCGAAGGAACGAGACGTCGATGGTCGATTGGGTGGAAGTTGAAATTTTTGATGTATGGGGGATTGATTATATGGGACCTTTTCTGTCATCAAAAGGAAATCAATATATACTTGTTGCTATAGACTACGTCTCAAAATGGGTAGATGATATTTCTACCCAAAGTTGTGATTCTAAGGCAGTAATCAAGCTATTTGAGAAGACTATCTTCCCATGGTTCGGGGTACCGCACACTATTATAAGCGACAGGGGTCTCAGTTCAAAGAAAAGCAATTCAAAGCTCTATTGAGAAAGTATGGAGTAAAATACAAAAACCATACCATCCCCAAACATGAGGACAAGTTGAAGTGTCTAACAGGCAGATCAAGTAGATCCTAGAGAAGACCGTAAGTCGTACAAGGAAGGATTGGTCTATGAAACTCGACGATGCACTATGGTCTTACCTTACAGCATATAAGATGCCTATAGGCACGACACCCTACAGGTTTATTTATTGGAAGTCAAGTCATCTGCCTGTCGAATTACAACATAAAGCCCTTTGGGCTATCAAATTCCTGAATATGGATCTTGAAAGAGCGAGAAAGAAAAGATTTCTTCAACTTTAGGAACTTGAAGATTTGAGACTGCATGCTTACAAGAATGCAAGGATCTATAATCAAAGAATGAAGATATGAAATGACGCCCACCTGAAGAGCAAGGATGTCCATGAAGAAGACAAATTTCTTTTATTCAATTCAAATATCAAGTTTTTCCCCAGATTGATGAGAACAAGATGGTGTAACCCCTATTATGTGGTAAAAATATACCTATCAGGAATGATGGAAATAACTGGAGACAAGACAAGCACTTTCAAGGTGAACGGGAAGAGGGTAAAAAAGTTTTATGAAGACGAGGCTTTTGTGAGAAGGACTGAGCTAAGTTTGGGGGAACCCAATCCTCTAACAAATGATACACATGAGAAAGTACCAACACCAACTGAAGGAGGATGAAACCAGAATGAGAGAGAGTCAATCTAAAAGACTTTAAACTAGCACTTCTTGGGAGGCAACCCAAACTTTTTCTACTTTCTTTTATAATTCAAGCTTTCCTTTATCTCGTGTTTTAATCAATGAGCTATGTACCTCTCTCCTTCTAGGTATTTTGGTTTTTTGCATCTAGAAAATGTGTAAATGTAGTATGTAGATTGCCTTCTTTTCACATAGGTTTTTAATGAGAGATTAGAGGTTTTATAGATTTGAATAATTGTCTCTATCAACTTGGATATGTGTGCATTATGGTCACGACACCCGATTTACGTGACTTAAGGTCGTGGTCACTGTAAGATTGAGGGCATGGCTTGACCATGGTTGTGGCAGCCTACTCAGCCGCTGTCATGACTCCCTCTAAGTATATAAGCAAAACACTCTCGACGCCAGGGTTTTCTTTCTCTTCTCATTTCTTAATTCTTGAACATTGGAGAAACCCTAACTGAAGAACAACCTGACGTAAGAAACCACTATGACAATAAATCACCAAATGATGTTCACTGTGAACCCGACCACCAACATCATAACCTCTCTGTGATAGCATCACCTCCACCGCTGCTTTCCTAACCACCTATTTCAAACTCCTTGCTAAGATAAGGTATCGTTGCATGATTCCTTGGGTGACTTCTTTCTCTTTCCATTGCCTTTTGGGCATCCATCTTCTTCCTTATTTCTACAATCTTAGAAGTTGGTTTTTCCTATGGTGCAATGACCGTGAGAATCGTCGAGAATGTTTCCACTCTTTAACCTCAAAGTTTTGCCGGTGTTTCCCTTCTTCTCTTCACCTGAAGTTTTTGGTTGATTCTTTGCTCATATGCTTCTGGGGTATCACCGCTTGTCGGTCGGAGTTTGGGTGGGAATACCCACTACGATCATTGTGATCGCGGTCGAGTAGTTACCTTCATGACCACAATCACGACATCGATCGTAGATTTGGTCGCGGTCACGGTCTTTCCCTGTATGAAGCTTCTCTTAATCGAGTCTAACGTCGACCATGGTCGCAACAACCTCTGCGGTCATGGCACCCTTTGCAGTCGTGACGTTTCTTTTACTTTGATAATCACCTACCATAGTCGCAACACCTTTCTTGACCACAGTATTGCTTCCCATTTCTGTCACGACCATGAAATCTAATTCAATTATGCTCTTTTTGAAAATGCAATATTCAAGCACAAACAATTAGAAATGCATTAAATGATGATACCACAAATAAAATATAAAATACAATCTTACTAATAATAATTTGAATGTGAAAAATTTTAGAATGTTGATCTCAACTAATGACACGTTGATTAAGAAGGCAACTTCACTAAGGGGTGCGAAAGAAAACCTAGAGAAGATAACCAAAGCACTGAAGGATAACCCCAACCGCACCAACAAAGAAGATTCAGTTGCAACTAATGAAGAAGAAATATGAGTACATCCTGGCCTACAAGACACCAAAAGAATTCCAAGAATCTCAGGAGATGCCACAAACAAACACCTCCAAGTACCAACCACCTGAAATAGAACTAAAGAATCTGGAGAAACACAAATCTGAAGCCAAGGATACAAAGGCGGCAAAAAGAGGAAATTGACATCCATGGAAAAATCAAAGGGCCAGGAAATAGAAGCAGCCCCTGAGGAGGTCCAAGAGGATGAACAAGAGAACCTTAACCAGCAGGCACCAACATTCATACCAAGAGATCAAATGCACCAGTCACACTTCGACTGAGTGATAAAGACTAAAAGCTTCAAACAACACAATACCTCAGCGTCGATGACTTGATGAAGATGGGAATATATGATAGGGTGATATACTTCCTAAAAGGTGCCAACCTACACTCCTTGTGTACATCAAAAGCTCACTCACTCACTCAAATGATGGCAGAGTTCATGACGTCACTGGAAAAACTTCCAGTCAGTGATGGCGAGCACAAAAAGGGTGGTAGAGACTTCAAGCTTGAAGTGAGAATAAGGGGCAAGTATCATATTATTATTGAAGCCATGCTCAACACTATATTCACGAAGATGACAGAAGAGGCACAAGCCTACTTAACTATGCCATGCAAAAAAGAAGTCATCAGATATAGTAGTCACAAGATGTGGGAGAAGATGACGGGAGAACACAAGCAAAACTCAAAAAATTCAAAGGCAACTCTCATCACCTCTTGCTTCATCAAAGTAATACAAAAAATAACCACCAACACAGTCTTCACCAGATCAGAAATCAGAGGAGTTACCAAGGGAGACCTATTTCTAATATGATCCATGCTCAAAAAGAAACCAGTGAACATCGGAAGACTACTAATTGAGAGGTTTTCAGCCGTTGTAGGAGGGGAAGCAAAGCAGATAAAATAATTCTTTATGGGAAACCAGATAGCCTGAATTGATTACCATTTTATGGATGCCAACCTAATGATGAAATATAAGAAGATCAAGGGACATACCAAGATAGACATCAAGTCCCTCATTAACACAGACATCTTGGCATAGAAAGGCAGAAAACTTTTCTACAAACAGAGCTTCTCTAAAGTACTACTACTCTACTAGAGATGGCATACTATGATGCCTATAAGGTACGAACCACATAGGAAGATGTAGACAAAATGTACTCAGGCACTACCAGTAAGGCCATAGGCCCAGTATCACCCAGTGGCGAGAAGAACATGAGGGATAAGACACCAGATATGGAGATGCAAAAGCCAAAGGAAAGAAAGAAGTTGGCAATAAGGAAACGTAAGAAGAAAACATCAAAAATTACTCTGCCCAAAGTCTACCCTCACCACTCACGTCTATAGAGGTCGAAGACCAACCTGAAGTGGAAGTAAATGAAGGCGGTGGCTCGACACATGTCGAGGCCTCCGAAGAAGAATAACACTTAGAGGGTGAAAAGGAACCCCGTTAAGAGTCCGAAAGCCCCAAGGTTGCACCCAACCCTATGATCCCAGAAGTGGTGCTACAAGTACTTGAGCAATCAGACGTGACAACCTCTGCCCAAGTAACCAATGTTGATCCAATGAAGAACAAGTCAGCTTTGCAACCTAAAGAACATGTAATATCAACGACGCCATCAACAACGCCTATAGAGCAACAACACCAACGCCCACAAACATTTGGTGATGTACAAGGGAACAATCTCGATGCCATGTGGTTACACATGCATCACACTTCTGAGATTAATTTCAATATTACTTCTATCCTGTGCACACTGACAACACAAGTACAAATTTTGAGCGCAAGAACTGAGGCACTCCCCCAGTTCATGCAGGGGGTCGTCAACACCCAAAATGCGATGATGGGGGCTCTGAAGACACTAACATAAGAAATGGTGGACCTCATAAAAGAACAGGATGTCATGAGAGATGATAAAGAACTAATGCCGAGGGGGTACGATGAAGCATTAGGAGATTTAAAGAAGGACCGTCAGTTCTTAGATGAAGAACGTCGACCATTAGCTGCAGAATACCAAGAGATGGATGTTGGTGGCAAAGAAAGAAGTTTAATCATCTAACCAGTCCTTCCACATTACAAGCCTCCTCAAGCCCCTCGAGCCCAGATAAAGATGACGATGGCATAGGAGGAACAAGTGTATGCACAACTTCAAAAAATAAAAGTGCCAACATAAAGACTACCCCAAAGGTGGAACCTTCTGTGAAAGAAGTGCCGCAAAAGTCAGAAACTCATCAAGATGCTGAGACAAATAAGACAAACACCTTATCGAGAATGTTTGATTTGAACATCAGCCCAAAAGATGACTAAGTTGTAACTAAGGAACCTCAACCAAATGTTGTCATCAGGGAAGAAAGCACTACCATAGAAGATCTCACATCAAGAGAAATGAGGGATCTAAACTAGTTCTTGGATGACATGACTTTTGGAATGGACATCTATGATGATTTTCTGCAAGACCCGACACATTACAAGCACAATGACACCCTCGATGATAGAAAGATGGCTGCGACATTAGCCACACTCAATTCAGCAGAACTAGGGCATCCATCAAAGGAGGACAAACCCATATAAGACTTAACTCTAGAGATAAAGATTCGTGAGATGTCTGTGAACAATGAAAGTCATGTGGCCAAACAAGTATAGTTGGAGGCTGAGATACAAATTCCCACCACGGAAGTATGACCCCCAACAATGCAAACAGAAGGAGACAACCTCAAAAGATGACGAGGGGGGACTTGCCTCTTTCTTTACAAATGAGTCGATCAAAAAGCAGAGCACACCGATTGATATTGTACCATTATGTGTTTCTCCTCCTCTACCCTACAAAATGGCAGGAATGGACATGACCTCCTTATCCAGAATCACATGCAGAGACGTCCATGTTTTAGTAGATGTGCTCGATGACAACCTGCCAGGCACAAATATTCACTACCACAATAAAGGAATGTCGCTTAACATGGACCATTTTAGAGGGATCTTTCTAAAAAGAGCACGAGTACACAAAAAATTGTTCAAAGTACTCTACACAACTCTCTTAGAAGAATTTCTACATCCCGAGAAGATGCAACCTATTTTTAACGGCACCACACATCTAGTGGGTCAACTTTTTGATATAAACTACAAATCTGCTAATGTGAAAGAACTATAATAGGTAGTGAGTAGAGTGGAGACAAGATTTTTAGTTATTCCTATAAGGAATGTAAAGCACTGGGCCCTTTTATCGTCAACCTTTATTAGAGACATTAAACTATTTTTAATTATTACACAGCTGAATTGAACAACACGTCCTTGGTTTACAAAAACAAGGAAGCAATAGATATTTTAAAGGTGCCACTACATCTACAGCGGGCCATTCAGACAACAGACAACTGACACCAAGGGACATGTAAATAGTTCTCCATATATAAAAAGGTCCCTCAAGAAAAGGCTGAGATAGGGGATTGCACTTTCATACTATTACGGATGATGGAAGAAATCAACAAGAGAATCCCACTGGAAGACCTCTACACAGAAGACTTACATGGCTTACGTGGTGTCTATGCAATGGAATTTATCTATGATCTCCGCTTCTTCAGTGACCCGACAATGCTTTCAGACGCAATACCACATTAGCTTCACCATTAAATACCTCTACCTGAAAAGAAAACTTGGAGGGAAAAGCTAAAAACCCTATGGGTCGATCCAGAAGAACTTGCTAGGGAAACTACTTGGAAGGAAGGATGGGCGGCAGACACTCCTAACAAAGCAGAGAATCAACCTGAAAGCAAGCCAGAACACTCTCCTTTGGTAGAAAAAGACAAAGAATAATCTCCAGTTCATGAGCCTGAAGAAGGCGAAATAGATGAATATGATATTCCAGAGATAAAACCTGATGGGCCAGTGGGAGAAATAGTGCCAATTGTAACATACTAAAATTCAGGGTCTTCCCTGCAATTTACCCACTTTTGAGCTTTTCTTTTCCTTCTAGTCCATTTGGACCTTTTTCATAAATTTCCCTTGTTTTATATTCTTTTTGGACCCCTTGTGCAATTTGAGCACAATTCAATGTTTAAAATTACCTTTTCCCCTCATTTATGTTAATGAAGGGGTGTTTGCACAAATAACCCAATTAAGGAGATAAGTGAAGGTTAATAATGTAATTTGGTCATTAAGGATGGATATAAGTATATAATATTAATTTGGAGCTTTTTGGATAAACATATTAGTAATAATGTGCATTTGAATTAATTATGAGTATATTAACCTCTTTATTTTCTCTCTCCTCTTAAGTGGATAAAATGTGTGAAAATGGGATAATATGATGAGTTATTTCTCTTGAAATAATTAGGAGATGATTGCCTCTAAATGTTACTCCCATATTTCAATTAATTAGTTTTCCATATTATTTCACCTCTTTTAATATATTAATACATGTAATAATGGACAACATATGAGTTATGAGCCTTAGTGAGCTTAAATACGAAATCTAATTATATAGCATGATGCTACACTTTAATGTGAACATGTGGTTAAAATTTGGTGGCTTTTGGACTTCGTTTGACCCTTCAAATCCATTTTATGAGCTTTTAATAAAGTATAACTATGTATTTTAATCGATTTCATTTAAATCGAATGGTAACACTATAGTTCGCTCGGTTCCACCGTAGGGGCTCATCCAATAGCCGCACTTGTGCACGCGTTCATCTAACAGACGTGAGGCTATCTTCAACCTCAGACCGTTCGCGGGTCGCTGAACAGAGACGACCGCTGGGTTCCTCAGAACCGTCCTCACACCCTCCTTCATCATTTCGCGCGGTTCTTATCCCTTTGAGTTAGGCTCTCGACGATGGATTGAATGAGCCCTAGCTCATCGTCTACCTCACCGGTTTGACGAAACGCCCAATTGGGCCTAAACCACCTTCGCCGCCACGTTTTCACAGAAGGTGCTAGACGCCTCGCCCTGCCTATATAAGGCTGCAGAAACGACCTTCGTGCTTCGTACTTTCTTCCTCCTCCTTCAATTTCTCCTCATTTTCCCTTGAAGACCCCGACCTGCCCGGTCTTCTTCCCCGGCGACGGCGACCTCCTCTGGTCTCAGTAAGCCACCTACGTTCGATTAGTTGCAGGGTAAGCATCCTCGATGCTTCCTCTTCCTTTCCGCCTGGTTACTTGGCCTCATGATGCACTCTATCATTGGGTCCTATAGATCAGTTTTGGGGTCGTCGGTGGCGCCATGCTTTTCCTGGCCCTAGTGCTCCTCTGCCCGTGGCGATGCATCCTTTTGACTCGCCTTGGTCCCACGAAGGTAACCACGACCTTAGTTTCTTGTTGCCTGGTGTTTTCAGTGTATTGTTTCCCCGTATCTCCGTTCCCCTATTTCCGGCCAGCTTGGGCCTCCTTTCTTTGCACCTGTGCACGCCTCTGTGCGTTTTTGAGCTCCCTGTGACCGCGAGACGTCGGGGAACATCTTCCCGGTCTCAGCTTGGGACAACCCGCAGTGAAGCGGTCTGGAGCAATGGAGACCAAGCTCCATGTTTCTCCCTCGCCATTGCTGCGAGTGGAAGAAACTGGGTCATAATATGACCAGTGTACCCTAGCCCCGGTGGGTAGCTACTTGAGCTGCCATGGGCATTATTGTAACTCCACCTATTGTTTTTCTCTCTCGGCTGCGAGTTCTTTGCTATCCCTGAATGACCATATTGCCCTCATCATTTTAAGTGATTTGTTTTGACGAGCAAGGGTAATTTAGTCATTTCACCTGTTATTTACATCAAATTTTATTTTCATTTAAATAACTGTCACACTATGGTTTCCTTGCAATCTTATTGGTCAGATTTACTTAATTCATAGTAAATTGATCCATTGTCAGAAAAATGCAAATAAATAGTCAAAGGAAAGGATTTTTAATGTAGAATTCGATTTTGGAGTTTTTGAGTCATGATTATGATTCCTTTTTCGAAGTTTGCTTTGAATGCCGTTTTAAGTGTATAAAATATTCTAAAATACCTAATTAATTCATTTTAACTCCAATTTGTAAAATAAAACATATTTTCTTATTCAGGAGAATATGACCAATCTATTAGACTAGGTTTTAAACCCTAAATCATGGTTTTGTAAAATTAGGGTTTTCCTATGTTTTATGTCTTTATATATATATTAATACATATGTAATAATGTAACTAGGGAAATATGGATTGGATGCAATCAGTTTGGTGAATGTGATGGTAATTAATTAAAATAGGTATGTGGAACCTATTTTTGTATGTGAGCCCTATTTTAGTATGTGCACCCTATTTTGTATGTGAATCCTATTTTAGTATGTGGACCCTATATATATGTGAATCCTATCAAGGATGAATGTGAATGTTTATTGTGCAAACTACCTATCCTTCAGTTGGGACTTTTCCAACACCACAATCATTATGGTGCTAGCCTTGTTATCCTTCTAATTGCATTTATTGGCTCCTTACTTATTTTATGCCATTGTGGCTCATTCACTTGAATCATGTGAATCATGCTACTACATATGTTACCTCCTTTACTTGGAAATGCTTTAATCTTGTTATTGCCTATGTTGTCTTATCCTTTTGAAATATTTGGAAACATTGTATAATGTTGTTGCTTTGTTGGCTCCTTTATTTCTTGGAGTTCTTGGATATTGTTGTTGCCTATGATGGCCTATTTATCTATTTCTTGGGTTTTATTCCCAATGCTATGTTGTTATCTTGATATAATTTTCACTCTACTGCCAAGTGAATGTTTATGCATGATATAGTTATTGGCCAATTGACAATGTAGTGTACATGAGTACAAACCACCCACAGGGCACTTGGGTTTTAGTCCCCCTGCCGGGCACTGGGGTTTTAGTTCCCCTGTCATTTTATATATTAGGCACTGGGGTTTTAGTCCCCCTGCCACTTTTTAGGCACTGGGGTTTTAGTCCCCCTGCCATTGGTGAGGTCCGGTAGGTGCCTCACCCTACATTGAGAGGATTTTGAGTCATAATTTATATTCATGCAAATGAGATAATTGTTGATATTTAAATGTGGCAGTTTTCTAAAAATCTTATTTACTCTTTGCCTCTCACTTCTTGAAATTCCTTAGTGGAATCTTTGGTTATGAAATGCTTAGCTTTATGATTTCCTTTATCCTATTATTGACACATATTTTTATCTTTCTCTTGCTGGATGACTCCAACCATCCAGGCTAGAATTAGAGTGCGCATGGAAGCTTGGTGAACCTAAGGCTAAGGATAGGATGAGAATAAAAAGGAACATATAGCTTACATGATCATAGTTGCTTTTAGTTGTTTAGAGACAATGTTGTATTAGTCTAAGTCTTCCTCTACCTAGATCCTAGTTCCTTGTATAAAGATGTACCCCTTTTGGGAAAAAATTGTAATGTAGTCTTTATACATTTTGAATAAAGTCAAGATTTAAATTTCCGCTGCTACACAATTGATGATTTTGGTTGCCATGGTTTATAGTAGAGACTTGGTCTTTACAGCATGGTATCAGAGCATCAAGGTAGTCAGATTCTTGACTAATTCAAAAATTGTCTCCCCAGCCTATATAGTTTCCCTTTAGTTAGTTTTTCGCCTTAGAGTTGACCTAGCATGAAAGTTTGATTTAGTATCATAATAATAATTAATTAGAAATAAAATTTGTCAACTTTTTGGTGAATTGTCTATTGAGAATCTACTAGAGCAAGAAGTTGAAGTGATGGTGTCTAGAAAGGGTCAGAGCTTGGGGGCTGGAAATATTTTCCTCCGCCCCACTCGCTTGGTAACGAGGACTCCTGAGCTCATATGACCTGGCCTGGCCTGATCCGATACAGACAGCTCGAAATAGTCTATCTTTGGGCATGTTGCCTAATTGTTGAATACCTTAGGAAAACCATAAGTGATGATTTCACCTCTTACACAAAAATCATCCTTAAATACCTTATACTCATATGTTTAGGGTTTAGTGTACCCTATGTCATACCTTGAAGTTTGGTTAGTAAATCCTTTTAGTGTTGAGTTTTATGTACCCTTTTACCCTTAGCTTAGTTTGACTTAGTTAATCCTTTTAAGGGGTGGAGTGAGGGTAATGGTGTTAGTACCCTATTTGGTTTTGCAAATCTGATTTCGAGGATGAAATCCCTTTTTAGGGGGATGGAATCCCAATTAAAAGCAAAATCAAATACCTTTAGAGTTAGAAACCCTAACTCCTTAAGACATGGGATTAGTGAGAGTTGAACAAACATAATATAATTGTAATTCATCTGGTTTGATTATGAACAAATTAATAAGTCATATAATTTATATGTTTGAACCTTAATATAGGCTTGATGCACATAATAATGAGTTACTTATTACTAATGGTGAATATCCATAATGTTGACTATGCCACCCTAATGATAAAATGTGTATGGATAATGTACCCTAAGGATGCTTTAACATGTAATGATCATGTTGACCTACACCCTAATATGTAATCATCTAGCTTTGAAAACATATACATATACATACCCTTAATGCCTTTCATGATACATCAATGACATTAGGTGTCATCATCACATAATATACCATAATGCATATAAATGGATTATAGTCACTAAGTTATCAATATATATAAGGTATATCACCTTGTTCTCTAGTGAACACCTCATCATAACTTGATATATGAATTAATTCATTAATATTTAATGGGTTACATCCTATTCACTAAAATGCATATAATGACTCAACTATGATAATGAATAATTGGATTCACATAAATATTCATAAAATGCCTAATGTGAATTAAAACATGTATAATTTATAATACAAAGTGTAATGGACGAAAATGATTAATGATGTCATTAATGTGAGTATGAAAGATGATATGACAATGTGTAATATGAACATTATTTGGAATTATTATAGACTTAATAACTTGTTGGATAATATTAACTTTTTCTACAAAATTATTTGTTATAATTCTACATGATAGTTTTAAGAGGATAACGGAAAATGAATTCATGTTATTAAGGTTTTTGACCTAATACATTAATTAATGTCGAAAAGGCTTAGTAAACCCTAATTGTGCTTAAAACCCTTGATGAGGGAAATACACATGATATAATATTGAGATATAATTGTTTTGAATAAAATGTGGCACAAGTAGTAGTATAATATATAAGATACCTCTTCATGATGTAGAATATATTAATAAGGCAAAAATGTTAGTTTGAGTTTGATAAAGGGTTATAGGTTTTGTGGAAACCTTAGTAACACCTGACTTGTGTATATTTTGTGTTATACCCTAGATTAAGGGTTATAACATAGTGTTTAAGGTTGGGAAGTTGCACACCCACCCTCTCTTTCCTCTTGCTATGATTTCGGGGACAAAATCCTCTTTAAGGGGTGGTGTGCTGTAACATACTGAAATTCAGGGTCTTCCATGAAATTTACCCACTTTTGAGCTTTTCTTTTCCTTCTAGTCCATTTGGACCTTTTTCATAAATTTCCCTTGTTTTATATTCTTTTTGGACCCCTTGTGCAATTTGAGCATAATTCAATGTTTAAAATTACCTTTTTCCCTCATTTATGTTAATGAAGGGGTGTTTGCACAAATAACCCAATTAAGGAGATAAGTGAAGGTTAATAATTTAATTTGGTCATTAAGGATGGATATAAGTAGATAATATTAATTTGGAGCTTTTTGGATAAATATATTAGTAATAATGTGCATTTGAATTAATTATGAGTATATTAACCTCTTTATTTTCTCTCTCCTCTTAAGTGGATAAAATGTGTGAAAATGGGATAATATGGTGAGTTATTTCTCTTGAAATAATTAGGAGATGATTGCCTCGAAATGTTACTCCCATATTTCAATTAATTAGTTTTCTATATTATTTCACCTCTTTTAATATATTAATACATGTAATAATGGACAATATATGAGTTATGAGCCTTAGTGAGCTTAAATACGAAATCTAATTATATAGCATGATGCTACACTTTAATGTGAACATGTGGTTAAAATTTGGTGGCTTTTGGACTTTGTTTGACCCTTCAAATCCATTTTATGAGCTTTTTTAAATAAAAAAAACAACATATTACTGCTTAAACACTTGAAAATGGATACACATAGTTCAGATGTTCCTCTGCTCCTCCTGGACCTACCCATGGGGGTTTATTAGGGAACCGTTCACTGAGATAGACAGGGGTTAACTCTTGCGGACAGTAAGGAAAACTATTATTAGGGGCAGGTTTCTTGAGGAACCATTTAGCGTGAGCGTCAGCTAGGCGATTAAATTCCCAGAGACAATGGACTAATCTGCAATCTCAAACTTTCTGTAGTTTTCTCCGTATTGCATGCTTCAGGCTTGTTAAATATGCTGGTGTCTCCATCCTATCGTGGATAATCTGCACTGAGAGCTGTGAATCCGTCAACACGCATGGGGCATCAGTCCCGCTCTTGATTAACATGTCGAGACCCAGTGAGATGGCCTGGATTTCCCCTTCCAGAGGATCCCTCCCTCTCAGAATGCGAGTACCGCCCATCTTCCAGTAGCCTTGCTGGTCTCGTAGTACCCAGTTGGAGCACATGATCTGCTTCCTGTTATCCACAGCTACGTCTACATTTAAATAATGACCAGCTTGTGGGATAATCGAACCACTTTGCCGCCTGCCCAGGAGTTCATCTGATGCTCTTTGATGGCTTGCTGACGCTTCAAGGGCCGAGTGGACTCCGCTTCTGATGCAGACGCAAGTCGCTTCGGCTGAGTGGGTTCTGTTCTGAAAGACGAACTCATTCCTTTGCTTCCATAGAGTCCAGCGAGCCGTAAGGAAAGTGCTGTGCCAATTATCTATTTCTTGGTGGGAGTTAAAGTTTAAGGCAATCCATTCCCTTATGTCTGTAGTGGCGAAGAAGTCCTCAGTTAGTTCCGACTTGAGCAATTGCCAAACTCTATGGCTCCAGTGACAATCACGGACAGCGTGTAGCGTGGACTCCTCCATCCCGCATCTGCTGCACTATGCGGAGGTAGCCATCATCCGGAAGAAACGTAGCTAGTTTGTGAGCAGCCTGTCATGTCCCATGAGCCACCCAAAGGCTCGGATGTGCTGGGGCACCTTGGCCATAGCAATGGTCGTCCATTTACCTGCAGTAGCCTGAGCTTTCGTTCCGATCAACTTTGCGTAAGCGCTTCTCGTAGAAAAATGCCCATACTGACCTCCCACCCAGAACCATCCGTCCGGTCCACACTCTGGGAGTGGGACGCCCATCAACAGGATATCCTCTACCGTTTCTGAAGTAAACCATTCTATTAAGAACGCCTTGTCCCATTCCCCTTCAAGCGTGACCATGCTACTCATAGTGAGGTCCTGCAGCTCGGAGGGAACTACCTTCCCAGGTCTGAGGGTCAGTGGATGGCTGCTTCTAATCCAGACATCGAACCAAGCATTTATACTTTGACCGTCACCCAGAGTACACCCTGCTTCTTGCTGGATGTCCAGTATGAGGGGTCGAATAGCCCGCCACATAGGGGACCCATGATCGGTGAGGTTGGCCCCTCTGCTGTATTTATGAGTCATCATGCTAACCCAAAGGGTTGGTCTGCGATTGATGAATTCCCATGCAATTTTCATGAGTAAAGCTCTGTTTTGTTCCCTTGCACTTCTAATGCCCATGCCACCTTGTGAGACGTCTGCAATGACTTTGTTCCATTTTACTAGGGGGATACCTCTCCCTTCAGAGTTGCCGGCCCAAACAAACCTCCTAATCAATTGATCAATTCGGTCACATATAGTTAAGGGAATTTCCGAAGTTTGCATCAGATAGGTAGATGAATGAGTAAGCACTGATTTTGCCAGGGTGATTCTTCCCACAAGTGACATGTATTTGTTCGCCCATCCAACAATTTTATTTTCAATGGCGCTTGTTCACCTAGGGGTACCGATTATTCATCAGAGGAAGAAGAAGGAGCTTTATCTCTCAACAACAAGTGCCATTTTATGAGCTTTTAATAAAGTATAACTATGTATTTTAATCGATTTCATTTAAATCGAATGGTAACGCTATAGTTCACTCGGTTCCACTGTAGGGGCTCATCCAACGGCTGCACTTGCGCACACGTTCATCTAACGGACGTGAGGCTATCTTCAACCTCGGACCGTTCGCGGGTCGCTGAACAGAGACGACCGCTGGGTTCCTCAGAACCGTCCTCACACCCTCCTTCATCATTTTGTGCGGTTCTTATCCCTTTGAGTTTGGCTCTCGACGACGGATTGAATGAGCCCTAGCTCATCATCTACCTCACTGGTTTGACGAAATGCCCAATTGGGCCTAAACCACCTTCGCTGCCACATTTTCACAGAAGGTGCTAGACGCCTCGCCCTGCCTATATAAGGCTGCAAAAACGACCTTCAGGCTTCGTACTTTCTTCCTCCTCCTTCAATTTCTCCTCATTTTCCCTCGAAGACCCCGACCTGCCCGGTCTTCTTCCCCGGCGACGACGACCTCCCCTGGTCTCAGTAAGCCACCTCCGTTCGATTAGTTGCAGGGTAAGCATCCTCAATGCTTCCTCTTCCTTTCCGCATGGTTACTTGGCCTCGTGATGCACTCTATCATTGGGTCCTATAGATCGGTTTTGGGGTCGTCGGCGGCGCCATGCTTTTCCTGGACCTGGTGCTCCTCTGCCCACGGCGATGCATCCTTTCGACTCGCCTTGGTCCCACGAAGGTAACCACGACCTTAGTTTCTTGTTGCCTGGTGTTTTCAGTGTATTGTTTCCCCGTATCTCCGTTCCCCTATTTCCGGCCAGCTTGGGCCTCCTTTCTTTGCTCTTGTGCACACCTCTGTGCATTTTTGAGTTCCCTGTGACCGCGAGACGTCGGGGAACAGCTTCCCGGTCTCAGCTTGGTAGAACCCGCAGTGAAGCGGTCTGGAGCAATGGAGCCCAAGCTCCAGGTTGCTCCCTCGCCATTGCTGCGAGTGGAAGAAACTGGGTCATGATATGACCAGTGTACCCTAGCCCCGGTGGGTAGCTACTTGAGCTGCCATGGGCATTATTGAAACTCCGTCTATTGTTTTTCTCTCTCGGCTGTGAGTTCTTTGCTATCCCTAAATGACCATATTGCCCTCATCGTTTTAATTGATTTGTTTTGACGAGCAAGGGTAATTTAGTCATTTCACCTATTATTTACATCGAATTTTATTTTCATTTAAATAACTGTCATGCTATGGTTTCCTTGCAATCTCATTGGTCAGATTTACTTAATTCATAGTAAATCGATCCATTGTCAGAAAATGCAAATAAATAGTCAATGGAAAGGATTTTTAATGTAGAATTTGATTTTGGAGTTTTTGAGTCATGATTATGATTCCATTTTCGAATTTTGCTTTGAATGCCTTTTTAAGTGTATAAAATATTCTAAAATACCTAATTAATTCATTTTAACTCTAATTTGTAAAATAAAATATATTTTCTTATTCAGGAGAATATGACCAATCTATTAGACTAGGTTTTAAACCCTAAATCATGGTTTTGTAAAATTAGGATTTTCCTATGATTTATGTCTTTATATATATTAATACATGTGTAATAATGTAACTAGGGAAATATGGATTGGATGCAATCAGTTTGGTGAATATGATGGTAATTAATTAAAACAGGTATGTGGAACCTATTTTTGTATGTGAGCCCTATTTTAGTATGTGCACCCTATTTTGTATGTGAAGCCTATTTTAGTATGAGGACCCTATTTATATATGTGAATCCTATCAAAGATGAATGTGAATGTTTATTGTGAAAACTACCTATCCTTCAGTTGGGACTTTTCCAACCCCACAATCATTATGGTGCTAGCCTTGTTATCCTTCTAATTGCATTTATTTGCTCCTTACTTATTTTATGCCATTGTGGCTCATTCACTTGAATCATGTGAATCATGCTACTACATATGTTACCTCCTTTACCTGGAAATGCTTTAATATTGTTATTGCCTATGTTGGCATATCCTTTTGAAATATTTGGAAACATTGTATAATGTTGTTGCTTTATTGGCTCCTTTATTTCTTGGAGTTATTGGATATTGTTGTTGCCTATGATGGCCTATTTATCTATTTCTTAGGTTTTATTCCCAATGCTATGTTGTTATGTTGATATACTTTTCACTCTACTTCTAAGTGAATGTTTATGCATGATATAGTTATTGGACAATTGACAATGTAGTGTACATGAGTACAAACCACCCACAGGGCACTGGGGTTTTAGTCCCCCTGCCGGACACTGGGGTTTTAGTCCCCCTGCCACTTTTTAGGCACTGGGGTTTTAGTCCCCCTGCCATTGGTGAGGTCCGGTAGGTGACTCACCCTACATTGAGAGGATTTTGAGTCATAATTTATATTCATGCAACTGAGATAATTGTTGATATTTAAATGTGGCAGTTTTCTAAAAATCTTATTTACTCTTTGCCTCTCACTTCTTAAAATTCCTTAGTGGAATGTTTGGTTATGAAATGCTTAGCTTTATGATTTCCTTTATCCTATTATTGACACATACTTTTATCTTTCTCTTGATGGATGACTCCAACCATCCATGCTAGAATTAGAGTGCGCATGGAAGCTTGGTGAACCTAAGGCTAAGGATAGGACGAAAAGAAAAAGGAACATATAGCTTGCATGATCATAGTTGCTTTTAGTTGTTTGGAGACAATGTTGTATTAGTCTAAGTCTTCCTCTACCTAGATCCTAGTTCCTTGTATAAAGATGTACCCCTTTTGGGAAAAATTTGTAATGTACTCTTTATACATTTTGAATAAAGTCAAGATTTAAATTTCCGCTGCTACACAATTGATGATTTTGGTTGCCATGGTTTATAGTAGAGACTTGGTCTTTACACCAACCTTCAAAATTTTTGATAGGTGGAGCTAGGAAAGCTTGTTACTAGAATCCTTACAGTTAATAATGAAATGCTTAAGGGAAGGTGACACCAGGCTGAGGCAATTTTCAAAAGGGATGGCATCTTTGTACTAAAGGACAACCTCAAAGATACTTTGAAAATAGGAGGGTACCTTTTAGTCAACACTATGTCAGACTATCAGTCACTGCTGAGCGACAACATGCCAAATGTGCATATGGCCTACTTTCTCCTAATCAACAATATCTTGAAGGATAAAAGTTCAGGTGAAAAAGACCGCCTAGTGTAATGCATGGCGACCTCTCTCCCAGACTATATATTTCTGCCCATCCTACATGATAGTCATTGGACTCTGCTAGTAGTCAATATTATAGTTAGGAATGCAATTCTATATAACAGCTCAGATGCAACCTTCACACTCAATAAGCATGAACATGACTACTGCAAAGACACCTATAGAAGAGAAGGCAACATCGTGCGCCGAAGTAGTCATATAAATGCTCAAAAATCATGGAAAAGGGTACAAGCATAAAGAAGACAAAGACTTCAAGAAGACACGATTCTACCATAGAAGCCCTCAATAAGTACCACTATCAAATGACTGCGGCTTTTATTGTCTAGCCTGGACGATCACCCTAGCTACAATGAATACGAAGGTGGAGGGTATGCAACATGAACAATACCACCCACTACGAGGAGTATATGTCGGCATGCTCCTTGAGTCAAAATGGGCGACAACAAATAGCTAGCAGTAATAAAGAAAGCATGTTTATACATCCAAATCCAATTTTTACACCCTGGGTCAGGGTGGACGATAAGTTCGGGGGAAGAGTCATAAATGGGTGTGAGAGGTACAATTTTGTCACTAAAATATCCAAAAAAATTTCTTGTACATATTCTTGCTCCTACTACAACTAAGTATGGGAAACAAAATTTCAAAAAAGTTGCTATAAGTTACAGTTTTACTTAGCCCCTTCTTAGACTTGTCAACTCTCCCATTGTATGCTGCAGTGCAATCATTTCTAGAGAGGTGCAAATGAGCTGCCAATACACATAAAAGTAAAAACAAGAAGCCCAACAATATAATTTTATCTCATTCTTACAAAAAAACATTGTGTGTGGAACAATCCTAAATCTATGGAATCCTTGGAAATTGGAGGACTTTACCAAGCTATACTCCTGACCAATCACCCTAACCTAATAGTTTTAGCTAGAAAATCCTCACCTACCTTGAGAAGGAAACAACTACCCCTTCCAGGTTTAATTGTCCCTGCTTTGGGATGAAAAGAGGCTTGACCACTTAGAAAATCATTTAAAAACCCTTCACCCAAACCTTAGAGGAGATTTGAAAAGCCAAAGATTTTTTTGAGAGTTGTGCTTAAAAGATGTCAAAGGATCCCACACGGCCGTTGTATTGCTGCACTCATGAATGTAGATATGTCATGCCCATAAGTGGAATCCTAAAGCTAGAAATATTCACCTACACTCCTAAGCAACCCTCACGTAACCACCTAACTTAGTATCAGGAACCCTTGGGGAAACAATGCCCCTACAATAGCATGTGGGTGAGGGAAATTGAGGAGTGTAGGAAAACACTTAAAGCCTGAAACCTACCTGAACACACTAGCATAGGGACAACTAAAACAAAGGAAGGGTGTGAAAGCTACCCCTCAAGGGGATATTGTACAAGTATAGCTAGAAACCTAACACAGAGATGGGGAAAGCCATTGAGACAGAGAGCCCTTTACTACAAAAAGGCATTGGCAAGGATTCAAAGTCATGCAACTCTGGATACGAAAGGGAGGAAATAGAATTTCATGATTTAAAAAGGACATACCATGAGATTTTTGCTGTAAGAATGAGATAACTTTGTAATGGTAGGTTTTTTGAAAATTTTGTTACCCATATCTCATCTCTCTATGATTATGGGCCTACCCATTAACCTGAGGACATGCTCGATCCTAAGTTTGGGGGAGTTGATAAAATCTCATTTTGTGTACTTTTTGAATATGATTTATGCCTTCCCTAGCATACCTTTTATGGATTTATCTACTTATTTTAGAGTTTCAGTGTCAAAGTCTTAAATTCATACGTCTCTTACTCTTACAGGGTCATGCTACACCACGACCACGGCCAATGCCATGACCGAAACTGTATAGCCCACTAACATCCCTGCCACGGTCGTTGCCTCCGTTCGACAACTCCACACCACGACCGCATCCCTCCTATCGAGGCCACCCCTCGACTGTGGCCACCCTCCAACATACCATGACTGAGACCATCCCATGACCATGGAAGATAACGAGTGCACCGCAACTGCGATGGAGGTCATGACTAATCTATACCTCATGATTGTGACCCAGAGGTTAAGTTGGTGGGTAGTATCTATAAATAGACCCCACCTCTACCCGTCAAATCATCAGATCATCAAGGACCACGAAGTGCTGCCAAATTCTTGAGTCATACACATTCATACCCATCGGTCTTGAATCTCTAAATATGGAAGTTAGAGGAGAGAGAAGATTGATCATCCCCTCCTTTGAAGGAAGAAGCTGCCACAACCACACCCACTCCAGATCTAGTTTTCTACATGATGGCAGAGCATATCTGGATGAGGAGGGGAAGAACACCACGACGGATGAGGATGATCTTCTCTCTCCTTCTTCCTTCACTTCTCGTGCTCTTACTCATAGGATATGGAGCGGTAGATGGTTGATGGATGAAGGTGCTATAGATATAAAATCCCACCACTTTCATGGCCAGGAGATATATCTTGATGGAGTGGATATGGTGGAGTAGCAAGGTGACGTGATTCTTACTATACTAACAAACTCACCTAGGGTTGAAATCCTTGAGTTTTTACCAAAGCCTTGTGCAATAATACCACCCACAAGTGAACAGGTCTTATCACATTATAGTTGAGGATCGAATCCCAAGGGAAAATGGTTTTAAGAATCTTTTACTAGTCAAATCTAGTGGAATCAAGACTAATATTTAGAATAGAGGTTGGTTTGAGTTTAATTAAATGAAATGCGAGGAAAGTAAAGAGTAGGATTAAAAGTTGATTAAAGATTAATGATGGGAATATCTGGGATGGACTCAGGTTTCACCACCGCTACACATGCAAACACATCCAAACACAAACATCCAGGCTAGATATAACCATCCAAATAGAGCTGCTACAAACCCTCCGTTAGGATGTTTAGGTTTACGTAAGCATCACCTTAGGCATCCGATGTCTCATCGCCATCCAGATCACACACTTACAGCTCTGAAGATACAAATATCCAACTGAAGATGTGGGCCCCCCAAATGGGTGTTAGGCACACAGAAGCATCATCGTGGGCTAGATGTCTCGTCCCCTCATGGATCACACACTTAAAACTTCAGGGAATCCCATCAGAAGTAGTCCATTTCATTAGGGTGTAGGGACTAGCCCTGCTACCTATGCTTACATGTTCATCTTATAACATCCCATGGCTTGTATATAACTTTCCATTTCATTCTTAATCATTTAATGTATGCTTTGTGGATTGATCACCTGCCTTGCATGATCTATTATATTCCTTTGTTGTGAGAACTTCAACACTTAGGATTTGAATATTGATTAACATGGTTTATGCCTGGAAGAGAACTTCTGAAGGGATATCTCTGGAGTAGTAAGTGTGTGACCCGTGGGTAACGAGACATCGAGCCCATGGAGATGCTTACGCAAACTCTATTTCCTAACAAATGGTTTGCTACCCCAATTGGATAGCTGTATCTTGCCTGGATTTGTTTTGGATGTGTTTGCATGTATAGTGGTGGTAAAACCCGATTCCACCCCAGTGATTTCCATCATTAATCTAAATATAGTTTTGATCCTGCTCTTTTACTTTCCTTGCAATTAGTTTAACTAAACCCAAATCAACTCTTTTTCTAAATATTAGTCTTAGTTGATCTAGACTTGATTGGCAAGATTCTTAAAAACATTGTCCCTTGGGATTTGATCCTTAACTATACTGTGATAAGACACGTCCGCTTATAGGTGGTACTATTGCACAAGATTTTGGTAAAAACTTAGGGATTTCATCCCTAAGTGAGTTTGTTAGTGCAGTAAGAACCACATCACCCACAAAAAAAACATGCAATAAAAGAAAGCAATGGTTATGGCCAACATGATGTAATTCCTTGGAGCCACAAGGAATTACCACATCCGAGGTAGACATTACATGAAAAAACATGTTGTTGATGAAGATACGTGATTTCCAATCTGAGTTGATCAGTTCAACCCTTAAACTAATCGACTCACCTTCTGACCGATCATTATATCATCTCAGGAGTTCTCTAGTTCTTTGTCCACCATCTACTAGCTCCTCTAGCTGATTATTCGGGTCCACTAGTCGACCAGTTTAGCTTGTCCATCTAGTCTTTATCGATCCTCCAGCTGGTTGGCCCATCTCCAAGATGGTATGTTGGCATCATCATAATGTTCTTCTTCTTTGTCATAGCATGAAAGTAAACTATTCTACCTTTACAAAATTATTGACAAACCTCGAGGTACATTCAAGGGGAGTAAGGGTAGGAAAGGATTAACTTTACATTGGAAAGATAAGATAGAGGCTCAGTACGCAGAATGGGATAAAAGGATTAACCAACCATACAACCATGCACAGATAATAGGGGTTATTGGCCATAACCATGCTACACATCCAACATCAAAATCACTTTTAGGGTGACGTGTGTATTATATATATTATATTATATTATATTGGGATTACCGTGGTGTTTGATTGGGCAGATATTATTCACATTTCATGTAATAATAGAACGATAAAACCAAAATCTGATCATATTGATTATCCAATAATATAGTAAATTGGTATTGGCTCTAATACCACTGTAGAGAAATATGGCTACAAAATAGGCAGTGAAAACAAAAAATTTTATCTATCATTTTCCACATAAACCAGCAGATCAGGTCAATAACTATAAGATGGGAAGGATGGTTTTGAGGATATACCTAGTCGTAGAGAAAGTCCAACGACATCTCATCATCATTGTATATGCACAACCGTTGATTATTTGCTCTTGGGTGGTGCCTGTGCAGCTCCTGGTTTTCACCACAGATAGTAGACTGGACAACTTCTACAACGACTCTTGTGATCTCGCAAAAGATTGTGAGTTGACATTGCCCTCCTAGTAGTAGCCTAAGGACTCCTACCTCTAGAGAAGTCCACACAGAATGCCTACCTGGTCATCCAGCTAGAATAGACAGGAAGGAGTTGTCCCTTCCATTGGCATACTAGTTACCAACTTTCTCTCCCACAATAATGATCCTCAGTCGTTCTCTCCCTTGCTATCCCTCCCTAGTCCAGTAGGACTCGCTCAGGATCTCTTAGTTATCATAACCAGAGAGGACAATAATTGTCAGAGCAACTGATTCTCAATTGTCTGTGTTGTGCTATGGGAAGCCCCCAGTACCCCTCTATTTATAGGCAGGGTTTTGGTCAGGATTCTCAGTCTACACGGGAGTGGAAGGGACCAGAAGATCTTGAATTTTTACAACCTACAAACACCCAAACGGTCGTCTAGAAACCCAGACGATTGTTTAGAATATGAGATGGTTATCTCACACTACGAGATGGTCATTTCACAGTTTCCCAATCGCATACAAAATTGGGAATTCAGATCCAATTAATGCACGACATGACGTTAGCACTAATTCCTTGTTGCTATCTAATTTCCCACAAACTGAGCCATATCACCCATGTGAGATGGATGTCTCTCTCATTCAGAGGTCATCTGGTGCGCCGATCTAAATGAGTCAGTTCAACAGAATGGATTAGTCGATTCCCACTTCAGTTTGAGCAAAATTTAACCAATTTTAGTTCGAATCAGGCTGACACTCCAAACTCCCATCTCAACCCTTGAGACGACCATTTGGAACTCCAGACGACCGTCTCACTCTATGAGCCAATCATTTGGAAGTGCAGTCAGTCAATTAGTTGCATGAATTGAATACGTAAATGCTTTAGTAATCAATTCAATCATCATTCAAGATTAAAATCCTCTTCTAGGTCGAGACCAATGTGTGTGAACCTATAGATCCCATATTACATTGGCAATGTATGTTCATAACACTTATGACATACAAGCAATGAGCGGTGCCTAGTAACACATCATTGCTACCCAAGTAAATGGAATGTTGGGGAACAACTTCAACCTACAATTTGTGCTTGGTGTTACAGTGTTTGTATAATTCCTTTGTCTCTGATATCTAGATTGAACTCAAGGCATGGAGTAGTCACCTTATTCAATATTCAATCTTGTTTCTTGAACCAGAGTAGACTGTCTGAGATATATGTAAGCTCAATATCACAAATTGACTCAGATAAGCACGACCATGCATTTCTTAGTCTTGCTAATCAAGAGGCCTTAGATATCATACTCCCTTAGGAGGGACAAATCCCATCTCTATCACTCACAGTCAGTCCCCATGTGTCCCAGTCACCCAATCATCACCTTTATAACAACCCATATTTCAGGATTGTGTTGGATGATGTCAAAGCATATTGAACGACATGTGATGAGTGTTTTAGGTCTAAGAACCACAAACACCACCATCACTATGAGAGTTGACTATGAATACCATGGTAATGGTTTCCATGTGTCAATCTCATGGTGGGTCTGTCTGATACATTGTTCTCCAACAAGTATCCATGTGATTGGTTTCATATTGCTATATCATGATGAATGAGACTCTGTCATCAACCAACTCACACTCTGATCTTATGTATCTTTGTTGTCTATCAACCTTCCACAATAACAACCGATTAGGGACATAATGAGAATATATATGTACTTTTAACATCCGTATGATTTCATTTCTCTAAGTCAATAGTTGGAGACATATGTCATTGAGTAATAGTATTCTCTAGACATTTATAATGTTGCATCATTATCTCATAATTGAATTAAATAGAATAAATTGGAAGCTTTCCTTTATTTGTTAATAAAATCAACTACAAATTATGTCATTACAATCATTTCTCTAGACATTTATGATTGGCTCTCTAGGCATACATACCAAGAGAAGGTTCAACCTACCATCACCATACTTGTGATACACAAGTTCAACACAATATTGCATTAAAGAGCTAACATATTCACAAGGTAGCATAACAAAGATGCCAAAGCATTAAGAGAGTATTCCTTCATTACATCACCATACAAGAAAGCTAAGTATGTTTAACCATCATCACTAAATTGCATTAGGGTTAGGTTCAACAAAGTTGATTGAGTTGATGTTACAAACCAACATTCAAAACCAAACCATTTGATCACACACTTACTTAGGAAAAGCACAAACCATAACCCTATATCTTCCATTGGATCATGGATGCATATAGCCCAAAACCTAACCACATTGGATTAGGAGCATCAAAACCAAACCATCGAACCAAACCTCATATAAGACCATCAGATTAGGTACCAACCTCAAGAAAAACCTTTGAATCATACACATAGGAAATCCATCGAATGTCAACACTAGCACCACCATAATTTGTTGACATCAAAGTAACCATTGGTTGTGGACATTAGAACCACCATCGGATGTTGTCACAATGACAACCATCATTTGATGACAAGCAAAAGAATCATCATTTGTTGACAAACCAGAGAGATCATCATTTGTTGACAACCTAGTGGAACCATTGGTTATGGACCATCAACCATAGAATAGGGAAACCATCATCCATGGAATAGTAGGGCCATCTTTTGTCAACAAAATGTGGAAAAATAGAACCAAAACACCAAATAAACCATCATTTGATAGAGGGAGGAAAACCATCGATTGAAACCACTTAATATGAGCATTAAGACCATCGTTTGTAGATAAACCAAGCCATCAGTTATGAGAGAAGTATAGCCTTCGAATTCAAGCACAATAGAAGGTCTAAAATAACAACTTAAGCTCCCACCATCGGTTGAAACAAAGATCCCAATCATCGGATCATGAAACCAAGAAGAAAACAGTCCATAACACATAAGAAGAACCATCATTTAAGGGGACCAAAACCTTCGAGTTACACATACATGCATGGTGTAGAGCTTCCAATTCCAAGGAGGAAACATGCATAAGGTTTTAGAAGTACATTAGGGAAGGTTATCTAATCAACGAACATCATGCAAGCTCAACCCTAGGCAAAGATAGCATCTATATCCTTAGGGCTACATCTTGAGAGCAAGATCTTATACATGCAAGCTAAGTGTAAGTAATAAATATGAAGATAGTTATATAACTCACCTCAAAGAAGAAGATGAAGGTCCAAACAACAAGGTAGCTTGAAGAGAGAGAGATAGAGATAGATAGATAGATAGATAGAGAGAGAGAGAGAGAACAAACCCTAGCTTGGGCACTTTACACGTCCATGCTAGCTCCTTCTCCAAGAACAAGCAAACCCTAGGTCAAAGAATCAAGAAGGAAGGTGTTCTTCAACCTCTATCACATGCTCTACTAAGAAATGCCATGGATATGACAAAAGAAGGAAGAGAGATAAGGTAGAACAACAAGGAAAAAAAAGGAAAGAGGAAGGCCTTAATTTCTTAGGTCAAGAAGAATCTAAGGAAGCTCCACAAGCTTAAAGAGAGGGTAGATCCAAACCCTAGGTGCACATGCAATAAAGATCGGACAAGCTTCTTCTTCCTTAAGCTCATTATTCTCCACTAAGAAAGAGGGATGAGCTCCAAGCCTCCAAGAAGGAAGGAAGAAGAGAAGGTGTCTAAAGATCTCATTTGCATGGAAAGATGGAGGTATATAAAGCTTGGAGTGAAAGAGAAAGGAAGGTAGAGGTGCCAGACCATTCATGCCATGTGTACATGGTAAAAACATCTAATCCATGCAAAACTAGGTCAACCACCGAATCTTAAAACTGGGGGGACCATCAGATTTCAACCCTAGAGAAACCATCGACCTCCAACAACAGGTGGTCCATCGGGTCATGCCTTCACTTGTCCACCAAAGCAAACCCTAGCATCACCATCGACTGTTGCACCTCACTTGGTGAACCATCGATCTAGGATCCTCAAAGGAAAATCATAGACCTTGAGCTACCAAGGTAGAAGCATAATATCCCACCAGATAGAGGTGGAACAACGAATCCCAACATCCAAAGGAGCAAACCATCGATTTAGGGCATCTAGGTGAGGAAACCCTAGATTCCAACCCTAAGTTAGACGTCACACAAAACCAAGGTACAACTATATGAAAAATGATATGAAAACATGAGAGGAACAACAAGCATGTGATACAAACTGGACCAAACTGCATAAAAGCCCAAAACAAGCACACAAATGCATAACTTGCTCAAATAGAGTCCAAAGTGGACCAAACTTAAAACACAACTTTCTAACATGATATCAAAGAACATAATAGGTTTGATTAAGGTTTTATGCATGTAATTATGATAAGAAAGAATTTTCAACCAAAAAGTAAGGTTAGGGGTCTTACAATCATAAACCCCTAATAAGGATTTCACCCCCGAAATCCTACACAAAAAAAGATGGGTACTTCCTACGCATCTTATCCTCTAACTCCCACATGTCTTCTTCCACACCACAATGATGCCAAAAAACCTTCACTAAGGCTATATCCTTCTTCCTCAACTTTTGAACATGCTTATCCATGATCAACACAGAACCCTCCACATAAGACACATCCTCCTCCAACTCAACCTCCACTAGATGTAACATCTTCTCAGCATCAAGGTGACACTTCCTTGACATGGAGACATGAAATTCATAGTGACAAGATAGGATATGGTCCCATATACCTAGGAGCCAACTTATCTTTCTTACCAAACCTCAGCACACCCTTCTAAGGAGAAACCTTGAGATACACATGATCTCCAACTTGAAACTCCAGCGGTATGCGATGGTTATCATCATATATCTTTTGTATGTCCTCGGCTACCTTCAATTGTTGTTGTATCACCTTGATCTTCTCTATAGTCTGTTGCACTTACTCAAGGTCCAAAAGCTGATACTCACTTGTCTCATACCAATAAAGAGATGACTTACAATGTCTTCCATACAAAGCTTCATATGGTGTCATATCTAAGCTTTGATGATAACTGTAAAAATCTTGTATATTTCATTTCTTTTCCCATCCCCATCTTTCACAACACTTCTGGGTTACTGATTTTGTTAGGTCTTGGTTGTTGTAGGAAAACTCGATCAAACTCAGATGCACATACCAAATACGAAGAAACAACAAAATACACACCCTCAAAAGATCTTCCAACATCTAAATGGTCCTCTATGATTGACCATCTGTCTATGGGTGGAAAGTTGTACTAAACCTTAGTTTTGTCCCCAAAGTTGTATGCAGACATTTCTAAAACCTACTCATAAACTGAGGATCTCGGTCAAATACTATGGTAACTGGGATACAATGCAAACAAACTATCTCATCAATAGATATATGTGCCAACTTCTCTATTGTGTACGTCATCTTGATTGGAAGGAAGTGAGCTTACTTGGTCAATCTTTCAACTATCACCAAAATAGAATCATGACCTTTGGATGCCCTACGAAGACCAACCACAAAGTTCATGGTGATATGATCCCAATTCTACTATGGTATTGGTAAAGGTAGTAGGGTCCCTACTGGCTTCTAATGCTCCAGATTGACCTGCTGACAAATCGAACACTTAACAATGAACTCTACCACATCACGCTTCAGACCTGGCCATTTTTTGACTTTTACTTCATGATGAGACTTTCTGGACTCATTTTAATCAATTACTTATTTTCTAATCAGATTTATATGAAAAACTACTTCTATTTTAAACTAGATAATCTTTATCTTAGTCAACAACTTTTATATTATATATACAACAATTTGGTTATGGATGACTAATATTCAGATCCTCAAAATTGTTATCAAACATTGTGTACCTACACAAGGCACAGATTTCTCATAGGTAAGTCGGCTATGGATGATTGGATTAGCTGAGCAACTACTCATATTATCCAACTCTTTTTCTATTTCTCTGGGATTTTAAACCTTCTATGGAAATGTTATTTGTTTTCTTAATATGCTATTGGATGCATGTTATGTGGGTTTTTTAGAGGCGACAGACGGAATAGAAACAATAAAAATATTTTCTCCACATTTCCTACTAGCAAATCTCATCGCTAACATCGTATTCAGAAAGAGAGTGTGTGGGATATACCTCATCTCAGAGCAAGTCCAGTGATGTCCCTTCGTACGGTCATGTACTCACCCCTTATGCAGAGACAATCATCATCAACGTCCTTCGAATGCAGGCAACTCAGCGTCTGCGTCTCTACTTCATCCATGCAGATGGAATGGAACTCCACCTCGTGCTTCTCAAGTCGATGGATAGGAGTACCCTTCTTCTTTGACAACGTGCTAGCATCACAATTTCTCTCATTCTTTCTCACCTGTGGACGATGATGGCTAGGGCTCATGTACAACAACATGTCCAAGCATCTTCTAAAAGCCAACCATAATGCCCTATAAATAGCTGAGAAAAAGAAACAGAGTTTTCCAAAATCCTTGGGAAAACAAAAGGTTGTGGTTGCATTTAAAATGAGCCGCTCGTGGACTATTTAAAAAATATTCTAAAATCAGTTAATCAACCAATTAATCATACTAATTGATTACATAATTTTTGTCATCTGACTTTAAGTCAATCGTCTAGGACTAGCCAGCTGAGTTAACAATTAAATCTAATTAATTGGTTTAAATATTTTAACCAATTAAGTCTAATTATATTTTAATATTATTATAGTAGATTACCTAAAAATTTTAGTAATCAATTTGATTTAGAACATTTTCAATTATGTCCACAATTACACTCCTATTCCAATACATCCTATGTGTGTGACCTGATAGGCTCCAAATTACGTTGACAGTGATAATCATGTCACGATTTTGCAAGAAATGGTTGGTATCTAGTAAGACTTCGTTGCCACCCAAGTAATTAGAAAAGTTGAAGAACAACTTCAACCTACAATTTGTGCTTGGTGTTACAGTGAATATATAGTTCCTTTGTCGTGAACTTGAGGCATAAAATCGTCATCCTCTTCAACGTTCAATCCATGTTCCTTGAACTAGAGAAGAATGTCTGAGATATGCGTAAGCTCAATATCACATATTATTTCACATTAGCATGGTCATGCATTTATCGGTCTCGCATATCAAGTAGACATGATATCAAACTCATGTAGGAGAGACAAATCACATCTACATCACTCACAGTCATCCCATGTGTAAGAGTGCACCCGACATCACATTTATGGCACTCCTTATTCAGGATCATGGTGGATGATGTCAAAGTGCACCAAACGACATGTGATGAGTGTAGTGACTTCAGGTCTAGAAACTACAATCACCACCATCACTCTGAGAGATGACTCTAACTACCAATCATGGTTTCCATATGTCACTCTTAAGGTGGGTCTGTTTGATACATTATTCTCTAATAAGTATCTATGTGCTTGATTTGATATCACACTTCATGACTAATGAGATTTTGTCATCAACCAAGACACACTCTAGTATTAAGTGTTATTGATGTCTATCAGCCTTCCACAATAACATATGATTAGGGACATAACAAGAATGCATATACTCTTGACATCTGTATGATCTCATCATTCAAGTTCTCAATCCGAAGACATACATCATTGCGTAATATTATTCTCTAAACATTTATTATGTTACATCATTATCTCATAAGTGAATAAACATAATAAATTGAAAGATTATCTTTATTATTAATTAAATCATTTACAAGATAATACCATTACAATCATTATATGATTGGATCTCTAGACATACATACCAACATGTTATGGGACCTTTATTTACAACATAATGCCGTCGTGTTTCGTTTGCTCTTTGTTTCTAAGAACATCTTTATAAAATATGTCACCTACCCGCTGACACACAAGCCAATCTCACGCAACTCTCCTTCACTTCACTACAAAGCAGTAAAGACGATACCCAAGCATCGCAAAGAGTCTGAACCAACAGTGTAGCAGCATCTTTGTATGTGGCCACAGAGGGCAGCGGGGTTTGGTATGGCAGTTGGCCGAGGTAGTTGTAGTTGTACTGTAGCTAACTTCAAGGTCTTGAATCTTGAAGTCGGTTGCAGGGTCTATGCTGGGTCTGTGTTCACGGATTTTCCTACTTACTGCACCTCTCTTTTATTACTCGGTTTCCTCATACCTGATCCCATTGGCTCTCTCGTTCAGCAGTAAATCAATCATTTATGTGTGCCTTCTTTTCAGTAAATGCCCTAAGCATAATCTGATGAAAGATTCAAACCGAATTCAACACCCTTCACATCACATGGTAGTGTAATTGAGTGGCACGTCCACTACAACCGCATTGGCATCATTTCTAGTAAAACTGGGGCAAGTAATAAAGCAGAGTGCATTAAGAGCATCGTCATCTTTGCTCCACGGTCTCTTTCCCTTCAGATTTGTTCAGTAATGGAGTGGGACGTCCTCTGCCGCAGTGGCATCATGTCTAGTAGAAATGCAGCAAGTAAAAATAGAAAGCAATAAGAGCTTCTTCATCTCCATAGTTCAGTTCCTCTGGATGTGCAATGCATTCTACTTTCTTCAACTAGGCGATGAAGCAGTCTGGGTGGTTAACCGATGTGCTGATATATAAATGCAGTCCTGAACTTAAGATGATGAAAGATTCAACTGAATTCAACACCTTTCCTTCACATCACGTGGCACTAACGGATGGCGCGTCCACTACAACCGCAGTGGCATCATTTCAAGTAAAACTGGGCAAGTGATAAAGCAGACTTAGCAGAGTGCATTAAGGGCACCGTCATATTTGGGACGTCCACTGCCGCAGTGGCATAATCTCTAGCGCAGCAAGTTAAAAATAGAAAGCAATAAGAGTATCGTCATTTCCATAGTTCAGTTCTTCTAGATGTACGATGCATTCTAGTTTCTTCAATTGAGTGGTTTAGTTCAGTTCTTCTGGATGTGCAATGCATTCTACTTTCTTCAATTGAGAGTGATGAAACGGTCTGGGTGGCTGACCTTGACGTGCTGATATATAAATGCAGTCCTGCGTCTTGCAAGTGAACGTGTTTGGTAGGATTCGTGGCCTGTTTGGCTTTTGGGACTTTTGGGGTTTCCGGAAGCCAGTAGTTTCTTTGTTTTCTTTCTATTAAACTGTTACGAGTCTCGATGGATGCCACTGCCAGACGTCGGAGCCCCAAGTCATTGACCCTCACGACCAGATCCTTGTTCTCGGTCGCATTCCTACGTATTGCTGCGGTCAACAAACCCATTTCTCTTCTCTCTCTTTATTGGTTTGCTCTTAAAGTTATATAACTCATTTATACGGCATCAATGTAAATCGACAAATTGTTTTTTCTTCGACTGTTTGACCTCCCGCTTTGTTCTTATTGACGCTCCTACACGGCTAATGTGTATTCAAACAAGGAAGTACCCGTGAATCTTGGAAGGTGATGTGGGTTTATTCAATTTTGTATAACGTCAGAATAAACATTGAAGTTCTATAAATTGAGTGTTTCTTCTCCAATTTAATTGAGAAACAATAGCTTTTAGGTTTTCTATTCAAGGACGAACCCCTTGATTTATATTGAGTTGTTAGAAATAATTATTGGTTGAGAAAATAATCTCACATAAAACTATAATTGTTTTTACATTTTAACTTGCATTTATTGCACACTTAGACCTCAATATTGCACAAGATCGAGTGAATGTTGTGTACACCCCCATCCTTAGGGCAAAGAAAAATAGTTGATTCGAGCAATAAAATCAATGTTTCTCATCAAAAAGTGATTTTTTTCATAAATATTGGCTTCACTTCTAGTTCAAGTAGAGAAAGAACCCCCTTTCTTTCAAATGATGCTAATTTATGCATCCATGGCTATTGGTACCCCTTTTTTTACATAAATATTGTCTTCACTTCTAGTTCAAGTATGAGAAAGAACCCCCTTTCTTTCAAATGATTCTAATTTATGCATCTATGGATATTGATAAAACTTACATACATATGCCTACAAGGGTGTAGATAGAGGAGCAAACTGGCCTAAATAGAAAAGTCTCCCTTTATCAATAGTTTTCAGTGATTGATTTCACACAAACGACACCTATGTTAGACCTATGACTTAACCAAAATTGGATAACAATTTCCTTTAGGTTAATGAAAACACATACCAACACACGCTCTTGTTTCTCAACTTTCAAACATACCATAATACATATATCACTCATTATTTCTCCTACATCTCTCTTTTCTATCACACTTTATTTGAGTTAATCAAAGTGTAGATCTCATTTTTATATAAAACATAATTTCTAGCATGAGTTAATTAAAGTATAGATCTCATTTTTATGCTAAACATAATTCATTGCATGTAGTCATGTCTTTATTCCGAATGACCACAAAAATACCATATTATACAAATGAACAAGGGGATTCCGATTTACACACCACTAATTGGAACATAATGAATTTGCTTTTCTGCACCTCCAGTGACGTTATATCCTCTTTACACTACAAAACCATACTTTTTACTTGGAAGTGACTTTTTGCTTTAATCAAAATTAATCTAGATTTTATATTAAAGTTGTTTCCTTTTAATATCTACATCTATATAAACAAAAACACACACTCACAAAAACGTAAGGCATGATCCTCATAAAAAATACAAGGATATGTTTATACTAAGAAAATTAAACATGCAAGGATTTTGAACGCAAGTGATAATGTAAAAAAAACACAATAAATCTAGTTAACTACAATATAGAATGAGCAAATAACCTTGCTCTCATCCTCATGCAAAAGTTGATATATATCATTTAAGACTCATTAAGGCAATGAAACATGCTAGAGATTTCTAGTGGTCAAATTCTTCATATGTAACCATGGTAGTTGGTAATTGGAAAATATCAAATTTGAAACATAGTACTTTGTAGTAGCATGAACAATTATATGAACTCAACTTAAAGTAAGTCAACCTTCACTTCCTTTTCAATTAGCACACAAAGGTCTTTTTATCGTGTTGGAAGGCACATAGGGAACAAGCTGCATCACCAATCCTTTTTAGATGACAAAACCAATCCTTTGAAACACTCATCCACATACTCTATGCTCATGACGTCACTATGCATAACTTTTTGGATCCCTTTGATAGGTGCAAAATATCTGGTGCTACGTACCCAAATGTATCAAACTTGAATAGTGTGAAATTACATTGATTGTCAATGCACATTTTCTCATGCTTGACCAATTTACTTGATGTGACTTAGAGGTAGCTTGTCCTAAAATAAAATCACACCCTCAAGTTAGGCTTGTAAATGGGTACAGGTAGACCCATGAACCCACAAATCTGGACCCCTTAAAAACCCATCACTGGTCTAACTTTTTGGACCCAAAGAACCGTGGACCTGCATATAAGTAGGTTCACTAATGTGTATGCTTTGACCCAGACCTACAGACTCATGTACCTGTTATACATGAATAGATACTTGAATAATATGTTATTATATCATAGTTTACTAGTCTAATTAATATCATACTTGGGAATATATATTACTCTAATTATCATAAGGTTAAGATTACTCATCTAATTGAGAATTAACTACTCTAATTGCAATCATAAGAAACATAAGTAAACTTAGAATCAAAATAGTTACATGATATGCTACATAACTAACATACTATGTAGATGACTATGAATATGTAAATAATTAACTCATCTAATCTTCAATCTACAAAGTATTACATTATTTAATATAACTAGTGCATGTTTATATCCTACATAATAGCAATGTCTGTTGACTTGAGAGTTATACATTATCCATATTTTGATAATCACTTAACCATTTGATTCCTATGTGTCTAATATGTTTGTTTAAGATTGATTTTAGGCTTTAGGTACATGAAAAGGATCAAATTACACAAGCCCTAGCTTGTCCAAGTTCAAGTCAAAAGAAATGCAAATGTGCAATTTGGGAAATCACTCCAAGCCACCTTAGAATATTTTGTAATCATTTGCATTGATGATATGAATTGTAACTAAGATGAGAAAAAATCAAGAACACTTAATTCCAACATTTGATCACTCAAAAATCACTTTGAAAAATATGTCACAACAATTTTGTCGGTCGAGTTTAGATCTTGACCGACCAGTGATGGATTTTTAAAAATGGATTAATCCTTCAAGTTGTACACTCATAGAACTCAACCAACCGACTCACTGACCAAAATTGATTTTGACTGATCGGTCAATGTTTCCTAGGACAAACTCGACCGATAGTTCAAAATTTTGCTTTTTTGATTAGTGGATCGATCGAGTTATCTTTATTGATTTGATTGAATGTACAGTACAAAAATGCAGAAAAAGTGATTTCAACTATTGGAGAGTTGTTAGGAATGAAAATATATCTGTTGTAAGTTGTAAAATGGCTAGTTTTCATTCTTAAGTGATTCCACACTCTAAGGAGCACCCCCAACTATAAATAGGACCTCTTGGATTTCATTCCAAGGTTGCTAATTCATGCTATCCTTGGTCCTTGCTATAGTTGAGTGTGCTACAACCCTTTGATCTCCTTTCTCTCTCTCATTTACAAAGCATTTTGTGATTATCAGTGAGTTAGGCATATTGTAAGAGAGCTACCTTAATGTTATCTTGTAAATCTCTCCATCCTTCCATCTTCCCAATCCCCTTTCTCAAAGATCAAAGTGTTGACTCAAGGTCAATTAGGTCAATGTTGACTCACATCTAAATTGACTAAACCCATATTTTGATGATGACTAACCATTCCACATATTGGTGTCTAATGTCTCTACTTGAGTGATTTCAGATTAGGTATAGACACACTCCAAATTCCCTAACTTGCACATATCAACTTGGAGAAAAGACAAGTAAAAGTCAATATAAGTGCACGTTTTTGTAATATGATGTAAATCCATTAGAATCATGTTGTAAATCATTTGTAATGATTGTATGACTTGTAATTAAGCTTGGAAAAAATTAGGAGCACTTAGATCGAATGTTTAAGCACTCAAAAGACATTTTCCAAAATTCACATCAGGTTGTTCATCGGTCGAGTTCTGTGAGTTGCAAACTTGACTGATCCTGATTGGATCTTGAAAATGACTTTTGATCGGTCGAGTTTACACTTCACAGAACTCAATCGATGGAGTACCTGAACAATTCAATTTTCATTGGTCGGTCGAGTTTCCCCAGGACAAACTCGACCGATGGTCTGAATATCAATTTTGTCTTTTACTCTATCAACCGAGTTACCCTTATAGAAACTCGACTGATTGTACTGTACGGAAAAATGCAAAAAAGTGCTTCGAGCTGTTGTGGAGTTGCAACAAGTGAAAATATATCCGTTGTAAGCCACAAAATGGCTAGTTTTTGTTGTCAAGTGTTCCCAAAGGCTAAGAGGCATCCCTAGCTATAAATAGGACCCCTTGGGCTTCATTCCAAGGTTGAGCATTCATTGCAAAACTCTTTGTGAGGTTCCTATTCTATAGTTGAGTGCTTCCTATAGCCTCCCCTCTCTCTCTAAGCTTAATCACTTGCTACATTCGTTAGAGTGAGTAGGAAATCTGTAAGAGAGCTAGTCCTACATGTATATCTTGTGAGGCTCTCACTTCCACCACCTCCCTGTCTCTCTTTTCAACCATGAAGATGAATGTTCTCTCTCTTGGCTAAGAGAGGTGAATAAGAACAAGGGAAGGCATCGCTTGGTGAAGATCAAGGATGAAGACTTGGAGCTAGAGTGGGTAAGCCCTTGGTGAAGGTAGAAGACTCCTTGCTCAAGTAGGTAAGTCCTTGGTGGAAGCTTCTCCAAGTGAACGTGAAGTCAAAGACGGAAGATCCAAGAAGAGTGGGTAATCCCTGTAAGGCCGAAGACTTGTGCAAGAGTAGGTAAGTCCTTGGAAGAAGCCAGAAGACTCCTTGCAAAGTGGGTAAGTCCTTGGTAAGGTTGAAGACTCTTTGTATTGGATAGCTAAGTCCTTTGGTGGTCATATATTATATCTCTCATAATGAATATAATGAAGGTGCAAGGTTAAGAAATCCTAGAGGTTGACCTCTCTAGGTAGTGGACTGACTCACTTCTAGTTTGAAGCATGGAACCACTCTAAATAGCTTGTCAATTGGTTTATGTTCAATCTCTCTCTCCCTTGCTATGCATGTTTTAGTTGCACTCAAATTACCTATTTAGCAACCTTATCTTGTGATATATCTTGAAGGTCTAATAAATTTTGTTTAAGTGCATTCAGCTCTATTCACCCCCCTCTAGAGCATCCAATCACCCATCTAGGATCCAACAATTGGTATCAGAGCGGGCTTCTCCAAGCATACTTCAACAAGTAGGACAAGATGGGTGACTACCAAGAAGGGAGATACTTGATCAACCTTCCAATCTTTGATGGGAGCAATTTCCTCTATTGGAGAAGAAGGCTTTAATTCTACATCCAAGGATCAAGTCTTGAAATGTGGCAAATGGTGAACAACCCATACAAGCTACCAAAGACAAAGATTGAAGAATGGGATGAAGCTAACTTGAAGAAAGAAACTTTGAATGCTAGAGCCATGCACATCCTTTATGCTTCCATGACCCCCACCGAGTTCAACTGAATTTCTTCATGTGAAATAGCCTATGAGGTATGGAGAAAGCTATGTATCACCTATGAGGGGACAAATCAAGTGAAGGAAAGAAAAGTCTACATGCTCAAAGGGTTGCTTGAGAACTTCAAGATGGGAAGGGAGGAGAGGATAGCCAACATGTACTCAAGGCTCAACACCATTGTGAATGGCCTTGCTGTTCTAGGACATCCTATGAGTAGAGGAGAGATCAACTCTAAGATCCTTAGAAGTCTCCCCAAGAGGTGGGAACCCAAGGTGACTTCCATTGAAGAAGCAAGGTCTCTTAAGGATGTCCCTATTGAAGAGCTCATTGGAAATCTACAAGCACATGAAGCCACTCTTGACAAGAGGGAGGAAGTAGAAAGACAAGAAGAGAAAGAACTCAAGAGAATGAAGAAGGCTGAAATGAAAGATCAAATCAAGGCTATTGTTGGTCAAGATTCTCCATCCTCTCAAGTTAAAGAAGATGCCATGTACTCTAAGGGTAAACTCTATAAAGGCAAGTCCTCCTCCATCCGGTACTTCACATGTGGAAAGAAGGGTCACTACAAGGAAGATTGCCTATAAGGAAAGAAGACTTCACAAGAGAAGAGAAGAGAAGTACAAGAAGAAGGAGAAATGACACTCAAGCTCAAGTGACTCCTCCAACTCAAGCTCAAGTGGCTTCTCCAACTCTAGCTCAAATGAAGAATCAAGTGAAGAGTCGAGTGGAGGATCTAGATCAAGCCCTAGTGATGAAGGAGAATGCCATTTTTCTCTCATGACATCAATAAGTAAGGACTCAAGTGAGGTAAATCTAAACTCTTTAGATAAAGAATCTTTGATTGCTATTATTCATGATACTTGTACCTCTCTTAAGTGTTATAAAAGGAAAAAGAAAAAGCTTGCTAGAATTGTTGATAATATGCATGTAGAATTAGATGATCTTGAACATGCTAATTCTTGCTTTCTTGATGATAAACATGATTGTCTTAGTCAAGCAGATTCTCTTAAACATGAAAATGCTAGTTTGCTTGATAAGATTAGATTTCTAGAAGCTCAACCTCTTATGCCTAGTCCTAATGAAGAGCATACTTTAATTGTTGTTTCTCTCATGCATGACATTGATGTTCTTAAATCTGAAAACAAGGACAAAGATTTTATTTTGCAAGAATTAGAATATGAAAATGTTGTTTATCTTTCTAAGATTTCTTTGCTTGAAACAAAAAATGGCTCGTTTCTTGCTAAAATCAATGTGCTTGAATCTTGTTCTAGTTCTACTAATAGAGAGAATAGTATATCTTCTCTTCATATTGATAAAGATTCTTATTTAACTAAACTCTTTGCTTAGAAAATGATCTTTTTCATGTTAGAGATAATATAAATCATTCGTCTTCTACTATTACTTCTCTTATGCATGATAATAATAGTTTGAGATCTTCTTTGCAAAGATTCTTAGTTGGTAAGAAGAGACTTAATGATATCCTACACCATACTACCAAAAAAATTGGTAGACATGGTTTGGGGAATGATGGTAGTCAAAGGAACAACAAAGGTAAAGGAACTCCAATATTCCATGGAGAATCTTCTAGTTCCAAGACTATGGGCACATGCAACTATTGCAATGAAATTGGTCATTATTCTATTTGTTGTCCCTTTAGGAAAGCACCCAAGAGCAATAGGACTTGGGTTTCTAAGCTAACCCCTCTAGACCCAAAAACATGATTGGGGACCATTTCATCTTTCTTCTTGTAGGTACTTGCAAATGGATTGACTTGATCTATTGAATTGCAAATTGACTTCTCAATCCACATGAAAGAAGAAATGTGAGATGTGTAGAGGGTGTCAATAAGTGGAAAAAGGAATGGTAAGAACAAAGGTAAAGTTTTCTTGCTTGTAACCATTTCTAACTTGTTTTTGTCAAGTTAGTGTGCACTATGCATGTGGTTTTTGAGTCAAAAGTGGTATTTTGTGATTCTCTTCACACTCTTGCTCAAAAACTATTTCTAATGCTTCTATAATGCATTACTAACCTGCTTACACATGTTTGGATATGGCTTATATCTTTAGCATGCCTCTAAATATGTTTTTATGAAATATATGTGCTTTTTGACAACAGCTCTGTCGGTCGAGTTTGTCCTATTTGAAACTCGACCGATAGACACCAAGAGTGTTTCCAACAGCTGTCATCGGTCGAGTTGTCAATACACAGAACTCGACCGATAATACTGTGCACAGAATATACATTTGACTTATTGAATGAGAATTTTCCTCTCAACTAGATTTTCTCAACCAATAGCCTTATTCTTTGGCACTCCTTTGGTACCTTTATATATGCATATTGCCATGCTTTAAATTTTCTATCTTGCTTACAACTCTATCTCTCTAATTGCTATAAATTGGTATATCTATATCTTGCAATTACTTGCTTTGAGTTGCTTTGCAGGTTTCAATGATGATCTCTTTGGATCTCTTGGTTGTGTATAAAATTGCTTCCATTGTACTCTAACTTGATACATCTATCTAGTTGTATATCTTATTTTGATACAACCTTGAGGTTCTTAGTGATAATCATCTTTTGGTAATGATGCATACTTTTATGTGAGTTATATCCTTTCATGCTTCTAAAATTGCATATCTCTTTGTTTGGATATATCTCTACATCTACTCATAGCTTGCTTTATCTTGCATATCTTTTGGTATCTCTTGCTATGATCTAGATCCTACTAGTAGTCCTAACTTGTGATAAAATCTACTAGTAGTTCATATACATGTAGTTCTGACCTTGTTTATAATTGGTAACATTGCTCATCTAGTGGTATTTCACTATATGCTATGCTTGTATATTGTCTCATACTTGCTCAAGCTTGTTCCTTGAATTGCATATGTACTATCTTGAGTTTGTTGCATAACATTGTGATGTAGGGTACTTAGATCTACATTATATGTAGAAATTGGAGTATTTTTGGATTTTATTCAGACTTTGCTCCAGTTTCAATATTTGCTGCAAGAGTAGTGTTTTTATGCAAAAATGACCTTCTGAGCAAGGCTAATGATATGCTACATAACTAAAATAGTTACATGATATGCTAGATAAATAAAATACTATGTCGATGACTATGAATATGTAAATAATTAACTCATCTAATCTTCAATCTATAAAGTATTACATTATTTAATATAACTAGTGCATGTTTATATCCTACATAATAGCAATATCTGTTGACTTAAGAGTTATACATTATCCATATTTTGATAATCACTTAACCATTTGATTCTTATGTATCTAATATGTTTGTTTAAGATTGATTTCAGGCTTTAGGTACATGAAATAGATCAAATTACACAAGCCCTAGCTTGTCCAAGTTCAAGTCAAAAGAAATGCAAATGTGCAATTTGGGAAATCACTCCAAACCACCTTAGAATATTTTGTAATCATTTGAATTGATGATATGAATTGTAACTAAGATGAGAAAAAATCAGGGACACTTAATTCCAACATTTTATCACTCAAAAATCACTTTGAAAAATGTGTCACAACAATTTTGTCAGTCGAGTTTGGATCTTGACCGACCAGTGATGGATTTTTAAAAATGGATCAATCCGTCAAGTTTTACACTCATAGAACTCAACCAACCAACTCACTGACCACAATTGATTTTGATTGATCGGTCGAGTTTTCCCAGGACAAAATCGATCGATAGTTCAAAATTTTGCTTTTTTGATTAGTGGATCGATCGAGTTATCTTTATTGATTCAACCGAATGTATTGTACAAAAAATGTAGAAAAAGTGATTTCAACTATTGGAGAGTTGTTAGAAATGAAAATATATCTGTTGCAAGTTGTAAAATGGCTATTTTGCATTCTTAAGTGATTCCACACTCTAAGGAACACCCCCAACTATAAATAGGACCTCTTGGAGTTCATTCCAAGGTTGCTAATTCATGCTATCCTTGGTCCTTGCTATAGTTGAGTGTGCTACAACCCTTTTATCTCCTTTCTCTCTCATTTACAAAGAATTTTGTGATTATCAGTGAGTTAGACATGTTGTAAGAGAGCTACCTTAATGTTATCTTGTAAATATCTCCATCCTTCCATCTTCCCAATCCCCTTTCTCAAAGATCAAAGTGTTGAATCAAGGTCAATTAGGTCAATGTTGACTCACGTATAAATTGACTAAACCCATGTTTTGATGATGACTAACCATTCCACATATTGGTGTCTAATGTCTCTACTTGAGTGATTTCAGATTAGGTATAGACACACTCCAAATTCCCTAACTTGCACATATCAACTTGGAAAAAAGACAAGTCAAAGTCAATACAAGTAAACATTTTTGTAATATGATGTAAATCTATTAGAATCATGTTGTAAATCACTTGTAATGATTGTATGACTTGTATTTAAGCTTGGAAAAAATAAGGATCACTTAGATCGAATGTTTAAGCACTCAAAAGCCATTTTCCAAAATTCACATCAGGCTGTTAATCGGTCGAGTTCTGTGAGTTGCATACTCGACCGATCCTAATTGGATCTTGAAAATGACTTTTGATCAGTCGAGTTTACACTTCACAGAACTTAACCGATGGAGTCCCTGACCAATTTGATTTTCATTGGTCGGTCGAGTTTCCCCAGGACAAACTCGACCGATGGTCTGAATATCGGCTTTGTCTTTTACTCTATCGGTCGAGTTACCCTTATAGAAACTCGGCCGATTGCACTGTATAGAAAAGTGCAGAAAAGTGCTTCTAGCTGTTGTGGAGTTGCAAAAAAAGAAAATATATCCATTGCAAGCCACCAAATGGCTAGTTTTCTTTCTCAAATGTTCCCAAAGGCTAAGAGGCATCCCCAGCTATAAATAGAACCCCTTGGGCTTCATTCTAAGGTTGAGCATTCAGTGCAAAACTCTATGTGAGGTTCCTATTCTATAGTTGAGTGCTTCCTACAACATCCTCTCTCTCTAAGCTTAATCACTTGCTACATTCATTAGAGTGAGTAGGAAATATGAAAGAGAGCTAGTCCTACATGTATATCTTGTGAGGCTCTCACTTCCACCACCTCCCTATCTCTCTTTTCAACCATGAAGATGAAGGTTCTCTCTTGGCTAAGAGAGGTGAAGAAGAGCAAGGGAAGGCATCCCTTGGTGAAGATCAAGGATGAAGACTTGGAGCTAGAGTGGGTAAGCCCTTGGTGAAGGCAGAAGACTCCTTGCTCAAGTGAGTAAGTCCTTGGTGGAAGCTTCTCTGAGTGAAGGTGAAGTCAAAGGCGGAAGATCCAAGAAGAGTGGGTAATCCCTGCAAGGCTGAAGACTTATGCAAGAGTAGGTAAGTCCTTGGAAGAAGGCGGAAGACTCCTTGCAAAGTGGGTAAGTCCTTGGTAAGGTTGAAGACTCTTTGTATTGGATAGGTAAGTCCTTTGTTGGTCATATATTGTATCTCTCATAATGAATATAATGAAGGTGCAAGGTTAAGAAATCATAGAGGTTGACCTCTCTAGGTAGTGGATTGACTCACTTCTAGTTTGAAGTGTGGAACCACTCTAAATAGCTTGTCAATTGGTCTATGTTCAATCTCTCTCTCTTTTGCTATGAATGTTTTAGTTGCACTCAAATTACCTATTTAACAACCTTATATTGTGATATATCTTGAAGGTCTAATGATTTTTTTAAAGTGCATTCAACTCTATTCACCCCCTCCTCTAGAGCATCCAATTACCCATATAGGATGCAACACAAAGGTTGAAGTGATCTTCTTCGATTGAAGGAGGAGTTGTTTTTCTTATTCAAGGTTGAAGAAGGTGTGAATATCTTCTCCAGGTGAAGGAGAAGGACAAGGCGGAAGATTCAAGAAGATTGGGTAATTCCTTCGGGGTGAAAGACTTAATGCAAGTGTGGGTAAGTCATTGGTGAAGGCTGAAGACATCCTGATTAAGTGGGTAAGTCCTTGTGTAAGTTAAAGACTCTTATCTTGAATAGGTAAGTCCTTGGATGTATGGTGGTCTTCTTGTATTTCTTATAATGGAATATAAGTATACATTGGTTGCAAAGTCCTAGATGTTGACCTTTCTAGGTAGTGGATTGACGGTCTCCTCGTTTGGAGATTGGAACCACTCTAACCACCTTGTCCAAGTGTTTGTTTCAATCTCTCCCATCCTTTCTATATTTGTTTAGATAAAACTTCAAATTAATTTTTAGCATTTGGTTTCAATTGATGTAATTTTAAGGTCTAACTATTGTTGTGAGAATTTTGAAGCTCTATTCACCCCCTCTAGAGCCCTAGATCCAACAAGTGGTATCAGAGAAAGGATCTTCTCCAACAAATCTCCTATGAGAAGATGGGTGAGAACCTACTTGGTTCCCTCAACCTAGAGGGAGGCTTCTCCAGGCACCCCCTGGTCATCGACGACACCAACTCCCTCTATTGGAAGTGATAGATGCAGTTCTACATTCAAGGGGTGAACTTTGATATGTGGAAGGTGATGATTACACCCTATAAGGAGCCAACCGAAGCTATATCAACTTGGGATGAAGTAGCTCTAAAGAATGCACAGCTCAACCCCAAAGCAATTAGCATCCTCTATGGGTCCCTCACTCCATCCGAGTTCAACTACATCTCATCATGGGATACAACCTGTGACATATGGGATAAGTTGTGCATCACTTATGAAGGCACAAAGCAAGTGAATGAGGCAAATATCTACATGTTGAAAAACCTCCTTAAGAACTTCAATATGGGGAAGAAAGAAGGAGTTTTTGAGATGTACTCAAGGCTCAACATCATCATCAGCGACCTAGCTGCTTTGGGACACACTTTGGATAGAGGAGCAACCAACTCAAAGTTATTGAGGTCTCTTCCAAAGAGATGGGAGTCAAAGGTGACATCCATTGAAGAAGTAAGAAGTCCTAGTGACTTTCCAACTGAGGATCTTATTGGCAATCTACAAGATCATGAGTCAAGACTTGACAAGCAAGAAGAGGAAGCAAAGCAAGAAGAAAAAGAAGCAAGAAAGATCAAAGATGGTGCCTTCAAAGCTCAAGTGGAGGCCCTTATCCTTGAACAACAACTTTCTTGTTGGACCTATCCCTCCTCCTCAAGTGAAGATAATGGACCTAGTGAGCATGAAGACAACTTCTCCAAGGGAAAGCACTTCAAAGGAAAGCAATCTTCTTCATCTACTCCAAGCTGCTACAAGTGTGGTAAAAAAGGACACTACACGAGTGAATGTCCTAAGGTAGAAAGTCACACCACAAGAGCAACTCCAAGAAGGAGTAAGAGAACAAGAAAGATAGAAAATACAAGATGAAGGACAAGAAGGATAGAAGGAACAAAGATGCAGCTCATGTAGCATGGGAAGGATCATCCTCTAGTGGCTCAAGCTCCAACGAAGATGGAGAGTGCCACCTTGCACTCATGGCCTGTACAAGTAAAGAAATTGGTGAATAAGTAAGGTAAGTTTACATGAGTTAGCTAAAGAAACTCTTATTAACATGATTGGTACTACCGTTCTTATTATTCCGAATGTAAATCTAAAAAGAAGAGGTAAGGTGAAATCATTGATGATTTGTATGTTAAACTTGATATTCTTGAGTAAAATGAGAAAATTCATCTTGTGAGCATTGATACCTTGCAAGTCAAATTTCTTGATCTTAGGCTCCAATATAAAGGAGTTGAAGTAGAGAATGGTGCTTATCTTAAGAATACTACATCTCTTAAGGAAGATAACCAAAAGAGCCTTAATGAGCTTGAGATACTTAAAACTGAAAATATTGAACTTAAGCTTGTTGTTGATGCTCGTAGAGATGAGAGGGATGTTTATCTTAAATAAATTCAATTGCTTAAATATGAAAATGCTAGGTTACTTGGTCAAGTTAATTATTTATATTCTAGACATATTTTGCCTAGTAATGATGTTGCTTCTTACTCTTGAAAAGAATTCTAATTTGACTAAAGCCCTCTACTTAGAGGCTGACCTTGTTCATGCTAGAGATGATCTTGATAGATTGTCTTCTATTGTTATATCTCTTACTTATGACAATCATAGACTTAGATCCTCTCTATAGAATTTCCTCAAAGGAAAAAACTCCCTAAATTAGACCCTTGACCATTCTACCAAACAAAGTGGTACTAGTGGTTTGGGATTTATAGGGAGAGAACCTAAGGGCAACAGTAAGGCTAAAGGTAAGAAAAAGAGTAAGGAAACTCTTCTTTTCATTGGAGAGTCTTCTAGCTCTAAGAACCTTATGATTTGCTCTCATTGTAAAAGTGCTTATCATTATTCTACCTATTGTCCTTACAATCCTAAGGGGACCAACCCAAAGATGAAATGGGTCCCCAAGCTAATTTTGGATCCCAATGTTTGAGTTGGGAACTAAAAATCTCCTTTCTTATAGGAAAAAGGAAATTGGATTGTTGATAGTGGCGCACTAAGCACATGATAGGTGATATAAGCCATTTCAACTATTTTACAAAGAAGAAAGGAGGTTCAATTACTTTTAGGAACAACAAGAAAGGTAAGGTAAAAGGTGATGATGATGTAGGTGAATTCTTGTGTATCAAGACTGTTCTCTTTACAGATGACCTACATTTCAATTTAAGTAGTGTAAGTCAATTATGTGATAATGGTTACCTTGTGCTGTTTGCTTATTTTGAATGCTTTCTTCTAGATTCCCTCACTTATCATGTCATATATAAGGGAACTGGAAATAATAATCTTTATTTAATTGTGCTTGACTCTATTAATCTGATTTTTGGTAGATGTCTTGTAGTCAATTTGAATGATATTTCTCTTTGGCAGCGTTAGCTTGGTCACATAAATATGCATCAATTGAAGAAGTTGAGAAAAAATGACTTGGTCAAGGGACTTCCAAAATTGGATTTTGAAAAGGATGAGGAATGCCAACCTTGTATCCAAGGAAAGCAAACCAAGTCCTCCTTCAAATACAAAGGAGTCCTTAGAACCAAGAGAGCTCTTAAATTTCTCCATATTGATCTATTTTGACCTATGAGAACTCAATCACTTTGTGGTTCCAAGTATTTTCTGGTTATTGTCTATGATTTCTCTTGATATACTTGGACCTTCTTTCTCATTTAAAAGAGTGATACACTTGATATTTTCTCTAGTTTTTGCAAACGAGTTGAGAAAAAAGCTTCTTGTCGGATTGTTTCCATCTATAGTGATCATGGGGAAGAATTTGAAAATGATATTTTTGAACATTTTTGTGAAGAATCACACCATGCACATAACTTCTCTTCACCTCGAACACCTCAAAAAATGGGTTTGTAAAGAGGAAGAACATGTCACTATAGGAAATGGCTAGGACCAAGCTTTTAGACGATGAAGCTACAAAGAAGTTTTGGGCCGAAGCCGTTAGTACCTCATGTTTTGTGAAAAATCAGGTTTTCACACATCCTTCTTTGAACAAAACCCCTATGAGGTATGGCGTGGTAGGAAGCCCTCCATAGAGTATTTTCAAAATTTTGGATGTCCTTGTTTTGTTTTGAACATGAAAGATTCTCTCGACAAGTTTGATATGAAATTGTAGAAGGCTTTCTTTCTTGGCTATAGAACTACTAACAAGGCTTATAGAGTGTTTAGTGTTGATCTATCTAAAGTAGAAGAATCAATTAATGTCAAATTTATTGAGACTAACCCGTCTATTCCAAAAGATATTGTTCCAAATGATGATGTTGCAGGTGAGATGATTCAAATCTTAAAAGAACTCAACATCACTTAAAAGGGAAAAGAGGTGGCCACTCAAGAAGGAGAGAAGGATCCAACTCCTCACTTTACAAATAATCATTCTAAAGAGCTAATCATTGGTGAACCCTTTGAAAGAGTGAAGAAGCGAGATGCCTACAACAAGGAACAAGCAAAAAACACCTTCATATCACAACTCGAGCCAAAGAACACCAAAGAATCTCTTGGGGATGATGAATGGATCCTAGCCATGCAAGATGAATTGGAGCAATTTGAGAAGAACAAAGTGTGGACTCTTGTTACAACCTGAATTTTGCATATGTTTTCATAATTGAATAGTAAAGATTTTGTGAATATGGACTTAATTGAAAAGGTTGTGTGCTTTGCTTCAAAAGATGGTGACTTTCACTTAAAATTTGGGATCAATTGGATACAAGGTTTAAGAGATAAGATTTTTGGAAGATTTCCCAAAGTGGAAAGGAATACATTGAATGTCACAATTTTAATGGAATTAGAATTCCTTTTATCAACCTTTTTTTAGCGCGTGCTTTCTGGACCATTGGATATTTGATCCAACGCTTCACAGTTGCCTTCTAGCCTGGATCAAGAAAGGAAACAAGAGCACAACTTTAAGGATGTTTCTAGTCGATTCTCTCGTGAACCAAACTGTGTGCAAAGAAGGAAATCCCTTATGTGGATTCGTAAGGCAGAAACGAACCAAAATATCCTAAATTTTGGTGCCTTTGGAAGATAGTTGACAGAAAACCCAAGCCAGATCTCCACGGAAGTGGAAGCCTATGAACCAGACCTATAAAAGGGGGCCAAAGACCCCTCTTCTAGAGCATAAAGCTATTTGATAGATGCTACGTGATCTCGAACTACCTCTTCTAGATTCAATATCCTTCTTAGTTTTGATCCCCACAACTAACTGTGCCCAACAACCTCGCCAGAGATCAGCCCTGCCACCACGACAAACTGGATCACCACCGAAGAATTGGAAGGCATCACAAAGTTTGCTAGAGTGGGGCGAAGGTAGAGTGCCTCTTTCCCACTGAAGGGAGGGATCAAATCACAGGGTCAACTATTGGGTTGACCACCTATTCATGTGAGAAGGAGACACACGTGAGGAAGAAGAAGACTCGGGTCAAATGACTTGTTTGCCCCATAGAGTGTGTTCAAGAGGGAGGGGCATGAAGGTCTTTTTCCTTTTAAAAGCCGACCCAACTATGGAATTAAGAAAATTGATTTTCGCTGATGTGTCAAGCCGCCATTGGCCAAAAGGTAATTAGCTCGTGAAAATCATATCTAATAATTGGTAGCTCCGATGGAAACATGCAAAATATGAAAATTGATCAGGAGAATGCGTTGAATCCAATAAAAATACTTTTAAAGCCTGATTTTGTTCCTATTTGCAAAAGTGTGCTAAGTTAATGAAAAGTGCTTTGAAATTATGTTAGAAACTCTAATTGAAATTAACGGTTAAGTTCATGATGCTTAATTGGTGAAATTAAGTAATAGTAACCTGTTGTAATGTTAATGATGAACTTGAACCTGATCTAGATGATTTATTGCATGGTTTAGGGTTTTACACCAATTATGAATGATAAAGCATTTAGAAACCTTAATTTAGGGGAAAAGAGGAAAAATCATATTTAATTCGAAATATGTGAAAATATGTTGTTAAATGATGATCCTAGCCTGTGAGATGAGATAGGTTATGATCCTTAGGATTTGTGAGTTATTTTTCTTAATTAGGGTTTGTAGTAATAAAAGGTGAAAGAAAAACCCTAATTGCAATGAAAACCCTAAAAGTGGATTAGAAGCCCTAGGAAGCGATCTAGGTTTAATAGACCTTGATGGCATGATCAATGATAGGAAAGATTGGATGCATATTTTAGGGTCATCTTGTATGCTTTCTTGTTTACTGGATTACTTGCTTTGTTGGATTATTTCTGCACTCAAGTCAGCCTGACATGTATGTGGTTAATTATGGTTAATTGCATTAGTTTTCTGAAGTTTTCCCAGATGATTAATCGCATTGAATGCAATCTATCAGTTTGGATGTTCATACGTGCAAATTATAAAGTCACTATGATTATCACAATTGTAAAATAAGTGTGTATTCTCACACCTACATGCCACCCTGACGGATGATGCAAAAAGGTCAAGCCCATGAGGGAAGACCAATGGGCACAATGAGTGGTGACCCCAGACACCAAGCTCACGAATGAGAAGGTGGTCTATGTTTCATGACTAATGGGCACCATGAGAGGTGACCCCAGACACTAAGCTCGAGATTGAGAAGGTGGTCTTAAGTCAATGGAAAAAGTGAAACCCTAGAGGGGGTATTCCAGGGTTAGGGCAAAAGTGGTGGAGAATGACACATTGAAAATGTAAATTGGCTTGTTAATTACCTTGATTGTGATAATTAGATTGTTAGCCATATTTATGACATTTTGGTTGTCCCCACATATCGACATATTTCGATATGCTGACTGATGTTTTGTATTTCGGCGGTTTAGGTACAACAATTGAAAAGAACAAACAGTAAAGTGACACATTATGGAAATAAGAAATAAAGTGCAAGGAGGATTAGATAGAATAGATCCAAGCTGTGGATAGTAGTAGAATACCAAAGTTTTTTAAGGTATGCAAAGTTTATTTTATTACAACCTTTCAGTTTAGTTTGGTAGAATTTGATAATTATTATCGATTATTTTTCGAACCTTTAATCATGTTAATTGGGATAACAACTCCGACCTCCGAGTCTCCCTTAATTGGGGGTTACCGGGAGGCGGGGTCGTTACATTTGGTATCAGAGCATAGATTCCTCATTTAATCTTTAATAATTATTAAATTTTACAAATTCCGTAGAACCAAGGGAGTTATTAGATGATTTTCTGAAAGACAGAGGTGTCTAGAAAAGGATCATGTCCGGGGGCTGGCAAGATTTTCCTCCGCACCACTAGTCAGAATACGAGGACTCCCAGATTAGTGTGACTGCCTGGCCAATGTCTCAGGATTTGACTCAAAATAATAAGATACCTTTAGGACTCTCTCATCTTGTTCATCCCTTCTCAACTCAAATGATGTTAAGGACCTTAAGGATTAGGGTTTTCTCTCTTTTCCTCACCCTCCTGAGGGATGGGTAAGGTTGATAAGGATTAAGGAATCCTCCACAAAATTAATGAAAAGCATGTAAATAAGATGTCATGGACATAAGCTTAATAATTTAAGCATAAACTAAAGAATAGATACATGTTTAGGTCATATGACATATGGTGTCATGCCCTCAAGAGAGACCTGAGGCTAGACCTCCTTGTCAGGAGGATGAGTGGAGAAAGTTAGTCTTGGAGGTAGATACCTCCATTCTAAGTAGAGATCTGGAACATCCTCTGAAGATGATGCTAACCCTAACCCTAAGTGAAGGTAGAGAGAGAGAGAGATGACACGATGAGCTAGATGTCATGGTCGACCATGTGTGTGGGTTGACATGCTTTTGGTTTTGGATGCCCATGACAATATGAGCCATGTGAGGTTGGTTGACCTAGTACCTTTGGCGACCCAAACCTGGGAAGGGTCGTGCATGGTAGAGTGAAGGATACCTCCTTCATTGATGAGGTTAGTGATGATCATATAGAAACCCTATGAGCTTTTATGAACATGGTAAAGTTGCACCCAAAGTACGTCAGTAGGGCTGACAGTAGGCTAAAACCCTGGCCAGGAGAGTATAGCTTATGAGATAAGTATGAAGAGTTTTAGATAATTTGGAGCAAACATAGGTTTTTCTCATGAAGGTGTACGCTTGTGAGCTTGATACCCCTTAGAGAGAGGACCTCCAGTAGTAAGGTTATTGTAGGGTTAAGCTCTAGAGAGAGAGAGAGCAGGACCCAAGCAAGAAGGTTGGAAGCTTAGACTCCAAGATATGAGGAACAATGGGGAGTTGAGGATGATGCGACCTAAGTGGATGGTTGCGGTTGCCTCATGTAGGATCCCTGGAGGCTGATGGTATCTTGGTTGACTTTAGAGGAACCAAACCCTAGAGTAGAAGGATGACATGAAGTGCATGTCATACCCTGTACATGCTTGGCTCGGGTTAAAAGGTTGAGCAGATAGTTGGACATTAGAAAAGTGAACCTAGGGTTCCTAGTCCTAAGAGGGGAAGTGGTGTACCTGATGCCCATGATGAGATTTGAGTTTCTATAGATTCGAGTATGTCACTCATGTTTAGAGGAAAGAGAAACCCCTTAAGTCGGGGGTATGTTTGATGAACCCCTCACAGCTAAGTTAGTGACATGGGCAGGTATGTTCTTGGTCCAATGTTGAGAAATGAGAATAAGTTTGACCAAGCATGGTTTAGTGGGTGGTATTCTTGTGCCTTTGTAGTTTTCTAGGGCGAAGCATGCTCATGTGGATGTAAACCCTAGGCATAAGGACGTTTGTGACCTTTGTTATCAAGGTATAGTTTCCTCCCATCCTGGGAGAGGGACCCTTTTGTAGGGTTTATACCAGTTTTTGTTAGTTTTGAGGTAACCTAAAGAGGTCTTAGAGGATCTTGAGAAGCTAAGTGAAAGGTACATAGTGTAAGAAAGAACCTGTATACCCATACATAACCATCTCTAAGTGCATGTGGATGTGTTACCATGGAGGTAACCGGTATGGGGCCTGACCAAGGTAGGTAGGTCATCATGACCCTTATGAAAGGATGAAAGTCAGCCCATGAATGCAGAGAGAGATGATGAAGACTTGGGTAAGGTTCTAAGTTGGACATATACTATGTTAGAGTCCTAAGTCTATCCTAGGGTCAGTAGGGATAAGACCGATGGAAGTAGGAGTTGCCTAATTCCCTAGTTGCACATGACCATAGGGTCGGGAGGTAACATCTATCGTTGTCTGAGGGTCTTGGGTTAGGAGATTGATCACCTTCATGAACTCATGGGACCCAAAGGGCAGATGAGGAGGGCACTCTCTAGATGCATAAGGGAAGAAGGATAACCCCAAAAGTGCCGGCACCTTATAGACCTAGAGGAGATGACTAAGGATTGTGTATGGATTCAAGTAGCTTCGAGATCAATTTTCCATGGAAGTAACTTTGACATCGAGATGATCGTGATGTAGAGACATATGTAGCACATTTCAACTTAGATTTGAAGGTGTACTGGCAAGGTGGGATGTACCATCTCTACTCTTAGAATGGGAAGAACTTTGTATTTGGACTGCAGCCAAATGCTAATTTCCTATTGTTATGGGAGTGAAAGATAGGACAATACACATGCCATACACCAAGGATAAAAGATGATGTGAGTTGGAACATTTATATGAGGTATGAGGACAAAGATGATAACATACCTTTGTGGAGTGAACGATATGTGGATGGTTTACAAACATCAAGAGAACTAAGGTAGTCATCTTGTGTGGATGTTTTATCATGAGCTATGAGTTATACAAGGTTGAGTTTGAAAACCAAGAGAATGAGGTCAGAGTTTTCTTGATGAAGATAGACTTAGAGTTGAGATGAGATAATAAGTGTAATACATGGAGGTGTATGTATTCAACATTACCTAACACATAAGGATGTGAAGTGGTTGAGATGTAGCTACCTAGTTTAGCTAGAGGCTAGAAGAGGCTGTTAGGTTAGCCCTAAGTTGAAAAAGGATATATGTTTGGCTAACACTCAGATGCACTTCTCTGGAAAGGAAGGTGATGAAACCCCGACTAGAGTGGTTTAGGGTTTCTGAGGAATCAATCTTGAGGAATCATGACTTACAAGAGATCATGATTTTAAGTGCATCATACACTGTGGTACTATGAAGATAGTAAGTGACAGTAGTACTTTGATAAAGTTGCACGTGGCTTGTCTCCATGCAAGCCATGAGGTGAAGGATGAACACCAGTAACCCAGTATATTGATATAGAGGATAAAGAGTTCCAGAGAGGGGATGGGAGTTCATCACTATAGATGTTGTGGTAAGTCTCCCCTAGACCAAGGAAGGTCAAGATGCAATATGGGTCATGATAGATCGCCCTACCTAGATGACATGAGAAAGAAAGGATACTGTTGGGAGATAGATTGAGTTGCACTACAAGTAAGAGAGATGGTTCAACTACACCATGGTGTGGGTTCAAAAGTTCTTGAGTATGACCTAAAGATTCACTTCCATGAAGTTGAGGTAGATACATGAAGAACTCGATGCTAGTACAGCTTATCACCCCTAACTAATGGTTAGTATGATCTAGACAAGAGGGTCTGATGAGAGCATGTGTGCTCATTCAGGGTGATACATGGGGGGAAATCCTTACCCTATAAGAGATGTGATGATAACCACCAAAGCCAGTATCGGGATGTAAAGAAGCTCTATAAGGGAGGTTGTGTCAGTCACAACTTCATTAAGATAATGTTGGTGAAGGGACCATGCGAAGGTCAGAAAAGGACCACAGTGTGTGCAGATGAAGTTGCTTGATCATGCGATGGCTGAGGAAGCCCAGGGCGACATGAGTCGTGAGCTGATGCAAAGCAGACTGACATGCAGTTCACTGTTGGAGAATATGCGATGTGAAAATCTGACCCCTCTAAGCTACATCTGAGAAAGCTAAGTCCCCGATATATGGGTCCTTTTGAGATGGATTGGTGGAGATGGTTATGTTTAGTCTTACCCCTCAGGATAATGTGATGTGTTCTATGAGTCCGATCAAGAGCACTATGTGAGGTAACCAAGCCATGTGCTGAGCCATGAACCCATTTGGCTTTGAGAGAAGCTAAAATGTCTTAAGTCACCTATAAGGGTACAAGGTACCAAGGTGAGAAAGAACTCAGATACAAGAATATGAGATGATGAAGGTTCTTGGGAGGCACCATGAAGAGGGTAAAACCACATGGGAGCCATGATGGACATGAGGAAATTTTATCCTGCTTGTTTGTATGTTTGATGGAATTTTGAGGGAAAAATTCCCATAAGAAGGGAAGGATGTTACAAACTCAATTTTGCATATGTTTTCATAATTGAATAGTAAAGATTTTGTGAATATGGACTTAATTGAAAAAGTTGTGTGCTTTGCTTCAAAAGATGGATTTCTTTGCAAATCTCCCTTTTGATAGGAATTTTGTAATTTCTATCCAATAATGGATATAAAAGAGAAGAAAAGAAGAAAAGTCCAAATAAAAGGAAAATATACAAGATAATGGATATTAAGAAAAGTAATTATGAGAAATACATAGAAATCTCTAAAAAGTGGAATTAATGGCCACAATTAAATAAATTTCGTTTCTATGTGATTTCTAATAAAGGAAATGAAAGATAAAGAGAAATCCTTGAAAAGAAATATCTTAATAAAGAAATAAGTAAGATAATAAGAAATAAAGGATGTGGATGCATCTAGAAGGATAACAAGAATCCTTCGAAAAGGATTTTGAAATCTTAGGGTTCCTTGGGTTCCAAGGAGTCCAAATTGCAAAGATAATGCAACAAAAAAGAGAAAGGATTAATTAAATATTGCTTTATTTAGAAGAAATGTGAGATGATGATAATATTACAAGAAATATGTGGAAATATGGATAATGAATCAATCTTGGATGAGATTTCGTGTCCACATAGTTTCTAATGGAAAAACGAATCAAAATCAAAGAAAATAAAAGATTAAGAGAGAGAAAATATGCATAAAATATGCTTTATTAAGAGATAACTTGCATATAAAGAAAAGTATCTCATATTTTTGATTTTGAGTCCCAAATTTGGTACACACGTGGATTAAGTCTTTTTAGATTGTCCCTTAAAATTTGTGTTCAATTAGATACATGGTTTAAGAGATATGTTTTTTGGAGATTTCCCAAAGTGGAAAGGAATACATTGAATGTCACAATTTTAATGGAATTAAAATTCCTTTTATCAGCCTTTTTTTAGCGCGTGCTTTCTGGACCATTGGATATTTGATCCAACGCTTCACAATTGTCTTCTAGCCTGGACTGAGAAAGGAAACAAGATCACAAATTTAAGGATGTTCCTACTCGATTCTCTCGCGAACCAATCCGTGTGCAAAGAAGGAAATCTCTTATGTGGATTTGCAAGGCAGAAACAAACCAAAATATCCTAAATTTGGGTGCCTTTGGAAGATAGTTGATGGAAAACCCAAACCAGATCTCCATGACAGCAGAATCCTATGAACCAAACCTATAAAAGGGGGCCAAAGACCCCTCTTCTAGAGCATAAAGCTATTTGCTAGATTCTACATGATCTCAAACTCCCTCTTCCGGCTTCAATTTCCTTCTTGGTCTTGACCCCCCATAGCTAACCGTGACCAGCAACCTCACCAGAGATCAGCCCTGCCGCCACGATGACTTGGATCACCACTGAAGAATCGGAAGGCATCACAAAGTTTGATAGAGTGGGGCGAAGGTAGAGGGCCTCTTTCCCACTGAAGGGAGGGACCGGATCGCAGGGTCAACTACTGGGTTGACCACCTGTTCACGTGAGAAGGAGACGCACACGAGGAAGAAGAAGACTCGGGTCAAATGACTTGTTTTCCCTCTGGCGCGCGTTCAAGAGGGAGGGCCACGAAGGTCTTTTTCCTTTTAATAGTCGGCCCAACAATGGAATTAAGAAAAATGATTTTCGCTGATGTGTCAAGCCGCCATTGGCCAAAAGGTAATTAACTCATGAAAATCATATCTAATAATTGGTAGCTCCAATGGAAACATGCAAAATATGAAAATTGATCAAGAGAACACATAGAAACTTTTAAAGCCTGATTTTGTTCCTATTTGCAAAAGTGTGCTAAGTTAATGAAAAGTGCTTTGAAATTATGTTAGAAACCCTAATTGAAATTAATGGTTAAGTTCATGATGCTTAATTGGTGAAATTAAGTAATAGTAACATGTTGAAATGTTAATGATGAACTTGAACCTGATCTAGATGATTTATTGCACGGTTTAGGGTTTTACGCCAATTATGAATGATAAAGCATTTAGAAACCATAATTTAGGGAAAAAGTGGAAAAGATCATATTTAATTTGAAATATATGAAAATATGTTGTTAAATGATGATCCTAGCCTGTGAGATGAGATAGGTTATGATCCTTAGGATTTGTGAATTATTTTGCTTAATTAGGGTTTGTAGTAATAAAAGGTGAAAGAAAAACCCTAATTGCAATGAAAACCCTAAAAGCGGATTAGAAGCCCTAGGAAGCGAGGTAGGTTTAATAGACCTTGATGGAATGATCAATGATAGGAAAGATTGGATGCATATTTTAGGGTCATCTTGTGTGCTTGCTTGTTTACTGGATTCCTTGCTTTGTTGGATTATTTCTGCACTCAAGTCAGCCTGACAGGTATGTGGTTAATTATGGTTAATCACATTAGTTTCCCGAAGTTTTCCCGGATGACTAATCACATTGAATGCAATATATTAGTTTGGATTTTCATACTTGAAAATAATAAAGTCACTATGATTATCACAATTGTAAAATAAGTGTGTATTCTCGCACCTACATGCCACCCTGATGGATGATGCAAAAAGGTCAAGCCCAAGAGGGAAGACCAATGGGCACCATGAGTGGTGACCCAGACACCAAGCTCGGGAATGAGAAGGTGGTCTATGTTGCATGACTAAAGGGCACCAAGCTCGGGATTGAGAAGGTGGCCTTAAGTCAATGGCAAAAGAGAAACCCTAGAGGGGGTATTCTAGGGTTAGGGAAAAAGTAGTGGAGAATGACACATTGAAAACATAAATTGGCTTGTTAATTACCTTGATTGTGATAATTAGATTGTTAGCTATATTTGTGAAATTTTGGTTGTCCCCACATACCGACATATTTCGATATGCTGACCGATGTTTTGTTTGTCGACGTTTTAGGTACAACAATTGAAAAGAACAAATAGTAAAGTGACACATTGTGGAAATAAGAAATAAAGTGCAAGGAGGATTAGATAGAATAGATCCAAGCTGTGGATAGTAGTAGAATACCAAAGTTTTTTTAAGGTACATCCTTTCAGTTTAGTTTGGTAGAATTTGATAATTATCGATTATTTATCAAACCTTTGATCCTGTTAATTGGGATAACAACTCTAACCTCCGGGTCTCCCTTAATTAGGGGTTACCAGGAGGCGGGGTCGTTACAACTCTAGTGCCAAGACCATGTGATAGAAAGATCATTGTCACCAAGTGGGTCTACCGCAACAAGCTAGATGAAAGTGGCAAGGTGGTAAGAAACAAAGCAAGGTTAGTGGCTCTAGAATACAATCAACAGGAAGGTATTGGTTTTCATGAAACATATGCACCAGTAGCTGGACTTGAATCTATTTGTATGTTGCTTGCTTTTGCTAGTTATAAGAAATTTCTTCTTTATCAAATGGATGTTAAAAGTGCATTTTTTGAATGGTACAATTGAAGAGGAAGTGTATGTTGCACAACCTCTAAGCTTTGAACATGATAGTTTACCCAACCATGTTTATCTATTGCAAAAAGCTCTCTATGGCCTCAAACAAGCACCTTGAGTTCGGTACGAGAAATTAAAGAACTTTTTGTTATATCATGGTATATAATGGGAAAAGTAGATTCTACCTTGTTTCTCAAACACACTTCTAACAATTTTCTTATCATTCAAATTTATGTTGATGATATCATTTTTGGTGGAACTAATCTTGATCTTTGCAAGGAGTTTAATGATCTTATGCAGAGTGAGTTTGACATGAGCATGAAGGGTGAGCTTACTTTCTTCCACGACTTTTAAATCAAGCAAACTAAAGATGGGAACTTCATCAACCAAGGAAAGTACACAAGTGAGCTACTTAAGCACTTTGGGATGGAGAACATCAAGCCTATGGACTCTTCCATGTCGAACACCGCCAAACTTCAAAAAGATGAAGAAGGTGAGAAAGTAGATGAGAAGCTCTATAGAGGTATGATTGGAAGTTTACTTTATTTAACTGCCTCTACACCTGGCATAATGTTAGTGTTGACTTGTGTGCTCGCTTTCAATCAAATCCTAAGAAATCACATCTTATAGTTGTTAAGAGGATTTTAAGGTACTTAGACAAAACCCCAAATTTTGGACTATGGTATGCCAAGACAAGGGACTTTACTCTTACGACTTATAGTGATCCTGATTATGCATGATGCTTGATTGATAGAAAGTGCACAAGTGGCACTTGCTTCCTCCTAAGACCATGCTTGGTGTCTTGGTTTTCCACGAAATAGAGCACAGTGGCTTTATCAACTACCGAGGCGGAATACATTGTAGTTATGAGTTGTTGTTCCTAGGTTCTATTGAAGAAGAAAATGCTCCAAGACTTTAGCATTAGTGTTGATGCTTCTCCTATCTATTGTAATAATATTAGTGAAATCAATTTATCTTACAATCCTATATTGCATAGTAGAGCCAAGCATATAGAGGTTTTTCATCATTTTCTTCATGATCACATTACCAAGAAGGATATTTATATCACAGATGTGGACGCGGAAAATCAGTTGGTGGCCCACTTTTCTAAACCTCTAGCTAGAGATCAATTTAATTTTGTTAGATCTAAACTGCTCATAACTATTTTGGATGAATCTGATTAGCCTTCTAGTTAGTTTCTATCTATCCTATATTCTTACTCATGTCATGACCACCCTTTCTTGCTAAAGTGCTAAGATTTCATATTATTATGTATTATTTTGCACTTGTTTTTGGTATTTTTTGCAAATTCTTGTTTTATCGCCAAATAGTACCCAATGATGAGTGATATGTGCCTAAGTATGTTTAAAATACAAAATGGACCAAAAAATAAATTTAAGTAGCACTCAAATGGCTAGAAATTAAGATTTCTAATGATGGATCAGGTTGACCACCGGTCAAGTTACCAACTCAACCGATCTGTGGCTGAGGGCTTTTATAAAAAGCCATTTAGATGAGTTTCCATATCATAGAACTTGAACGATGACCGGGATGGAGCAAAAATTAAGTAGAGTTCAACTGATTTTTCTCCCTCTCAATTAGAGAAAAATCGTCTAATTCCTTCTCCAACTCCCTCAAGCTCTAATCCCTAGCCTCAACCTTCCCTTTCCTATCCCTAGCTAGCCCTTGTTTGACCTTCCTATCTCTCTTACACATCAGCCCTAGGTGTTTGGTCAGTTTTTGGTGACTTTTTTACTCATTTTGACCTCTCAATCTCCTTCTTTCAACCTCCATGGCTTCCAATAGGAGAAAGAGAACCGCCCCTTCTGGAGCACCATCCTCTTCCTCCAACTCTCGCCTCATTCCTTTCGATGATACCTTTTTTGTCTTTGTTGAAGCTCCAAATAGCTACTAGGAGCTCCTTCCTAGGAACCCCTTCCCTCTTCGTGTCTTGTTTGAGCCTCGTCCATGTAGACAAAAGGTCATAGATGAGGTAGTCGAGTTGTTGTATGACCACCACCTATCAGTCTTGAGTGTATAACAACTCCATCACAAGCACTAAGGCATTTCATGAGTTCTATGCCCATTTTTCATGGAATTATGACACTCTTGTACCTCTTCCTAATACCCAAGTGACCAGACTAAATCGCATGTCCAAAATATAGCGGATCTAGAGTAGTAAGTCTTTTAATATTATAACCTGACACTCAAGCCCCCACAACTATTACAGGGGGTCCGATGTAGTATTTAGGGTCAAACTACAAGGACAGGGTTGGTAAGTGTTAAGTACACAAGGACTCACACTCTTACACTCCAAACGAAAAGGTGGATAAAGGGGTTGTTCCCTAAGGAATGATGATGCTCTAGATAAAATAAAGAAAGGCGAATGAAAGAATATAAAGAAAGAGAAAATGTTAAATAAGAGGTAAGAAACAAAGGTATGGAAGGAAACTTGGATCATGTTTGACATACTAAGGTCTCTCGCCAACATGCAAAACTCACACCCCTTTGTATACTCCTATCAAGATTACAAACAATAATAAAAAATGTCTACTCCTTCCTCTCTTGAGATTAGGACAGATCTAGGTTTTAAGGTAGTCTCTCTCTCGAGATGACAACCCAACAACCACAAAGTAAACCATATGACCGTTAGCTTTAGTATTCCAACATTTTCATGCATTCATACTAATCCATAACACTAGATAAGGTTGGTACTATTCTTTTGAGGTACCAACAATCAAACATCACAAGATGGTAACTAAGCATACAAGTGAAGTAGAAATAAGAGTATGGAGATAATCTTGATAAGAGCATATATATATGTATATGTATATATATGTATGTATATATATATACATATATACATACATATATATATATATATATATATATATATATATATATATATATATATATATATATATATATATATATATATATATATATATATTCAAAGGGGAGCAAGAATATGCATGTTGGGAAAGCCTTTGTGGCTACTCCCAACCCAAGTTAGATATTTAGCCACACATGTTAACGAGCAGCATAACGGTGTCACAGAAGGATAGATACATCAATAACTACAAAGAGGGAGGGTACATTGTGATGGCAGTGATAGATATAGATAGAGAAGGAAGAAGGCAATACACCAACTATACCAGAAATATGTGAAGAAGCCCCAGAATTAATCACCCATTTTGTATTACCATTAATAGAAGAGGAGGTAGTCATAAAAGCAAAATCACAACTAGTGAATGTAGCAGCATGAGCCCCAAAGTCAACATCAGTCGAGGAGGAAGCTCCGGTTCGCTCTAGCAGTAGGCATTCCACTTCCGAGTGGATGAAATCAGCAATGGAGGTTCTTGAAGTATTAGCAATAGGAGTCTGAGAACCACCCTCAGACACAACATTGGCCCACACAGGTGTGCCATGTTTCTTTCGACACATGTCCTCAATGTGGTTGGAGTGGCCACAATAGTCACAGTACCGCTGGCTAGTGGTGCTCGCAGAAGTGCCTGGAGGCCCAGACGATGAATCACATCCTCTACCAGAACTGGGAGGAGGTCGGTTCTCCTAAAGTTGACCTCAACCCCATGGTGGAGAGATAGTCTTCTACACAATGTTGGGGCAGATCTGGACGAGGAGGGAAGAACACCATGGCAGACAGGGTAGATCTTCTTTCTCCACCTTCTCTCTCTTCTCGAAGTCCTTGCTCCCAGTAGGAGGAGCAGCTCATGGATGTGATGGCGGCATAGGCACGACGTAGATGATGAAGACGACTGTAGATATGGGCTTCCACCTCAGATATGGATGAACGGGTTAGATGGAGTGGATAGATGGATGCACCAGGGGTCAAACGCTTCTTGGGCACAGCCTAGCAGTGGAGACTGTCTCCTTAGGTCGGGGACAGACCTACAACCTAACGATGTATGGAGAGGGTGTCTCAAGTGAGGGGGATCGGGGCCTATTTATAGGAGTGGCTAGGCAGGTGCCATGGTCATGGCTCTGTCTCACAGACCGCGGTCATGGTTATTTGATTGATACCGCGGTTGCCATTCTTTGCCCTGGTGATTGCAGTTTTCTCCTTTAGACTGGTTGTGATTCTTAGTTTTTGGCTTGGGTCACGGTTGCTTGCCCTGGTGATCGCGGTTTCGGTCACACTGACCGTGACCATGCTCTGAGGTCGCAGAGGGAAGCGTTGATGCCCGCGGTGGTGTGTGGATGATGGCACTGCAGGTGGAGGGCAGACCGTGAATGGAGGAGGCACACCACAGTCGCGGTTATGCACACCACGATCATGGCTATGCATACCGTGATCGCGGCATGGATGTCATCGAGGTGGAGCAGGAGATCGTGGCCTACTGACATCGCGGACATTTGGCTGGCGGCGTCAAGGTATGGAGAGGTCGTGGTTCATGCAGTAGCGGAGGAAACAACTAAGGATGGAAGAGAGGATGGTGCGGGGTGTGGAGACAGGGGGACCGCGATTGTGGCCGAGAGAGAGGGATGGTCTTGGTATCTACTGGTTGGCTAAGTCATGGTTGTTAACATAGGCTCCTAGTCACGATCTTTGGAGTAGTTGTCATGACCACTGTTGTCCCTTAATGGACCATGGGTCTTGGTCTTGGACTCCTCACCGCGGGTGCGGTGGTTACTGGTGATGTGGTCGCAGTATCTGGAGGGTTCCTCTGGTCACAGTGTGAGAAGCAACGTGAGTGGGAGAGTTAGGAGACCACAACCGTGCTGTAGGGGACTGAAGAATACCGCAATCACAGTGTAGAGGATTAGGGGGGGCGTAGAGAATTAGTAGATGCATGCAGTCTGGTTTAGGGCAGAAGATGCTGTAGCTATAGTGTCCGATAGCTTATATGGCGTTGATGTGCAGTTGACTTGAATAACCAGGGCCCAATTAGGAGATGGGCCGAGAAGGTTGGGCCCATGTGCCCATATTTGACCTACAAAAGGGGTGCAAAAACCCAATTTGAATCAAGATAAATCATTTAAGCTGAGTGGAATTGTATATAGAGAGATTAAGTTGATAAAAGCACATAATCAGATCAAAACTGGGCCTGAGATGGTGACTCAGACTATGATGAATATGCATTCATCAAAATACCCCGAACTTAAAATGTTGCTCGTCCTTGAGTAACAAAATCTGAAATAGTCACCAGGTGGCTTGAGGCTAGCCGACAATTGAGCTAGTTGAGATTCATTAGCCTTCTGATGGGCTTGCTGGTTCGCTATCATAGTCTGTTGCAACTGCAACATCTTCTCAATGGCTGAGAGTTTGTCATCAGGAGAGATGGGACTCACTTGTTGTCCTTATTGTTGATAAGGGACTTGGTTTGGATTCTGGAAATGAGAATTGTTCTGATAATTGTTATAGTTTCTATTCTGGAAGTTACCTATAAAGTTCCCTTGATTCTCAAAATTTTGTTGTTGGTTATACTGGAATCCTGGCGGGCCTCGTTGTTGATTATTCAAACCAAGTTGTCACGAGTTTTTTTCTCATGAAGGATTTCCATATTGAAAACATGGATGGTACCTGTTCTGATTCAGATTATAATATCCTTGACCAGGGATAGTGTTGACAAAATTCAGATTTTCCATTTGACCATTATCTCCTTGGGCACAAGTATTTCCCAGAACAACATCATAGAGGATATTAAAGGCTAGCGTAGATTGATCGGTGCCTTTACATGCTTCACAGAATAGTGAAGCTGACTTGACTTATTCTTGTTGTTGAGGGGGCGAACGTCTTCTTTCATAGGTGGCAAAAGATGATTCAAGTTGGTCTTGCTTGGAAACTAGAGGCTTAAGAGACTTAGTGATAGACTTGTACTCAGAAGTAGCTTCTACCATAGTGACCTTCAACACTCCTTTACTTACGGGTCTACCCTAGTTGGCTTGATTTTCAGCTCTAAGGGTGACAACCTTCCATGTGCTATCATAGCTTTGACGTATGAAGTTTCCCCCAGATGAGGAGTCTAAGAACTTCTTGATATCATCATCCACACCCCTATAAAAGATTTTGATGAGTTGATTCTTAGGAATGCCATTGTGTGGACACTTGCGTAGGAGATCTTTGTATCTTTCCCATGCTTCTGCAAGGGTTTCACCAAGGACCTGAGTGAACTATGTTATTCGGCCCCTAATTTCATAGGTGAGAGAAGGAGGATAGAATTTTTCTAGGAAGACATTTTGAAGTTGCTCCCAGGTGGTGATGGGTTCACATTGCAAAGAGTTGTACCAACTCATGGCTCTTTTAGTAAGAGAGTATTTGAAAAGACGGAGTCTGATGGCATCATCTGTGACTCCATTTTGCTTTGTCATAGCACATAGATCTATAAACCTTAAAAGATGTTATTGACTATCTTCTCCTTGCTTACCATAGAAAGGGCTATTCTGAAGTAGCATAATCCAATGTGCCCTGATCTCAAAATTGGCAGCATTGATGGGAGGAGGTTGTACTGGGTGGTGAACATCAACAGCTTTAGGGATTGAGAATTCTCGAAGGTCTTTTTGTAACTCAGCTTGTTGAGCTACTTCTTGAGCTTCTTGGATTTCTTCTTGAACTACAGCTCGGGCTTCTTGCAGAAGACTTTCTCTTTGTGCATTAAGGGCTTGAGCTATCCTTCGGGTAATTTCCTCCTCTTATGCCATCCTAGCTTGGTTCTCTCTACTTTGACGACGAAAGGTTCTTTCTATCTTAGGGTCAAACCTAGCAGTAAGGCCAGAACTGTTCGAGCGGTGCATGCACTAGTCTTTGATGGTACCTAGGATGGAAAGATCTGTCGGAAGATAGATGGACAGAGTACATTCAAATTCAAGTAGATGCTCGATTGTATCAAAATTAAAAGGAAAATCCTAAATTAGCCTTTATAGAGCTAGATTCAACTTGATGATTCTGTTGTCCCTGGCAACGACGCCAGAATTTGACGTGGTTCTTACTGCACTAACAAACTCACCCAGGGCTGAAATCCTTGAGTTTTTACCAAAACCTTGTGCAATAATACCACCCGTAAGCGGACAGGTCTTATCATAATATAGTTTAGGATCAAATCCCAAGGGACAACGTTTTTAAGAATCTTTTACTAGTCGAATCTAGTTGAAACAAGACTAATATTTAGAACAGAGGTTGGTTTGAGTTTAATTAAACTAAATGGGAGGAAAGTAAAGAGCAAGATTAAAATTTGATTAAAGATTCATGATGGGAATCGCTGGGATGGACCCAAGTTTCACCACTACTACACATCCAAACACAAACATCCAGGCTAGATATAACCATCCGAATAGAGCTGCTGCAAATCCTCGGTTAGGACGTTTAGTTTACGTAAGCATCACCTTAGGCATTAGATGTATCGTTGCCATCTAGATCACACACTTATGACTCCGAAGATACATATAACCAACTGAAGTTGCGGCCCCCCCAAACGGGTGTTAGGCACACAAAAGCATCACCGTGGGCTAGATGTCTCGTCCCCTCACAGATCACACACTTACGACTTGAGGGAATCTCATTAGAAGTTCTCATCAAGGAGTCAACCACATTAATCGACATTCAAAACCTACATATTGAAGTTCTTGCAACATAGGAATGAAATAGATCATGCAAGTAGGTGATCAATCCACAAGCACACATCATATGATTAACAAAGAAATAAAAAGTTATATACAAGCCATGGAATGTTTGATAATTGGACATGTAAGAACGGTCATCGGGGCTAGTCCCCACACCCCAGCAAAATGAAAATACTTGCTCATGGTGAGAGAAACAAAAAGAATAAGAGAGAGGGAAGATTCTACCATGAGCATGGTGAAGAAGATGATCACAGATCGGTGGAGAGATAGTCTTCAACACAATATCGAGGCAGATCTGGATGACGAGGAAGAACACCACGACATATGGGGCAGATCTTCTTTCTCCACTTTCTCTATCTTCTTGTAGTCCTTGCTCCCAGTAGGAGGAGCAGCTCGTGGATGTGGTGGTAGCGTAGGCACGACGTAGATGATGAAGATAGCTGCAAATCTGGGTTTCCACCTCAGATCTAGATGAACGATATAGATGGAGTTGATAGATGGATGCACTAGGGGTCAAACGCTTCTTGGGCATAGCTTGCTGGTGGAGACCGTTAGGCTGGGGACAGACCTACAACCTAACGATGTCTGGAGAGGGTGTCTCGAGTGAGGGGGTCAAGGCCTTTTTATAGGAGTGGCTGGGCAGGTGCCAAGGTCATGGCTCTGTCTCACAGACTGCGGTCATGATTATTTGATTGATACCGCGGTCACTGTTCTTTGCCCTGGTGATCATGGTTTTCTCCTTTAGCATGGTCGTGATTCTCAATTTTTGTCTTGGGTCACGGTTGCTTGCCCTAGTGATCGCGGTTTCGATCACACTGACAGCGACCATGCTCTAAGGTCACGGAGGGAAGCATTGATGCCCGCGCTGGTGTGTGGATGCTAGCACTATAGGTGGAGGGAGGACCATTAATGGAAGAGGTACACCGTGGTCACAGTTGTACACACCGTGGTCATGGCTATGCATACCGCAGTCACGACATGGATGCCATCGAGGTGGAGCAGGAGATCGTGGCCTGCTGATGTTGTGGACGTTTGGCTGGTAGGGCCGAGGTATGGAGAGGTCGTGGTTCATGTAGTAGCGGAGGAAATGACTAAGGATGGAAGAGAGGATGGAACGAGGTGTGGAGAGAGTGGGACCGTGATCGCAGCCGAGAGAGGGGGGTGGTCGCAGTATCTGCTGGTTGGCTAAGTCACGGTTGTTAACATAGGCTCCTGGTTTCAATCTTTGGAGTAGTTGCCATGACCGCGGTTGTCCCTTGCTGGACTACAGGTCGAGGTCTTGGACTCCTCACTGTGGGCGCAGTGGTTGATGGTGATGTGGTAGCGATATCTAGAGGGTTCCTCTGGTCACAGTGTGAGAAGCGACGTGAGCGGGAGAGTTAGGAGACCGCAACCGTGGTGTAGGGGACTGAAGAATACCGTGATCGCAGTGTAGAGGATTAGGGGGGGTAGAGAATTAGAGGATGCTTGTAGTCTGGTTTAGGGCAGAAGATGTCACAGCTACAGTGGCCGGTAGCTTATATGGCGTTGACGTGCAGTTGACTTGAATAACCAGGGCCCAATTAGGAGATGGGCCAAGAAGGTTGGGCCCACATGCCCATATTTGACCTACAAATGGGGTGCAACAACACAATTTAAATCAAGATAAATCATTTAAGCTGAGTGGATTTGAATATAGAGAGATTAAGGCAATAAAGTGCATAATCGGAGAAAAACTGGGCCTGAGATGGTGACTCAGACTATGATGAATATGCATTCATCACAAGGACATCATAGAGGTAGTCTTTGGGGGCCGAGATCTCCTTCCTTGGATGGGCACAAAATGATAGCCTGTTAGCATGGATGGAGCGGAAGTGATGCCTCAAACAAAGGAGGGCGTCGTCTATTTATAGGTGCAAATCTGAAGAGCACTGACTTAACTACCACCGTCGTGGCCTTCTGTATCGGTCGTGGTACTCCTCGGCACGACCATGTCGGGTGTGTGCCTGATCATGTCGAGGTGATTGTTGTGGTTGAGGTGTTTGTATGTCGCAGTGATTCATCCCTATTTTAGGGCTTTATCTTGTGTCATTTTGCATTTCAGCCACATCTATACTTGTTATATTACATGTTATTTCCCCCAATATGCTTATTTCTATCAAATACACTTATGGAGGCTTTTTGCATGTTTTATAGGTACTTTGTCCACTACTTGATGGCATGGAAAGAGGATGGTCCAATCTAGGGTTTCCTCAGGCTTGGAGGAGCCCACAATGAGGCCAAAACCACTTCCAACCTACCCCAAGTTGTCAAAGAATGGTTTGAAGCAATACCCTCCATGGATTATCAAGTTTAAAGCTCAAATGCATGGGAGAGACACTACCACGACTGTGGTACCCTAACACGGTCGTGGTGGACATGCCGCAAGCACAAAAATCACTAAAACTCCCAGAAATTGATGAAAATCGCCAAAACGACTGTGATTTTCAACATGCCCGTGGCCATAGGTTCCCACCACGACTGTGGTGACCCCCCACGGCCGTGGCCATCCATGTACATATCCTTGTGATCTCCAAATTTCAATTCCCATGACCGTGCCCATCCACCACGGCTGTGGTCTACCCTACCCACCACGATCGTGGTGACCCACCACGGCCGTGCTACTCACAAAATCCACCCACGTTTCCACTGCTTTCCCCATTTTACTGCTAACTTAACCCTAGACCCCCTAGACACCTATATATACCTAGGTGGTGGCTAGGGAATGAAGCTAGCTACCTTCTACTCCCATTTTCACTCCCAAATCTCCATCCACTCCATTCCACTCCATATCCACCTCAAATCCACTCCATTTCACCATTTCGACCACACAACCCCCCATATCTAAGCCTTCCATCCACTTCCTTTCATCATTCCACATCATTTCATCCTTGTAGGAGAGAGGAGGACGTCGTTCAGCTACTGGAGAGGAGGATTGCTTCATCTACAATGAGCTCCATGGCTTCTTCTACCTCTTTCTTGTCTCTTTTTGTATTTTCCATTTCTATGAGTAGCTAGGCCCCTGTGGGTGGGCTGTTTGGGGGAAATTATGTTACTTTGATACCATGTTGGGGGAAAATGACATGTAAATGTTGTAATTCCATTTGCTAATTATTATATTCTATTTTCATCTCATTCTCCATGGATTGCTTGTTGGTTTGTGTGTGGAATCACCTAGGAATTTAGACAAATTGGTTATATGTGTGAATTTTGGGATTTGCCCCTAGGTCCAATTCTTGGATCCCTAGGTTGCCTCCCATATTCCTACATCCTAATCAATCTCCCTAAACCTAAGTGAGAGATCTAAGTAGCTAGATTGGATAATTCTAGTGCAATTAGCATGGAGCCTTCTCAAGGCTAGAATGTGGGGGAATTGGGGTCCAAAACCCTAATCTCACCTCCCCATTACTACCCTCGGCCCCTAATTTCCCTAGGAATGCCTAATCTAGAAACCTAGACTTGATCAGACTCTAATTGATTTGAACCTAATCCCTAACCCAATTGAGCCTCGTAAGGGTAGTAGGGGGTGTTAGGGACTAGTTCCCCTATACACAACCTAGCATATCCATGGCCAGTTAGTAGCTTAGGTTAATCCATTAGACTCTAACTTGTTGTTTGGTTTGGATAATCTAAATGGAATCATAATGCTCATATGTCAACCCCAACTTAAGTGATAAGTTCATACCCCTAAACAGCCCACACATTTCTTTACTGCTTAAAACCCTAGTTTTGTGCTTGCTTAGCTTAATTAGTTCCTTTCTTGCTTAGTTAGCTTCTTTCCTTGCTCATGTCTTGTTCATGTTAGTTTAGCTCTTTAATTGCTCTTTTGCTTTTCTCTTGCTTTCCTTAGTGTAATTTGCCTTTACATACCTAGCTTAGCCTTTCCTTGCTTGTTCATCCTTAGTTAACAATCAAAATAAAACTTTAAACCCTTAACCCTAGTCTCCGCAGTAGGAACCTAGCTAAACTAACCTAGCTCTAGTGCCTCCTCTTTTCCCTGTGGATGAACCCTTTACTTGCCACCTTGCTATACTACGACATGACCCCGTGTGCTTGCGGGTGTAGCTTTTAGTAGATGTAGGTAGCTAGTTTAGGTTTATAATTTCAAAAGCAAATTCCCCTCCCGTGTGTTCTGACCTCGTGGGGCGCATCTAGTCGGGTCAAATCGGCTAGTGTGTTGTACCTCTAGCGGAATCGCACCAAGCTTTCTGGCGCCGTTGCCGGGGAATGAGGCGCTCGGCCTAGATAGTTAGTTTTGCTTTGACTTTTCCTACTACCCTCATCATTGCTATTCTTTATTCATCATTCTTTGCATTCTTTGTGTATATTGGTTTAGTAACTTGTTCTCTTTTGTTTGGTTGTGCTTTGTGCATGTGACAAGACATTCAAGGAAGACAAGATGGAAGGCCAAGATGCACAAACCCATCCATTTTCTCCACTACCCTACTTCCAAGGCTATCCTAAGCCTTACACACCTCCACCACCTCCATTGCCACAACCCTCCCACCAATTCACATTCCAACCTCAATACATTCTACCACCTCCATCACCACAACCCTCTCACCAATTCACCTTCCAACCTCAATGCCCTCCTCCACCTAAAGTCTAAGGGCCATCAACACTGATGCCACCACCACAACTATCACATGCTCCCCCTACTTCCCATGAGCAAATGGATATGATTGAGACCCCTCTCTTTGGTTCCTATGAAGACCCATTCCTCAAAAGAGAGAAAACCTATGGCATGAGATTTCTGAGGGTCTTAAGGCTTATTAAGATCTATGATGATGATCCCCAAGGAGAGAGAATTGCTAAAAAAGAGTTACGAAGCTCACATGACTTTGGGAGGAAGATCAATCAAGGAAAGCATTTGAGAGGATTGCTTATTATGGGGGTGCAAACATTTTGTTTTTGGACCATGGTTAATGGTGAAAGAACAACAAGCCCAGCTGAAGGCATGAAACTTAGCGCTTGTGGGAGACAACCCACCTAGGTTTGGGATTTTTATCACCCAAACTTCAATTTTTGATACTTTTTCTTTGCTTTTACACTTTCCACGAAAACACAAACACACATGCACACTTGTACTTGATAGTTTTCTTTTGAGTTTTGATGATGAGGCAGGTGCTAGACAATATAGAGAGAGGGTATAGAAGGAGGTCATGGTCTTTAAATCAAATATATGGCCAAATAACAAATAAAAGTGAAACTCAAGTTCTTGAAGTGAGAAAACTGAAGGATCACCCTCACCACAGCCATGGAGTTCGACCACGATCGTGGCACATGTGGCCAATCACGACTGTGGCACCCATCCACGGCCGTGGGAATTATTGCATCAAGTTGGCTAAAGTTACAATGTTTTTAGAAGATTGGTCACGGCCGTGGCCACCCAACACGGTCGTATTGAAGAGGAGTGGCCACGACCATGGCGATCGACCATGACCGTGGCGAGGGTCCACCACCAGACACAATAGGGTGACCTACATTGTGACGCTCCGCACCATCCATGATATTCACCCTACTATCCCTAAGCTCTAGTTTCATGCTAAGGACAACATGATTCAAAAGTTTGGGGTGGTAGGGCGGTATGCACCACCTATCTCATTCTCTCATTTTGATTACTTGTCTAACACGATCTCAGTTTGCTTTTGATGTATCTAGTGTGGATTTTCTTTACTGCTTTGCATCCTTGCATGCCATGTAGTTTACATTCCTGTCATTTTTGTTTAATTTTTCAAAAATTTTGCTCTTTTTGCCATGCATTGTATATCATGTAGATTTTCGGTAATTATTGCATGCTATAGATAGTATTTTCTTGTTTACTGCTTTAAGTTCAATAATGTAGGGTTTAGATGTGATTAAAGGCAACTTGGCACCATTTTGGCCAATTTTGCCCAAATTTGGAATTTCTTGCCTAAAAAGTGTGTTTTGACCCAATCTTTACTGTTTTGAGTAAAAATGATGACCTTTGACAAATTCAAGTGAATTATCATTGTTTGTTGCTAAGTGGTATCAATGTTTGACTTTTTAAATGTGCATCACCTCTCTTATGATTGTGATTGAATTGGTTGAATTGTGAAATTGAGCAAGCTTTGAACGCTTAGTGTTTGTGGAATCACTTGTTTGATATATCAATTTCATCTTGTCCATTCATGTGGTGTGATATCTAGGATGAAGTATTGGATTGATTTTCATGCAGGATGTCTTATGTGGAGAATCATACATGTGACCCCTCTTTGACCCAAAATTTCACTCACCATCTTCTTACCCCTCTACCTCATGAAAGGATGCCAAAGTGCACATATCAGCTTTGGCCACCTCCAGAAGTTTGGGGTGGCCACATCTCCATATCTCCACTTCACTCTATCCACCATATTCCCTATCTACACCAAGGGCAAAGAAAAAGAAAAGAAAGAAAAGAAGAAAAAGAAAATAAAAGGATGCTCCTGTTTAAGAGCATTCAAATAAAGAAAAGATGAGTGTGTAAAAACACTCCAAAAATCTTATCGCAACCCTATCTTCCATTTTCATACCCATTGAGCTAAGAAGCATCAAACTTAGCTCATTTTATCCTTTTTCACAGCCACATGGGTCATTTGGTGTGATTTGAAATATAAGATTGAAAGCATGAAGGTGAAACAACACTCTTAGTCATTCTTGATTAACGCCACCATGAAATGGTTTACCCGGAACTTTATGGAAGAAATATGGATAACTTGTGTATTCTATGTGCTATATTTGAAGTTCATATGCTTTGTTCTCTTTTCATGATTGGTTTGAGAATGCAGGAGAGGAGAGAGGTGAAATGCATGTACTTAGTCATCTTTGATACCATTCAGCAATAATCATCTTTTACATTGCATTCATCATTTCTTATTTATTGAAAATTTGTAGAGAGATTGAGTTGGAGCATACTTGAGGACAAGTATGTTTCAAGTTTGGGGTGGTGATTCAACCCTATTTTAGGGCTTTATCTTGTGGTATTTTGCATTTCAGCCACATCTATACTTGTTATATTACATGTTGTTTCCCCCAATATGCTTATTTCTATAAAATGCACTTATGGATACTTTTTGCATGTTTATAGGTACTTTTTCCACTACTTGATGGCATGGAAAGAGGATGGTCCAATCTAGGGTTTCCTCAGGCTTGGAGTAGCCCACAATGAGGCCAAAACCACTTCCAACCTACCCCAAGTGGTCAAAGAATGTTTTGAAGCAATACCCTCCATGGATGATCAAGTTTAAAGCTCAAATGCATGGGAGATACACTACCACAACCGTGGTACACCACCACGCTCGTGGTGGACATGCCGCAAGCACAAAAAATCACTAAAACTCCCAGACATTGATGCAAATGGCCAAAACGACCGTGGTTTTCAACATGCCCGTGGCTATAGGTTCCCACCACGACCGTGGTGACCCCCCACGGCTGTGGCCATCCATGTACATATCCCTCTGATCTCCACATTTTAATACCCATGACCATGCCCATCCACCATGACCGTGGTCTACCTTACCCACCACGACCATGGTGACCCACCACGGCCGTGCTACTCACAAAATCCACCCACTTTTCCACTGCTTTCCCCATTTTACCGCTAACTTAACCCTAGACCCCCTAGACAACTATATATACCTAGGTGGCGGCTAGGGAATGAAGCTAGATACCTTCTACTCCCATTTTCGCTCCCAAATCGCCACCCACTCCATTCCACTCCATATCCACCTCAAATCCACTCCATTTCACCATTTCCACCACACAACCCCCCATATCTAAGCCTTCCATCCACTTCCTTTCATCATTCCACATCATTGCATCCTTGGAGGAGGGAGGAGGACGTCCTTCAACTTCTGGAGAGGAGGATTGCTTCATCTACACCGAGATCCATGGCTTCTTCTACCTCTTTCTTCTCTCTTTTTGTATTTTCCATTTCTATGAGTAGCTAGGCCCCTGTGGGTGGGCTGTTTGGGGGAAAATATGTTACTTTGATACCATGTTGGGGGAACATGACATGTAAATGTTGTAATTCCATTTGTTAATGATTATATTCTATTTGCATCTCATTCTCCATGGATTGCTTGTTGGTTTGTGTGTGGAATCACCTAGGAATTTAGGCGAATTGGTTATATGTGTGAATTTTGGGATTTGCCCCTAGGTCCAATTCTTGGATCCCTAGGTTGCCTCCCATCTTCCTACATCCTAATCAATCTCCATAAACCTAAGTGAGAGATCTAAGTAGCTAGATTGGATAATTCTAGTGCAACTAGCATGGAGCCTTCTCAAGGCTAGAATGTGGGGGAATTGGGGTCCAAAACCCTAATCTCACCTCCCCATTACTACCCTCAACCCCTAATTGCCCTAGGAATGCCTAATCTAGAAACCTAGACTTGATCAGACTCTAATTGATTTGAACCTAATACCTAACCCAATTGAGCCTCGTAAGGGTAGTAGGGGGTGTTAGGGACTAGTTCCCCTATACACAACCTAGCATATCCATGGCCAGTTAGTAGCTTAGGTTAATCCATTAGACTCTAACTTGTTGTTTGGTTTGGATAATCTAAATGGAATCATAATGATCATATGTCACCCCCAACTTAAGTGATAAGTTCATAGCCATAAACATCCCACACATCTCTTTACTGCTTAAAACCCTAGTTTTGTGCTTGCTTAGCTTAATTAGTTCCTTTCTTGCTTAGTTAGATTCTTTCCTTGCTCATGTCTTGTTCATGTTAGTTTAGCTCTTTAATTTCTCTTTTGCTTCTCTCTTGTTTGCCTTAGTGTAATTTGCCTTTTCATACCTAGCTTAGCCTTTCCTTGCTTGTTCATCCTTAGTTAACAATCAAAATCAACCTTTAAACCCTTAACCCTAGTCTCCGCAGTAGGAACCTAGCTAAACTAACCTAGCTCTAGTGCCCCCTCTTTTCCCTGTGGATTGACCCTTTACTTGACACCTTCCTATACTACGACACGACCCCGTGCACTTGCGGGTGTAGTGTTTTAGTAGATGTAGGTAGCTAGTTTAGGTTTATAAATTTCGAAAGAAAATTCCCCTTTCGTGTGTTCTGACCTCGTGGGGCGCATCTAGTCGGGTCAAATCGGCTAGTGTGTTGCACCTCTAGCGGAATCACACCAAGCTTTCTAGCGCCGTTGCCGGGGAATGAGGCGCTCGACCTAGCTAGTTAGTTTTGTTTTGAATTTTCCTACTACCCACATCATTGCTATTCTTTATTCATCATTCTTTGCATTCATTGTGTATATTGGTTTACTAACTTGTTTCTTTTGTTTGGTTGTGCTTTGTGCATGTGACAAGCCATTCGAGGAAGACAATATGGAAGGCCAAGATGCACGAACCCATCCATTGTCTCCACTACCCTACCTCCAAGGCTATCCTAAGCCTTACACACCTCCACCACCTCCATTGCCAGAACCCTCCCACCAATTCACCTTCCAACCTCAATTCATTCTACCACCTCCATCACCACAACCCTCTCACCAATTCACCTTCCAACCTCAATGCCCTCCTCCACCTAAAGTCCAAGGGCCATCAACACCGATGCCACCACCACAACTATCACATGCTCCCCCTACTTCCCATGAGAAAATGGATATGATTGAGACCCGTCTATTTGGTTCCTATGAAGAACCATTCCTCAAGAGAGAGAAAACATATGGCATGAGATTTCTGAGGGTCTTAAGGCTTATTAAGGTCTATGATGATGATCCCCAAGGAGAGAGAATTTCTAAAAAAGACTTACGAAGCTCGCATGACCCTTGGGAGGAAGATCAATCAAGGAAAACATTTGAGAGGATTGCTTATGATGGGGGTGCAAAAATTTTGTTTTTGGACCATGGTTGATGGTGAAAGAACAACAAGCCCAGCTGAAGGCATGAAACTTAGTGCCTGTGGGAGGCAACCCACCTAGGTTTGGGATTTTTATCACCCAAACTTCAATTTTTGATACTTTTTCTTTGCTTTTACACTTTCCACGAAAATACAAACACACACGCACACTTGTGCTTGATAGTTTTCTTTTGAGTTTTGATGATGAGGCAGGGGCTAGACAATATAGAGAGAGGGTATAGAAGCATGCCACGGTCTTTAAATCAAATATGTGGCCGAATAACAAATAAAAGTGAAATTCAAGTTCTTGAAGTGAGAAAACTGAAGGAGCACCCTCAACACAGCCATGGAGTTCGACCAAGATCGTGGCACATGTGGCCAAGAACGACCGTGGCACCCAACCGCGACAGTGGGAATTATTGCATCAAGTTGGCTGAAGTTACAATGTTTTTAGAAGATTGGCCACAGCTGTGGCCACCCTCCACGGTCATCTTGAAGAGGAGTGGCCACAACCGTGGCGATCAACCATCACCGTGGCGAGGGTCGACCACCAGCCACAACAGGGTGACCTACATTGTGACGCTCCGCACCAGCCATGATCTTTACCCTACTATCCCTAAGCTCTAGTTTCATGCTGAGGACAACATTATTCAAAAGTTTGGGGTGGTAGGGCGGTATGCACCACCTATCTCATTGTCTCATTTTGATTACTTGTCTGACATGATCTCAATTTGCTTTTGATCTATCTAGTGTGGATTTTCTTTACTGCTTTACATCCTTGCATGCCATGTAGTTTACATTCCTGCCATTTTTGTGTAATTTTTCAAAAATTTTGCTCTTTTTGCCATGCATTGTATATCATGTAGATTTTTGGTAATTTTTGCATGCTATAGATAGTATTTGCTTGTTTACAACTTTAAGTTCAATAATATAGGGTTTATATGTGATTGAAGGCAACTTGGCACCATTTTGGCCAATTTTGCCCAAATTTGGAATTTCTTGTCTAAAAAGTGTGTTTTGACCCAATCTCCACTATTTTGAGTAAAAATGATGACCTTTGAAAAATGCAAGTGAATTATCATTGTTTGTTGCTAAGTGGTATCAACATTTGACTTTTTACATGTGCATCACCTCTCTTATGATTGTGATTGAATTCGTTGAATTGTGAAATTGAGCAAGCTTTAAACGCTTAGTGTTTGTGGAATCACTTGTTTGATATATCAATTTCACCTTGTTCATTCATGTGGTGTGATATTTAGGATGAAGTATTGGATTAATTTTCATGCAGGATGTCTTATGTGGAGAATCATACATGTGACCCCTCTTTGACCCGACTTTTCACTCACCATCTTCTTACCCCTCTACCACATGAAAGGATGCCAAAGTGCACATATCATCCGTGGCCACCTCCAAAAGTTTGGGGTGGCCACATATCCATATCTCCACTTCACTCTATCCACCATATTCCCTATCTATGCCAAGGGCAAAGAAAAAGAAAAGAAAAAAAAGAAGAAAAAGAAAATAAAAGGATGCTCCTGTTTAAGAGCATTCAAATAAAGAAAAGATGAGTGTGTAAAAACAATCCAAAAATCTTATCGCAACCCCTTCTTCCATTTTCATACACATTGAGCTAAGAAGCATCAAACTTATCTCATTTTTCCCTTTTTCGCAGCCACGTGGGTCATTTGGTGTGATTTGAAATATAAGATTGAAAGCATGAAGGTGAAACAACACTCTTAGTCATTCTTGATTAACGCCACCATGAAACTGTTTACCCGGAACTTTATGGAAGAAATATGGATAACTTGTGTATTCTATGCACTATATTTGAAGTTCATATGCTTTGTTCTCTTTTCATGATTGGTTTGAGAATGCAGGAGAGGAGAGAGGTGAAATGCATGCACTTAGTCATCTTTGATACCATTCAACAATAATCATTTTTACATTACATTTATCATTTCTTATTTGTTGAAAATTTGTAGAGAGATTGAGTTGGAGAATACTTGAGAACAAGTATGTTTCAAGTTTGGGGTTGTGATTCGGCCCTATTTTAGGGCTTTATCTGTGTCATTTTGCATTTCATCCACATCTATACTTGTTATATTACATGTTATTTCCCCGAATATGCTTATTTCTATAAAATGCACTTATGGAGGCTTTTTGCATGTTTTATAGGTACTGTGTCCACTACTTGATGCCATGGAAAGAGGATGGTCCAATCTAGGGTTTCCTCAGGCTTGGAGGAGCCCACAATGAGGCCAAAACCACTTCCAACCTACCCCAAGTGGTCAAAGAATGTTTTGAAGAAATACCCTCCATGGATGATCAAGTTTAAAGCTCAAATGCATGGGAGAGACACTACCACGACTGTGGTACCCCACCACGGTCGTGGTGTACATGCCACAAGCACAAAAAATCACTAAAACTCCCATAAATTGATGAAAATGGCCAAAATGACCGTGGTTTTCAACATGCCCATGGCCATAGGTTCCCACGACGACCGTGGTGACCCCCCACAGACGTGGCCATCCATGTACATATCCATGTGATCTCCACATTTTAATTCCCACGACCGTGCCCATCCACCATGGCCGTGGTCTACCCTACCCACCACGACCGTGCTACTCACAAAATCCACCCACTTTTCCACTGCTTTCCCCATTTTACTGCTAACTTAACCCTAGACCCCCTAGACACCTATATATACCTAGGTGGTGGCTATGGAATGAAGCTAGCTACCTTCTACTCCCATTTTCGCTCCCAAATCACCACCCACTCCATTCCACTCCATATCCACCTCAAATCCACTCCATTTCACCATTTCCACCACACAACCCCCCATATCTAAGCCTTCCATCCACTTCCTTTCATCATTCCACATCATTTCATCCTTGGAGGAGGGAGGAGGACGTCGTTCAACTACTGGAGAGGAGGATTGCTTCATCTACACCAAGCTCCATGGCTTCTTCTACCTCTTTCTTCTCTCTTTTTGTATTTTCCATTTCTATGAGTAGCTAGGCCCTTGTGGGTGGGCTGTTTGGGGGGAAATTATGTTACTTTGATACCAAGTTGGGGAAAAATGACATGTAAATGTTGTAATTCCATTTTTTAATGATTATATTCTATTTGCATCTCATTCTCCATGGATTGCTTGTTGGTTTGTGTGTGGAATCACCTAGGAATTTAGGCAAATTAGTTATATGGGTGAATTTTGGGATTTGCCCCTAGGTCCAATTCTTGGATCCCTAGGTTGCCTCCCATCTTCCTACATCCTAATAAATCTCCCTAAACCTAAGTGAGATGTCTAAGTATCTAGACTGGATAATGCTAGTGCAATTATCATGGATCCTTCTCAAGGCTAGAATGTGGGGGAATAGGGGTCCAAAACCATAATCTCACCTCCCCATTACTACCCTCGACCCCTAATTGCTCTCAGAATGCCTAATCTAGAAACCTAGAATTGATCAGACTCTAATTGATTTGAACCTAATCCCTAACCCAATTGAGCCTCGTAAGGGTAGTAGGGGGTGTTAGGGACTAGTTCCCCTATACACAACCTAGCATATCCATGGCCAGTTAGTAGCTTAGGTTAATTCATTAGACTCTAACTTGTTGTTTGGTTTGGATAATCTAAATGGAATCATAATGATCATATGACATCCCCAAACTTAAGTGATAAGTTCATACCCCTAAATAGCCTACACATCTCTTTACTGCTTAAAACCCTAGTTTTGTGCTTGCTTAGCTTAATTAGTTCCTTTCTTGCTTAGTTAGCTTATTTCCTTGCTCATGTCTTGTTCATGTTAGTTTATCTCTTTAATTACTCTTTTGCTTCTCTCTTGCTTGCCTTAGTGTAATTTGCCTTTTCATACCTAGCTTAGCCTTTCCTTGCTTGTTCATCCTTAGTTAACAATCAAAATCAACCTTTAAACCCTTAACCCTAGTTTCCGCAGTAGGAACCTAGCTAAACTAACCTAGCCCTAGTGCCCCCTCTTTTCCCTGTGGATCGACCCTTTACTTGCCACCTTGCTATACTACGACACGACCCCGTGCGCTTGCGGGTGTAGTGTTTTAGTAGATGTAGGTAGCTAGTTTAGGTTTATAAATTTCGAAAGCAAATTCCCCTCCCATGTTTTCTGACCTCGTGGGGTGCATCTAGTCGGGTCAAATCGACTAGTGTGTTGCACCTCTAGCGGAATCACACCACGTAGTCATGGTGATTGCCATGGTCGAGGTCTTCCCCGCGGTCGAGGTCATATGTCGCAGTCATGATGGGGTCTTCTTGGTCACGGTCATGGTGGGGTGTCACGGTCACACAACCTTGGCCTTGGCCCAACCATGCTGAGGTGGTCCTGGTCATGCCAAGTGTCAGACTAGGCTACATCTTGACCATAGTCACAACCCTTTTTACATTACAGTCACAACCATCCTTATGTCATGGTCACGACCCTCCTTATGCCACGGTCGTGGCCCTTTTGGAATAACCCCCCACCCCACCCCCCTACAGGGGAGGGGGGCTATTTCTATGTGTCGATGGGCCTATGTTGATGAATCCTCTGAATGATGAGGATGCTTTCTGATGAAGGAACTGTTCATAAAAAAGGGTCCAAATTATTGAAAGTTTCTTGGGCCCACTAGTCAGTTAGTGGGACCACTGTCTCCTACACTAGTGCACATAGTGAAATGCTTAATCCACAATGGAGATGAATGGGTTTGATCAAAACTCTAAATAATCATCTAAAATAGAGGAAAATTGTATATGAGCAGATTCAAGTGGTATATGAGAGCTTTCAGTGCAAAATAGGGACAAAAATGGGGACTAAAACTAAGATGAATATGCATTAATCAAAACACCCCAAACTTAAACGTTGATAGTCCCTGAGTAACAAAAAATCTAAAACAGTCACCAATTGAATACTTTCAACTCTTGTGATTGCCTCATCTTCACATCACATTAGTTTCTTTTCTACTTTGTATGGCTGGGCATCTCAACTTCCGGAGACCACTGAACACATCTTACAGTATCTTTGTTCCCGAGTTCGTTTCCCAAAGCACTTCCTCCCCACTTTTTCCAACATAAAGCATGTCTAGGAGCTTCCTAAGAGTCCAGAGATACTCGCAGAACAACAAGTGTGCGTATGATCTGACACTAGTGTTTTATAAAAGAGTGGCAAAAATGAGGCATTCATTGTGCTTGTAGGTGGAAAAGGGAGTGAAGGGGAGTATGGAAGGAAGTAGTAAATCTCTCCTCTATTTGACTCAAGATTTTTATTATATGGTTGCAATTACATTGATTGCAACTCTTTTTTTTAATGCAAATCTCTCCTCTATTCAACTCGAGATTGCATTTTTTTCTTGTGTGCACATTGTTATATTTTCTTTTTCATTTTGTTGATACACCCCTATTACATAGAGAGGGGTATGGAAGAAGTAGATAAAGAGGGGTGGTGTGCCACCCCAAAATTAGGGTTTGGCACTAAGTTTGTGGATTTTTGTTTTTTTTATGGATGGATGGGTATGAAGATGCTAGAAGAAGTGTAGAAGAGAGTTCAGATCATAATGCAACTTGATTTACAATTCAGTGAATCGAGTTGTTCTCCTTATCATACTATGCTCAAATAATGACTTGATGTGAATATGGTAGAGATTCCATGCGAATGTTCCACTAGTCAGTTAGGAAGCACGATGTGTTTGATCCCTCTCAGTTTGAAAGATACTTTCCATCTTTACTAAAGGATCATGATGTTAGGATTCATAAGCTTCATGTGGTGATTTCTAACCATTGTCTAGTTTCAGAAATCGTCCCTCTTGAGGATTTGCTTCGAATAAGGAGGGTATACCGATTCAAAATTGCATGCAAAAAGAACTAGCTGGCTAGGTAAAGGCTTTGATTGAAATAAAAGCATCAAAACTTCATCAAGTTTCTATACAAACTGCTTTGAAAATTTAGAATTTTTTGAAAATTTTGATCAAAATTGCTTCAAAATTGCAATGATGGCATCTTAAGTCTAGAACAGATATTTGTGGGTGGAAAGTAAAGTACGTGCCACACACCCTCCACCCCAAACTTAGAAATTTGCTTGTTTTGAGCAAACTCTAAATCTGAGATGGAGGGGAAAAACTGTGCTGGTTGGTCCACCAGATGTGGTTGCATTCTCAGCAACATGTCCTCCATCTAAAATCTCAAAATTGATAACTATCAAAACTTAAGATTGCATCTTGCGATGCGATATCTACTGGGTGCAAAATTTTATCATTAAAAACCAAAAGTAAAAGCTAAGGTAAGGATCGGGTTGCCTCCCGATAAGTGCCTTTATTTTATGTCATTTGCTCAACATGCTTCTTTCATTTTTTTGGTAGATATGCTGGTTTGGAAAGATTCAGAGATGCTTCAATTCTCATGTCAGTTGTGGTGAAATATCTCTTCAAGTGTTGTGCATTAGCCACAAACTCTCCTGACTTTTTACTCCATAAAACAAAGGAACCATGTGGGTAGATGCTCTTGATAGTGTACGGTCCAGACCAGTGAGAACGGAGTTTTCCTGGGAACAATCTTAGTCTTGAGTTAAACAGAAGAACTTGGTCTCCCACTTGTATGTATTTCCTTTTTAGATGATCATCATGCCATAATTTTGTGTGTTCTTTGTAAATTCTTACATTCTTGTAAGCTGTCATCCGAAGTTCTTCGAGCTCCTGAAGTTGTAGTAACTTGGCTTGACCAGCTTTCTTCATGTTGAAATTCAGTTGTTTGATTGTCCACCAAGCTTTGTGTTCAAGTTCTTTGAGAAGGTGACATGATTTTCCATAGATTAATCTAAAGAGTGTTGTTCCCAGAGGAGTCTTGAAAGCAGTTATGTAGGCCCACAAGGTGTCATTGATTTTTACTGACCAATCCTTTAGGTTGCGGCCTAATGTCTTTTCTAGGATAGCTTTGAGTTGACAGTTTGACACCTCTACCTGTCCACTCATTTGTGGATGGTATGGGGAAGCTACCTTGTGCATTACACCATATTTTCTCAATAGTGCCTCAAAACTTCTTTCCAGAAAATGAGAACCTCCGTCGGATATCACTGTGCATGGAACTTCAAAATGGGGAAAAATAATATCTCTAAACATTTTAATGACAAGTTTTAAATCTCTTATGACAGTTGGTATGACCTCTATCCATTTAAAGACATAATTCACTGCAACTAGAATGTAGAAAAATCCATGCGAGGAATGGAATGAGCCCATGTAGTCCACTCCCCAAACGTCAAAAATCTCGACTTTCTTCCAGAGCTTAAGGGGCATCTCATCTCTTTTTGTTATGTTACCCACCCTCTGGAATTTTTCACATGATAAGACAAATTTGTAGGCATCCTTGGATATGGTTGGCCAAAAGAAGCCACATTGTAGATATTTCAAAGCAGTCTTCTTAGAATTCATATGGCCTCCAGTGGGGTCTGAGTGGCATTGCTCTAGAACAAGCTGAGCTTCTTCCTTAGTGATACAACATCTGTAGAGACCATCAACATAGAGCTTGAAGAGGTATGACTCATCCCAATGATATTTCTTTATGTCATGCATGAATTTCTTCAGTGCAATGCCGGTGCACTCAAGGTAGAAGACACCGGCCGCAAGGTAGTTCACGTAGTCTGCATACTAAGGGATAGCTTCTGAATCTTTCATGAGATGGTCATCTGGAAGAGAGTCATTAATTGGGATCTTTTCAGTGTCCAGGGTGTGGATATGACTCAAGTGATCTGCCACAACATTCTTCATGCCTTTCTTATCTCTTATCTCAAGATCAAATTCTTACAAAAGGAGAATCTATCTAATTATCCTAGTTTTTACATCTTTCTTTACTAGGAGGTAACAAATTGTAGCATGATCAGTGTAGATGATGACCTTTAAACCGATGAGGTAGGATCAAACTTGTCAAAGGCATACACAACTGCTAAAAGTTCCTTCTCAGTAGTTGCATAGTTCCTTTGAGCTTCATCAAGGGTCTTAGATGCATAGTAGATGACATGATGTTTTTTTTCTATATATTGGCCCAAACAACACCGAGTGCGTAATCACTCACGTCACACATTATTTCAAATGGTTGCTCCCAAATGGGAGCTGTAATGATAGGGGTTGATGTAAGGGCATGCTTAAGATTGTTGAAACTCTTGATGCATTCTTCATCAAAGTGGAAATCAACATCCTTTAGTAATAAGTTCGTCATAGGCTTGGTTATCTTGGAGAAATCCTTTATAAACCTTCTATAAAAGTCTTTATGATCGAGAAATGTGTGAACCTCTCTTACATTGGTTGGGAGACCGAGTTTAGAAATCACTTCGATTTTTTCCTTGTCTACTTCGATCCCTCAATTGTTGACCCTATGGCCAAGTACAATGCCTTCTTTTACCATGAAATGACATTTCTCCCAAGCACTAGATGTGCTTCTTCACATCATTTGAGGGCCAAGGAGAGGTGCTTCAAGAATGAGTCGTATGAATCCCCATATAAGGAGAAATCATCCATGAAAACTTCCATAATATTTTTAGTGAGTCCAGGGAATATGGATGCCATGCAATGTTGGAAAGTGGCAGGCACATTACAAAGCCCGAAAGACATTCTTCTAAACGCATATGTTCCAAAGGGGCAAGTAAATGTTGTCTTCTCTTGGTCGTATGGATGCATTGGAATTTTATAGAATCCAGAGTAACCATCGAGATAGAAAAAATATTCTTGGTGAGCCAATCACTCTAAGACTTGGTCTAGGAAAGGCATCAGGATATGATCCCTATGTGTGGGCTTGTTTAATTTCCTATAATCGATACACATCCTCCAGCCAGTGATCATTTGAGAGGTGATGAGTTTGTTATTTTCATTCCGTATCATGACAGTTCCACCTTTCTTTGGGATAACATGTACCAGACTTACCCATGGCAAGTTAGATATAGGATATCTGATTCTGATCATGAGCAATTGAATGACTTGAAGGTGAACTACTTCTTTCATATTTGGATTCAACTTCTGTTGATGTTCGACAATTGACTTGTGGTCTTCCACCATGGGTATTTTGTGCATGAAAAGCGCTTGACTAACCCTAGTGAGGTCACTCATTTTGTAGCCGAGGGCCTTTCTTCTTTCCCTTAATTTTTTCAGGAGTTTATCTTCTTATTCGGACATTAGGTCAGAATTTATGATAACTAGGCAGATCTTGAGATCATCCAGAAACATGTACTTCAATCCCTCGGGTAGGGGCTTCATTTTAGGGGCCTCTGGTTTCTTGTATAGGTGTTCAGTTATGTTCACAGCCTTGAGTTCCTCAAACTTAGCTTCAAGATCTTCTTCTGCAGAATTGAGGTGAAGAACACAATTCTTTACTTGTTTGTTGATGGAGTCATCAGTAGATTGGTTTGTTAAAGCCACTTCTAAAGGATCGTCTGATTCATGATTCTCTTATGTAAGGAGTGACATTTTCTCTATGCAATCAATCAAATATACTTCTTCTTGCAAGCTTGATCTTCACATACTTTTAAAAACTCTAAACTCGAGTATTTCTTTTTCAAGTTTGAGTAGAAGGGTTCCTGCTTCAACATCAATCAAGGCTCTCGTGGTGGCGAGGAATGGATGAACAAAGATAAGAGGGTATCTGGAGTCCTCTTTTATGTCCATGATTACAAAGTCGCATGAGACATAAGAGTCCTTACCTACCTTGTCTGGGTCATCCTCAATGATTCCCAAAGGGAGAGTCATAGAATTGTTTGCAAGCTGTATGGTTATGCCAGTTGGGAGAAATTTTGCAAACCCTAGACTCTTTCAAAGGCTAAATGGCATGATAGAGATGCTATCACTGAGGTCGGCTAACCCCTTCTTGCATGTGGAGTCGCTGACATGGCATGAAATCCCAAAAGATCTTGGGTCTTTTTGCTTCTTGGGCATTTTGCTCTGAATAATATCGGAAGCAGTTGTTGCCAATTTAACTCTCATATATCTCAGTTATATACTTCCTTGTTAGGAATGGTTTTAACTACTTTTTCAAAACTGGTATCTCATCCAGTGCATCCAGAAAGGGTATATCAACATGAAACTTCTTCATTTCTTCCTTGAACTTTGTGAAGCAAGTGTCAAGCTTTGTCTACTTTAATTGAGCCTGGAAAGGAGGACGAGGATTGTATACCAGTATAATTGGATCAGGCGTGTCTTCTACTTCTGCAATGATAGGTTCCTTAGAACTTGTTTATCTACCTTATCGGACATCAACAGTTCTTTCCGCTGAGATTCAGGTACTTCAGTGTCTTGGACAATCACCAAGTCATCCTCGTCTGTAACTACCACATGTGTCTTGATAGGAGGATCAGAATAGTCTTTTCCAGATCGAGTAAAAACAACTTTTAGTTGCTCAGGATGTTTAGAATTGTTCAATGGTTGTCCAGTAAAAGCTCTAGTAGGTGGATTGAGGCTAGCTAAAAGTTGTGCTAGTTGAGATTCAATAGCCTTCTGATGGGCTTGTTGATTTTCTATCATAGTCTGTTGTGACTGTAACATCTTCTTAATGGTTGACAGTTTGTCATCAGAAGAGATGGGATAGACTTGTTGTCCTTGTTGTAGTTTTTGATGTAAGATTTGGTTGAGATTCTAGAATTGAGAGGTGTTTTAATACTGGTTGAAATTTCTATTATGAAAGTTACCCCTGAAGTTCCCTTGATTCATGAAATTTTGTTGTTGATGACACTGAAATCTTGGTGGGCCTCATTGTTGATTATCTGAACCGAGTTGTTGTGAGTTTTCCTCTCCTAAAGAATTTCTGTATTGATTTCCTATTCTGATTTGGAATATAATACCCTTGAATAGGGATATTGTGGATAGAATTCAGATTTTCCATTTGACAATTACCTCCTTGGGCACAAGCATTGCCCAGAATGACGTTATAGAGAATATTACAGGCTAGAGTAGAATGATCAGTGTCTTTACATGCTTTGCAAAATAGTGAAGCTGACTTGACTTGTTCTTGTTGTCGAGGGGGCAAATTCCTCTTTTCATAGGCGTTGAAAGATGATTCGAGGTTGTCTTTCTTGACAACTAGTAGCTTTAAAAATTTGATAATAGACTTGTACTCATGACTACTTGCCATAGATACCTTCAACACTCCCTTGCCTACGAATCTATCCTAGTTGGCTTGATTTTTAGCTCCAAGGGTGGCAACCTTCCATGCGCTATCATAACTTTGATGCATGAAGTTTCCTCCAAATGTGGAATATAAAAACTTCTTGATATCATCATCCACACCCCTATAAAAGATTTGGATGAGATGATTCTTAGGTATGCCATGGTATGAACACTTGCATAATAACTCATTGTATCTTTCCCATGCTTCTGCCAGGGTTTCCCCAGGGACCAAAACAAATTGTATTATCTGGCCCCTAATATCATAGGTGAGGGAAGGAGGGTAGAATTTTTCCAAGAAAACATTTTGAAGTTGTTCCCAAGTTGTGATGGGGTCACATTGCAAGGAGTTATACCAACTCATGGCTCTATCTGTAAGGGAATATTTTAAGAGATGGAGCCTGATGGCATCATCTGTAACTTTGTTATGCTTTGTCATATCACATAAATCTATAAACCTCAGAAGATGCTCTTGACTATCCTCACCTTGCTTGCCATAGAAAGGGTTATTTTGAAGAAGTGTAATCCAATGTGACTTTATCTCAAAGTTTGGAGCAGTGATGGGAGGAGGTTGCAATAGGTGTTGAACGTTAGCAGCCTTAGGGATTGAGAACTCTGTAATGTCCTTTTATAACTCAACTTGTTGAGCTACTGCTTGAGCTTCTTGGATTTCCTCTTGAACCACATCTCTGACTTCTTCCATAAGCCTCTCTCTTTGTGCATTAAGGGCTTGAGTTACCCTTCAGGAAATTTCCTCCTCTTGTTCCATCCTATCTTGGTTCTCTCTACTCTGACAATGAAAGGTTCGTTCTATCTCAGGATCAAAGCTAGCTGCAAGGACGGTGTTGTTGGAGCGTGGCATGCACTAGTCTTTGGGGGTAACTGAGATGGTAAGATCTTTCGGAATTCAACTGGATGGAGTAGAATCAAATTCAAGTATATGATCAATAGTATCAAAAGTGAAATAAAAATCATAGATTAGTCGCAATAGAACTAGATGATTCTGTTGTCCCTGCGCAATGGTGCCAGAATTTGACGTGGTTCTTACTGCACTAACAAACTCACTTAGGGCTAAAATCCCTAATATTTTACCAAAACCTTATGCAATAGTATCACCCACAAGCAGACAAGTCTTATCATAGTATAGTAAAGGATGGAATCCCAAGGGACAACATTTTTATGAATCTTGCCAGTCAAATCTAGATCAACTAAGACTAATATTTAGAATAAGAGTTGATTTGGGTTTAGTTAAACTAATTGCTAGTAAAGTAAAAGAGCAGGATCAAAACAATGTTTAGATTAATGATGAGAATCATTGGGGGTGGAATTAGGTTTCACCACCACTACACATGCAAACACATCCGAAACACATCCATGCAAGATAAACTATCCAATTAGAGTAGAAAACCATCTCTTAGGAAATAGAGTTTGTGTAAGGATCTCTATGGGCTCGATGTCTCGTTACCCACAGGTTACACAATTACTACTCCGAATATATCCTTTCAAAAGTTCTTGTTCATGCATCAACCATGTTAAGATATATTCAAATCCTAAGTATTGAAATTCTCACAACAAAGGAATATAATAGATCATGCAAGGCAGGTGATCAATCCACAAAGCATGCATTAAACGATTAACAACGAAATGGAAAGTTATATATAAGACATGGAATGTTATAAGATGAATATGTAAGCACAGGTAGCAGGGCTAGTCCCCGCACCCCAGTAAAATGGACTACTCACTCCTCATGATAGAAACAAAATAAACAAGAGAGTGGGAAGATTCTGCCATGGTCATGGTGAAGATGATGGTCGTGGATCAATGGAGAAATGGTTTTCTACATGATGGCAGAGCATATTTGGATGAGGAGGGGAAGAACACCAAGATAGACAAGGATGATCTTCTCTCTCCTTCTTCCTTCTGTTCTCATGCTATTGCTCATAGGAAATGGAGCAGTAGATAGATGATGGATGAAGGTGCTAAGATCTAAAATCCCACCACTTTTGTGGCTAGGAGATTGATCTTGATGGAGCAGACATGGTGGAGTAGCAAGGACACCACAAAGGTAGTCTTTGGCGGAAGATATTGTCTTCCTTGGTTGGGCACAGAGCGACAGCCTGTCGATGTGGATGGAATGGAAGTGATACCTCAAACAAAGGAGGGGGTCAACTATTTATAGGTGCAAATATAAAGAGAACTAACTTCACTACCGTCATTGCAACCTTCAGTATTGGTCATGGTACTCCTCGACACGACTATGCCAAGTGTGCACCCGATCATGATGAGGTGGCCATGATTGAGGTGTTTGTATGCCGCGGTCGTGGTCATTGCCGCGATCGAGGTGTTGCCCATGTTTGAGGTCATATGCCGCGGTTGAGGTCATGTGCTGCAGTCGTGGTGGGGTCTTCTTGGTCACAGTCATGGTAGGGTGCCTCAGTCGCACTACCTTGGCCTTGGCCTAACCGTGCCAAGGTGGGCCCGATCATGCCAAGTGTCGGTTGAGGCTACATATTGACCACGGTCATGACCCTTTTTACATTATGGTCACAACCCTCCTTATGTCGCAGACATGACCCTTTTGGCATAACACCCCCCAGTGAGGGGATATTGCTATGTGTCGATGGGCCTGCGTCGATGAATCCTCTAACTGATGAGGATGCTTTCTGACGAAGGAACTGCCCATAAAAAAGGGTCCAAATTATTGAAAGTTTCTTGGGCTCGCTAGTCAGTTAGCCGGACCACTACCTCCTAAACTGGTGCACATAGTGCAATGCTTAATCCTACAATGGAGATGAATGGACTTGATCAACACTCTAAATAATCATCTAAAATTGAGGAAAATTGTATATGAACATATTCAAGGGGTATATGAGAGCTTTCAGTACAAAACATGGCAAAAAATGGGGACTAAAACTCAGATGAATATGCATTCATCAATGGGATATAGCATGTATATGATACATACTATATATGTGGTGAATTGATAAAGTATATGTTTTTATAAATACAAACTCCATCAAAAAAATTTATATTAGGTCTTAGATGCTTCCCAACAAAAACCCACATGAAAAGCTTGATCAACCAAATTTAGGTTATGCCTTCACATGGTGTACCGTCTATCTCATAGAAGTGTGTTTCTTGATATGTAGGTTCTGCCTTTGTAGGGTGCATATCTATCATATTGGCTATTAGGTCAGGCTTAAACTGGTGATTCTTGGTGCGTCTAAGCCCAGAAGCATGTAGATGAGTATGGCAAGGAGTTGTGCATGCCATCTATCCAGAATTGAAAATGATGCAATTGGCAAAAGTTGCCTACCTTGGTAATTGACTGTGTTTTGCGGTGTTGATGGGGCCACAATTGAATTATCTTAGATTTGGCCCACTAGAATACTGTACACTTCAATATTCGAATTGATATGTGAGCGGTATCAATTTGAATTAAAATAGTGGGAGAAAAAATAATTAAAGACCTAATTAATAACATCAAAATTTAAAATCAAATCAAAAGTTTTTGAAAAAAAAACAAAATTTCTCTTATAGAATCAAATGCTGAAAAAACCCGTATTGCGATCGGTTCTTAAGAACGACAAACTTTATGAGATAAATTCCATGGCTGGTTTTAGATTTTGAGAAGGGTAATCAATGAAGAGTGCATGCTCTACATCATTGACAATCCAGTGCCAGAAATACCTACTCCTGATGCGCCTAGGGCACAAGTGGATGCTTACTAGAACATGACAACGATGCCTTGGAGATAAAGTACCTTATTCTTAGCTGCATGAACTATGAGTTGCATGAGAAATGTGAGGACATGAGTGTTCTTGAGTTGGTAACACATCTTATGAAAGTAACACTTGGACTTATAAAGCTAGAAAGGGACGATATCCTAAAGGTTCTACTTGAGTCTAAGCTGACAGAGGGAACCTCAGTCGAAGAACATGTGCTCAATATGATTGGACATGTGTACCATCTTAAAGAATTGGTATTCACCTTGAGCTAAGAGTTGGCCACAAATATGATTCTAAAGTCAATGTTAGGATCATATAGCTTCTTTATTGCATGTCATAATGTGAATAATGTGGTTGACCACATGTCAGGCTTGCTTGCCATGTTGATTCATGCTGAAGCAAAATTTAAGAAGTACAAGCCCATGATGATGATCAGTGGAGCCGAATCCAAGGATAAAAGTAAGGCTGAGAAGAAATTTGAGGTTGTATCCAAATCCAAATCTTCAACACTCAAGATAAAGTGAAAGAAAAGTACAAGAGGAACTCATCCTTTGTACTTGAAGGAATTCAGGAAGAAGAAGATGGGAATGGTGATCTCCACTTTAGGTATATAGGTCATTGAGATAAATCTATCTACTTCTTCATCATGGGTGCTAGATACCCAATGCAGATCTCACATATGTTCTCATATACATGATCTGAAAGGAAGTAGACCTTCGTAAAAAGGCGAGGTGGAACTGTGAGTTGCTAATGGCGCAAGAGTTGTGGCTACCCACATGGCTTGTAATAGAGTTAAACAACTACTATTATGTATCTGCTATAATATAAACACCATTTTTGTATCTTGTATGGACAAGGATGCATATGAATTCCATATTAAAAATGGTCAATTTTCTATTTCAAAAGATGGGATCTTTTATGGAAGTTCCCCAATATCTTATGGTCTTTACTTGTTAGATCAAAAGATAGATCTTTATAATGCAAATACCAAAAGACTAAAACTCAACAACTCAAACAAAACATACCTTTGGCATTGTCATCTAGGTCACATAAATGAGAATTGCATTGTTGGTATGTATGCCCATAGAGACATTCATATGATGATTGTAATGGCATAACTTGTAAGTGATTTGATTATTAATTAAGGCAAGATTTTATTCAGTTTTTTCAATTTTGAGATAATGAAACAACAAAATCAATGTCTAGAGAATGATATTACTCGATGACGTATGTCTTCGGGTTGAGGACCAGAACAATGACATCATACAAATGTTAAGAGTATATGCATTCTTATTATGTACATGATCGATTGTTATTGTAGAAGGTAAATACACATCAATGACACATAAAATTAGAGTGTGAGTTGGTTGATGACAAAATCTCATTAGTCATGATATGGCGATATCAAACCAAGTACACAGATACATATTAGAGAATAGTGTGTCAGACAGAACCATCATGAGACTGACACATGGAAACCATTACCATGGTAGTCATAGTCAACTCACATAGTGATGGTGGTGTTTGTGATTATTAGGCCTAAAATCACTACACTCATCACATGTCGTTTTATATGCTTTGACATCATCAAACACAATCCTAAAACATGGGTTGTTATAAACGTGATAAATGGGTGACTGGGACACATGGGGACTGACTATGGGTGATAGAGATGGGATTTATCCCTCCTAAGGGAGTATGATATCCAAGGCCTCTTCATTAGTGAGACTGAGAAATGCATGGCCACACACATGCGAGTCAATATGTGATATTGAGCTTACATATATCTCAGACATTCTGGTTTGGTTCAAGGAACAAGATTGAATAATAATGAGGATGACTGCACCATGCCTCTAGTTCAATTTGGATATCAGTGACAAAGGAACTATACAATCACTATAATACCATATACAAACTGTAGGTTGAAGTTATTCTCCAACTCTCCATTTACTTGGTTAGCAATAATGTGTGACTAGGCACCGCTCATTGCTATGATGTCATAAGTTGTTATGGACATTCAGTGCCAACTTAATATGGGACCTATAGGGTGTCACACATAGGAACTCATCTAGAAGAGGAGTTTAATCTTGAATGATGATTGGATTGATTACTAAAGTGTTTCTGTATTCATTTCATGCAACAAATCAACTGACTAGATAGCCAAATGATCATTTCAAGTGTTGAGACAATCGTTTGGAGTGTCAGGTTGATTGTATAGTGCATTGGTTGGAATTCAGCCTGACCGAGCCTATAAGATGCCCGTTGTAACATACTAGATCTTGGACCCTACCCTAGAAGTTGACATTTTGGACTTAGCTAAAAAAGGTTGAAGGCTAGACCTAAATATGTGTTTAGTATAACCCCAATGAGCTAATGCATGTGTAGATCACCTTAATGTAACCTAGTATTCTAACATTAATCTTAGGTTTATAATGGATACATAAAATATGCCACACAACTCATTTTGGTGGTAATATGAAGATAATAAACTTAATTGGATGAATAATTTAGATAATGGGCCGTTAATGGGCCATATGACATATCTCATAAAAATAAGTCTCAAAAGTGGAAAAAAACTTCAAATTCAAAATCTACATATCAAAATTATCCTACAGGTCAAATTTCATCAAATTTGAACAACCTTGAAATATTAGGATAAGTTTAGGAGAGAGAAAATGAATAAAAGGTAGAAGTAATGCATAATGTGATTGTATACATTAAAAATATGGAAATAATGGAAAAATCATATTCAACACATCAAATATAACTTATGGATGAATTTTGGTCCAATATGGACGTTGTTTGAGCAAGTTCTGCAATTTTAGGTACATTTTGGACTTTTCTACAATTTACCCAATTGGGAGGTTTTCTTTGCAAATTGTCACATGAATTATAATACTTATATATTTCCTTACCATTCTCAAGTTTTTTAAGAATAGGTAACCTAGTTGCACCTTGGTTTGAAGGTGTTTCTTTCCAAGGGCATTTTAGGGATTACTCTCTTTATAAAGGAACTTATCTTTAGAAGCTATCAACCAATGGGGTTATTTCTTTGATTGGAGGTCGGTTGGGATGAACTATAAGTGTCCATAAACTGACATTTGATATTCAAGAAGCCTCTATGAGCTGTCCTCTTGCATGGCCATGAAATCCCAGACTAAGGACACATGGAAAGCTCCATGGACACCTCGTGCTTGACTTCTTCCTTATCCATAAAGGCTTGCGTGTCCATAGGCACCCTTAGCATTGGACACATGGAAAGTAACTTGAAACCGCATTCTTGAATTCTTCCTTATCGATAAAGGCTTGCATGTACATGGACACCCTTATACATGACACATGGAAAGTCTCGTAGACACCTCATACTTGACCTCTTTCTTTATACAACCATATCTACCCCTTCCCAACTCCCAATTCGAAAACTCTTGCTCTCCTTTATTTAATATATCTTAGAGAATCATTCCTACTCTGCTTTTCCATGAAGGTTCTAACCCAAGATAAAAGGAGGTGCCTACCTTGGTGAAGAAGGCTCTAGGGTTCCAAATTTCTCTATTTAGGATTTCTTAAACTCCTCCTTGGTGATTTTGACCAAAACTAGTAAGTATCTTCCTTTCCTTTCCTATTTTCATGTTGTTAGTCTTCCTTCCACCTTCCTCCAGGTCGGAACCATGTCCTTCCATGGTGAAACCCCACCTAGAACCCATAAACACCTCATCTCCATGTTCTTTTGTTAGGGTTTTTCACCTCTAAAGTGGAGAAGGTGCTTCTTACTCAAGATAGGAGCTTTGTTGGAGAAATCAACCTCTCTAAGCTTGTGAACCTTACTTATTGGACCTGTCCACCTTCCCTAGAGGTTCTTTGGAGGCCTAGGCTTAGATCTAGGACTGACTTGGACTATTTAGACTCTGAAGTTGAGGTATGATGTATCCCCTATTCTTCCATGTTGAGCAATTCACCTATTCTTATTCATTCTCTTTGTCCTATGGACATTAGCCTATACACAATGTCTTTTCTTTTGAAAATCATGGTTCATGTGAACTACCTTATTTGATATTGATCATGTGATCATGGATATTCTTTTGAACTCTTATCTTATGCTTTGTTCGTGATGGAACTCTAAAAGATGACATGTGATGTATTTTTCCCATTTATGAGGTGGATGTATATGTTGGTCACTTATGTGGTGACTAGTTTATATATTCTGACTATACTTTCTACTTGCCTCCACATTTAACATGCTATGTGATTCGGTAGCACTAGATTAGTGTAATTGCTTTGGTTTTTATGGCAGATGTGTTATTTCTTACCGAGAAGATGTGATATTTCCTGCTCCTTTGAGATGGAAAGGAACCTCATACCTAGGGAAAGATGTGTGATTCTTGGCCCATGTTTTATATATTTATGAGATTGGCAGTATTCCTTTCTCTATCGGCCACCTTTGTGTTTATATTGTTCTAGGGCTATGTTTATCTCACATGCATGCATGTTGATGATATGGGGTGTGTGCCCTAATTCTTTACATGTACTTGTGTGGCACAATCTTTATGTTTTATTAATGGTAAGTATTCTTTTGTTATCATATGAATTCAATTCCTTTTCCCTTGATACCCATTTGGGTGGTCCTTATCGTTTCTATGGGAACCCTTTTATATTTGATGTCCTTTATTGCATATATTGATCAATTTCCTATTTAGTATGCACATACTAGCCTTTGCTGATGTTATCTATTTTTTCTTCTTGCTGGGGTATGATTCCAACCCTAGGTGAAGGACTTGGATGATAAGGCATGGAGTTTTGGACTAGCTTAAGGAGTTAAAGCTTGGAGACAAAGTTGTTATGGTTTAGATTTCCCTCTACTCAGATCCTTATGTTGTATCATACATGTAAACCCTTATAGGATATTATGATGTAATTTTGTAATAACCTTATTATAAATTGAATGTAGTCAACATTTTTATTCTGCTGCTATACTTTGGTTGTTTTGAATACAATTTATTGAAATTTGAAAATGTTACACCTATTCCAGCATACCTTTGAGTGTGTTTGGAATGGATGTTTTATTATTCAAAATTTTCTTTAGTAAGGGGGTGATACCGCGTCCTTACAACATGGTATCAAAGCCCATAGTAGTCAAAATCTAACTATTTGAATTATGTCTCCCTAGTTAGAATCCTTGACTTACCTTTAAGTGACATGTTTTCCCTAGAGTATATCAATGGATGATGAAGGGTTGATTTAGGATCATATAGTTTCACATTAGAATAATGATGAATAGATCCTTAAAATACTTACAAGTAAAAGATGCATAAGTAACCATAGTAACTTGAGGTTGTTTAGCTTGGCCTTTAGGCAGCTACTAGGACACTAAGTTGAAATCAAAGGTGTCTGGAAAGGATCAGGGTTCGAGGGTTGGCAAGATTTTCCTCCGCACTACTATCTTGGTTTATGAGGACTCCCAAATCCATATGATACTGGCCTGGCTTGAGCTGATATCAATTATTCAAAATAGCATGCTTTTAGGCAATAGTAGCCTTAGACATCAATATGATTTATCTTTAGGGACCCTAATATGTTGAACTAGTCTCCCAGGTGTAATGAATTGTTTGAGGATGGATACCCAATATAGTTCGCTTATGACCCATAGAACCACATCTTTGGACAATTATCCCTAGAACCTAGAATTTGAAGTTTGGTGTTTAGTAAGAAATCCGAGTGCATAGTGAAGCGTGATGGATCTGGTATATGGTCTAGTTAGACTCACCTTTTTACCTCTATATTAGTTTGGCTTGGTAGGTTAAATCCTTTAAGGGGTGGTGAATAAGTTGTTTTCCTATATGTGGATGTTTTGATTTCGAGGACGAAATCCCTTAAGGGGGTGGTGTGCTGTAACATACTAGATCTCAGACCCTACCCTAGAAGTTGACATTTTGGACTTAGACAAACAAGGTTGAAGGCTAGACCTAAATAGATGTTTAGTATAACCCCAATAAGCTAATGCATGTATATATCACCTTAATGTAACCTAATGTTCTAACATTAATCTTAAGTTTATAATGGATACATAAAATATTACACAACACATTTTGGTGGTAATATGAAGATAAGAATTTAAATTGGATGAATAATTTAAATAATGGGCCATTAATTGGCCATATGACATATCTCATAAAAATAAGTCTCAAAAGATGAAACAAACTTCAAATTAAAAATCTACATATCAAAATTAGCCTATGTGTCAAATTTCATCTAATTTGGACCACCTTAAAATATTAGGATAAGTTTAGGAGAGAGAAAATGAGTAAAAGGCATAAGTCATGAATAATGTGATTGTATAACTTCAAAATATGGAAATAATGGTAAATTCATATTCAACACGTCAAAGATAACTTGTGGATGAAGTTTGGTCCAATTTGGATGATGTTTGAGCAAGTAATGCAATTTTATGTACATTCTGAACTTTTCTGCAATGTACCCAATTGGGAGGTTTTCTTTTACAAATTGTCACATGCATTATATTACTTATATATTCCCTTACCATTCTCGAATTTTTTAACCATAGGACACCTAGTTGCACCTTGGTTTGAAGGTGTTTCTTTCCAAGGGCATTTTAGGGATTACTCTCTTAATAAATGAACTTATCTTGAGAGGCTATCAACCAATGGGGTTATTTCTTTGAATGGAGGTCAGTTGTGATGTCCAATAAGTGTCTATAAACTGACATTTGATATTCAAGAAGCCTTTATGAGATGTTCTCTTGCATGGCCATGAAATCCCTAGGCTAAGGACACTTGGAAAGCTCCATGGACGCCTCATGCTTGACTTCTTCCTTATCCATAAAGGCTTGCTTGTCCATAGGAACCTTTAGCATTGGACACATGGAAAGTAACTTGACATCTCATGTTTGACTTATTACTTATCCATAAATTCTTTCATGTCCATGGACACCCTTATACATGACACATGGAAAGTCTCACAGACACCTCATACTTGACCTCTTTCATTATATAGCCATATCTACCCCTTCCCAACTCCCAATTCAAAAAATCTTGCTCTCCTTTATTTCCTCTATCTTAGAGCATCATTCCTACTCTATTTTGCCACAAAGGTTCTATCCCAAGGTAAAAGGAGGTGCCTACCTTGGTGAAGAAGGCTCCTAGGGTTCCAAATTTCTCTATTTATGATTTCTTAAGATCCTCCTTGGTGACTTTGACCAAAACTAGTAAGTATCCTCCTTTCCTTCCCTATTTTCATGTTGTTAGTATTCCTTCCACCTTCCTCCAGGTCGGAACCATGTCCTTCCATGGTGAAACCCCACCTAGAACCCATAAACACCTCATCTCCATGTTCTTTTGTTAGGGTTTTTCACCTCTAAAGTGGAGAAGGTGCTTCTTGCTCGAGATAGGAGCTTTGTTGGAGAAACCAGTCTCTCTAAGCTTGGGAACCTTACTTATTGGACCTGTACACCTTCCCTAGAGGTTCTTTGGAGGCCTAGGCTTGGATCTAGGAGTGACTTGGACTATTTAGACTCTAAAGTTAAGGTAGGATGTATCCCCTATTCTTCTATGTTGAGGAATTCACCTATGCTTATTCATTCTCTTTGTCCTATGGACATGAACCTGTACACAATGTCTTTTATTTTAAAAATCATGGTTCATGTGAACTACCTTATTTGATATTGATCATGTTATCATTGATATTCTTTTGAACTCTTATCTTATGCTTTTTTTGTGATGGAACTCTAAAAGAGGACATGTGATGTCTTTTGCCCACTTATGAGGTGGATGTATATGTTGGTCACTTATGTGGTGACTAGTTTATATATTTTGACTATACTTTCTACTTGCCTCCACATTTAACATGCTATGTGATTCAGTAGCACTAGATTAGTTTAATTGCATTGGTTTTTATGGCAGATATGTTATTTCCTGCCAAGCAGATGTGATATTTCCCGCTCTTTTGGGATAGAAAGGAACCTCATACTTAGGGAAAGATGTGTGATTATTGGCGCATGTTTTATATATTTGGGAGATTGGCAGTATTCCTTTCTCTATCAGGTTTCAAGTTTATGAGACTTGTCCTCCTTTGTGTTTATATTGTTATAGGGCTATGTTTATCTGACATGCATGCAGGTGATGATATGGGGTGTGTGCCCTAATTCTTTACATGTGATTGTGTGGCACAATCTTTATGTTTTATTAATGGAAAGTATTCTTTTGTTATCATATGATTTCAATTCCTTTTCCCTTGATACCCATTTGTGTGGTCCTTATCCTTTCTCTGGGAATCCTTTTATATTTTATGTCCTTTATTCCATATATTACTCATTTTCCTATTTAATATGCACATACCAGCCTTTGCTGATGTCATATATTTTATCTTCTTACTGGAGTATGCTTCCAACCCTAGGTGAAGGACTTGGATGCTAAGGCATGAAGTTTTGGACTAGCTTATGGAGTTAAAGCTTGGAGACAAAGTTGTTATGGTTTAGATTCCCCTCTACTCAGATCTTTATGTTGTATCATACATGTAAACCCTTATAGGATATTATGATGTACTTTTGTAATAACCTTTTTATAAATTGAATATAGTCAACATTTTTATTCTACTGCTATACTTTGGTTGTTTTGAGTACCATTTATTGAAATTTTAAAATGTTACACATATTCCAGCATACCTTTGAGTGTGTTTGGAATGGATGTTTTATTCTTCAAATTTTTCTTTAGTAAGGGGGTGATCCCACCTCCTTACAACTATATCACTTGTGTGAGATGACCGTCTTAGGTGGTACGAGATGCCCGTCTCATATGCACCAAATGGCCATTTCAGGGGTGCAATTTGATTGCATTAACGATTGGTGCTGATGTCATGGCGTGCACTAATTGGAAATGAATTGCCGACATATGTACAAAATTGGGAAACTACAAAACGGCCATCTCACAGTGTGAGATGACTGTCTGGGTTTCCAAACAACCATTTCGGCTGTCGTAGGCTATGAAGTTTCCAGAACTGTTGCAAAAATTCAAGATCTTCTGATCAGTTCCACTCCCACACAAACTGGGAACCCTGACCCCAACCTCTACTATAAATAGAGGATACTGGGAGATTCCTAGAACACAACACAAACAATTGAAAATCAATTTCTCTGACAATTGTTGTCCTCTCTGGTTGTGGAAACCAAGAGATCCCAATAAAGTCCTACCCGACTAGGGAGGGATAGATATGGGAGAGAAATAACTGAGGATCATCATTGTGGGAGATTAGGTTGATGACTAGTACACCAATAGGAGGGACAACTCCTTCCTATCTATTCTAGCAGGACGACTGGAGTTCTAGTTAGTTTGTATGGACTTCTCTAGAGGATAGGTGGCTTTTTCCAATCACTAAAGAGGATGATGCCATTTAACAGTCCGTGATGAGAGGATTTGTGACTAATGACGATGTTCGAGTCTATTGTCCATGGAGGAGCAGTTAGACGAGTCCCACTACATCTAGGAGCTGCACAAACTCCATCTAAGATAGAGTGTGCATCAACATTGATAAGGATTGTTGCTGGACTTGCTCTAGGACCAGATATATCTTCATGAAATCATTCTTTCAATTGTGTAGTTATTGACGCGGTCCACTGGTTAATGGGAAATATGTTAGTAAATTTTTTGTTTTTGTTGCATATTAGATGTCATATTTCCCTACAGTGGTATTAATCCATGTCAATTAATTATGTTTTGGGATAATTAATATGATCGAATTTTTGGTTTTATCGAGTTTATTTATTGCATGCAAAGAGAATATTAAAACTGGTTGATGTGCACATTCGATTAATCATCACATAAGAACCCAAACTTATATATATATATATATATATATATGGGTATATCTTCGCTACCCATGCGGGTAACTAAGATTCGCTACCCATGCGGGTAACTAAGATTCGCTACCCGTGCATCAGTTTTGTAATGGGAAGGTATTCATGGTATTCATTTGTAATGAGACAATCCAAATTTGTAATGAGACGACCGAAATTGTAATACAAAGACTCGTTTTGTATTACAGCGCTGTTACAGTAATAAATATATATTTATTACTGTAACAACGCTGTAATACAAAACGAGTCTTTGTATTACAATTTCGGTCGTCTCATTACAAATTTGGATTGTCTCATTACAAATGAATACCTTCCCATTACAAAACTGATGCACGGGTAGCGAATCTTAGTTACCCGCACGGGTAGCGAAGATATACCCTATATATATATATATATCTGTGTGTGTGTGTGTGTATACTTAAGAACCCAAACATATATATATGTATATATATATATATATACTTAAGAACCCAAACACACACACACACACACACATATATATATATATATATATATATATAAAATATGCAAATTACACGTGTCACTCGAAAAGAGAGTTTTCATGGTGGATGTATTGTGTGGTTATGGCCAATACACTTTATCTTTGCATGGTCATTGTATGTTTGCTATCTCGATCTGTGAACTGAGCCTCTCTCTTATCTTCCTAATGTAAAAGTATTATTCTCTTCTACCTTTGCTCCCCTCAAATGTAACTCGATGTTTCTCTATAGTCATGTAGTAGTAGGATTGTTTACTTTCTTGTTACGAAGAAGAAGAAGACTCTCCACACCAGGACAACTAATTGTATGGGAGGCTGACTGACCGGCTGGAGGACCGAGGAGGATGAGCCAACCCAATCGACTGGTGGACTCGGGCGGTCGATTTGAGGATCTAGAAGAAGGTGAAACTGATGGCCAGATGACTGGTGTGAAGACCAACTGACCTTCTAGGAGGCAAGACAATCGATTTAGGGGTTGAACCGATTGACCCGGATTGGTAACCACAGATCTTCCTCAAAAATAGGTTTCGACATGTGATGTAGACCCTAGGTCATGGTAATTCCTTGTGGATCCAAGGAATTACATTAGAATGGCTATAACCATCACTTTTATTTATTGCATATTTTTGTTGTGGGTTATATCATGTATATGGTACATACTATAAATGTGTGGTGATTGGCTAATGTATATGTATTTATACAAACCCCCTCAATTAAAATACTAAGTCTTAGATGCTTTCCATAAGCAACAAACATGAAAAGCTTGATCGATTAAGCTTGGGCATGCCCTAGCGTGTGTTTCGTCTATCTCATGGAAGTGTGATGATAGATATGTGGGTCTTCCCTAACAGGGTGCATAGTCTATCGTGTTGGCTTATGGGTCAGGCTTAACTAGGTGGTCTTAATTAGATTAAGCACCTAGAATCATATAGATGAGCAATGACAAAGAGTTTTGCATATCATCTATCAAGAGTTGCATGTGATGCAACCGGTAAAAGTTTCCTACCTAATAGAATCAAGTAGTGGGAGATAACCCTAGATGGCTCATGATTTTGATGAAATTAGGATCTTAGCCCACTAGAATATTATACACTGCAATATTCTGAATTGATATTGAAGGCTATCAATTTGAATAAAATAGTGGGATAAATATTTAATCATAGATCTAATTAATATTGACTTTTAAAATCAAATCAAATCAAAATGGTTTCAAAAAATGCAATTTTTCTCTTGTAGAATCAAATGGAAAACACTAAATCATTGTGGCCGAGAAAATTAAATGTGATTTATTTCTATAACTGGTTCATAACCTTGAGATGTGTTCTGCATATTCCAGAAACACTAGTGCCACTATCCACTCCAAATTCACCTAAGACTGACATGGATGCTTCTTTGAAGCATGCCAATGATGTTGTGAACATCAACAACCTTATGTTGGGCTTTATGAACTATGAGTTGCATAAACAACATGATAAGCACAAAAGGTATAATGTCTCTAAGGTGCTATTTGAGTGCAAAATGACAAAGGGAGATACATTAACACCTTATGTGCTCAATATGATTGGGAATATGAAGCACCTAGAAAGATTGGGATTTCCTTTGGGTCAAGAGTTGGCCATGGATGTGATTTTGTAGTCATTGCCTAAATCATATAGCAGTTTATTGAGAGTTATCACTTGAGTAACATGGCTACATTGTAGTCAGAGTTGGTTGACATTTTGATTAGTGTGGAAGCACAAATGAAGATGGACAAATCCATGATTATGATCAATGGAGTTAAGTCCAAGGATAAAGGCAAAGCTAAGAAGCATCCTGTGGCTAAGATGAAGTCTAAATATTATGCACTCAAAATAATGAGAAGGATAAGGGAACCTAGGAAGATAAAGAAAGGGATTGAGATCACTATTTCTGGTATATACTTTATTGAGGTTAACTTTACTACTTCCTCATCTTGGGTACTAGATACCGGATGTGGATCACACATTTGGTCAAATGTGAAGGATCTGAAAAGAAGTAGACCTTTACAAAAAGGTGACACACACTACAGGAAAAATGCCCATTAGTGGCATTTATTCTAGTGGCTTTTACAAAAAAAATGCCACTATTTATTTAATTTATAGGAATTTTTATATAAAATTCCTCTAATCCCCCTACTATTTTCTTTCTCAAAAATAGTAAAATTTAAAGGAATATATATATATAGTTTGTGGCAATTAGAAAATGCCAATTTGATATTTCAATTGGCTAATTTGATAGTGGGCAGATCGCTTGCCTACAATTAGGCTTCCCACTAATTCCCCACTCCCCTGTCCACGATTCTCCCCCGCGATCCCTCTCCCCCAACTTCTCCCCCGCGACCCCCCGGTGCAATATCAGTGGCACAATCGTGCCGGCGTGACCCCGCGTGCGGATGAGGAGGAGACGATGTGAGCCGACGAGTTTTGTCTCTAGAACTCCTCTCTTCCGACCACACCAAGTTTCTACTTGTCATCGTCGGCATCAGCGACACTCTCCCTAAATTAAATGGAACCCTACTTTTAGCTCATTGATCCATCCCACGATTAAATTGGATCATAATTGAGAGATGATTCTGGCATTCCGGATCAAATTCGACTGGGAAGCCTTAAGGGATGAGTACATGGGCCCAGACTGCTGTGCCCTAGGGGCGTCACCCTAGGGACGGCGGTGGGCGAGATGATCTCAAGCCAGAGGCAACATGCATGCCACCTCGGGGCTCCGTTACCGGGCGATCCTCCTAACTGGCCTATTGAGGGTGGATCACGCTCACAGGTACCCAGTGCAGAGACGCTGAACCTACTCATGAGGGAGCAGCGGAAGAAGATGAAGACTCACATCCTGGCCTCCATCTCCAGAGACGACCACGACGCGAGGCGAGGAACCTCCCTGGAGATATGGCCCCCCTTCTCCTTCACCTCTTGACTCCGCTCCTGGTAGCTCGCCATCGATTTCAGACTTCTATGAGCAGTTCCTCGCATGGAAGTCCAACCAAGGTGGGTTGTCGGCGAATCATCCCCTGGGTGACCCAGATGAAGGCGTGGGTGTGATGTCTGTGGTTAGGCTGGACCGGTGGAGAGGAGTGGATACCTTATCGAGGATGGAGCGTTAGGGGACCAGGTTGCGGAGGATCTAGGTGACTATGGCGGTGAGGGAGGGCTTGTCGGGTGGAGGGATTTTCGAGCTAGAAATTCCCTTCCCTCCTCTTCCTCTTCTGATACTGACCGAGGGAGAAACAATGATAGGTTTGTCATGACCTTGCCGCTGATGGCCGTTGCCAACGAGGTGCTTGAGGTTATGCCTCAAACACCTGATCCAAGTCCTTCTCAATCCATGTTAGGTTGTGAGATGCTGGGTCTTGACGGAGGTGTTTGTAGCATTCTTGGCGGCTCCTTCTGGGTTGGGACTCTCTGTGTCCCTTCGCAGGCCACCATCCCAGAGGCTACTTCAGAAGGGATTGGGGCGCAACTTGCTGTAGGAGACCAAGGTACACACTACTCCCTGAGTTGCATATATGACTATGATGGGCCCACAGAGGCCATAACACCAATAGTTCCTAGTGTGTCACACCTCATGTGTAAGTGTGTTGCACAAAAAGTAGAAACTTCATAGCACAACTTCAACCTATTAGATTTATGTGGAACATATTTTCTGAACAATGCATATACTGGGTTATGGTCTATTCCATCTCTTTCTGTCTCGAGAAACATATTTGTTAAACTGAACATGCTTTTTTTGGCTCCAATTGCACACACAAGAAAACATAGTTGATTCCTTTATATGCTGGCTATTCAATTAAATTCAACAATATATATTTCTCACTCTAATGCTAATGACATTTTCTGCACATAATGTAGTGATACAATAGATAGAATAAAATTTCTTCATCATTGGTAAAGAAAGACGATCTCTAGTGATAATATATACCTTCGGTCTTCATGCCTCTTTTATAAATTATTTGTGCATAAAAATTGCAGTACTTGGGCTGAGATTATGCCACCACATACCCACATAAGCATTCTTGCATAATGATCAATCTAGCTTTATGTACACATTACTCCCTGAACTGCATATATGACTATGACGGGCCAAATTCGGATGCATTCAACAGAGGCCAAAACACCAATAGTGCCTAGTGTGTCACACCTTGTGTGTAAGTGTTGCACAATAGGTCAACAACTAGGCACTTGATTGCAAAACTTCAACCTATTAACATTATGTGGAACGAGTTTTCTGAACAATGTATATATTGGGTTATGGTCTGTTCCATCACTTTCTGTCTCGAGAAACATATTTGTTAAACTAAACACGCTTTTTTGGTTCCAATTGTGCATGGAATAAAACATAGTTGATTCCTTTATATGTTGTCTATTCAATTAAATTCAACAATATATATTGCTCGTCTCTAATGCACATTTTTTGCACATAATTTAGTGATATCATCGAATAAAATTTCTTCATTATTATCAGACAACTTTGACGAGACTAAATTTGTGAAGCTCTTTGTCAGTGCTATACGCCCTACTACAATAGAGCCGGATGTAAGCTTTTCTTTTAACCTATTTGGTGTATGCCTTGTGCAATTTTAACTGGATTTATTTTAAATGGAAATTGCTAAAGGAAATATATAGTTCACTCATAGTTCACTCTATCTTATGTGGTTCTTTTCAAGATGTTAAAATATCTTCTTTTCTATGTAGTACATGTATAACATCTTTATGCACTGCAGTTTTGAATATGCCAAAAAATACTATAGATGAAATCCTTCATAATTAAGATACGTAATATGCTATATGATTCTGTATCTAGTTTCAAAATGCAACACATACTCCCTAGCATTTACAGAAAAGCATGCTATATTGAAAATCCCTCGTGTTGGGGCATATATGTTACCATTCACAATGAAGTAATTTTAATTTATAAATAAACGTTCTGAAACTGAAAGGTTCAAAAATCTTTTTCAAATTACTATTGTTTTATGTAAACTTGCAACTAGTACAAACTATTCCAATTAAAACATCCTTATTAGGATTCCAACAATTGATAAGGATACTACAAAAATCATGCCTTTTCACATGGTTAGTTTTTAAGGGTGAACAAAGAGATATTTTATCGATATATTTTTCCCATTTCTAATTGTCTTTCCCTTCAGTATGCTTATCTATTTGCGCTTAACCTTTTTGTAAATGTGTTTTTATGGTTGCTGATCTTTATTAAAGTGGTGTTAGGGGAGACAGCTGGCTCGCTTGGGGTTCTACAGATGGGCATGGGTCTATAGGACATGGTGCTGGCTGACGAACCGCAAGATGTTGAGTCTACTATGGATGATAGAAACTTGGAGATATCCGGGGGAGATGTGATTGCGAAGGATGATGAGCAGGTTGCTCGATGGGTCCACGACTCAGCTGGTGCCTGCATACACATGCCACAGAGGTGCATGATGGATTTCCTTATACCTCATAAATTTATATGAAGGGGTCGACCACCCTTTAGAGGTACAAGTGAAACTCATAGTAAGCTTTGTGTTATACATATATATTGTAGTTTTAGGGAATAATTAATTTGCAGTTGTGTGATTTTAATATGGGTTCATATCCAGAATGGTGAAGCAGATACCATTCAGTGGTCTTGTGCATCTTTCGAGCTTCCCCTAGTCATTTCTAGAGGCATAGTACTTGAAGTTCCAAGATGGGGTCCCTTAGAAGATGAGGGTAAAATTTGGATGTGTGACACATCCCAAAGCATTACTGAGAGGTTAAGTAATATTTTATAACCTATTCTAACATGTGTTCACATTTTCTTTTTAAAAGTTATTACAAAACACGTATGTAGCACTATGTGCTAGAAAGTACCAACATCTCAGTTTTGAAAATCAGAAGTTCTCATATGCTTTCTCTATATATAATTGTTCAGGTCTATCGCTTAAGGACATGTGATGCGCAGAGATTTGAAGTGTATAGGTAGCCAAAGTAAGGTGTGCATATCCCCTAAATGATGGACATATCCTCTCATAAAATAGTGATTATTCTAGACAGGCTAGGAAAGATACACATGGACAAAACTCCAGTCCAGTTTCCAACATCACCAAGCATGCAGTTGAAGGATGTAGACTCTAGCATGGGAGGGATTTTGATAGTAGGTTGTATCTTTTGAATGAACTTTCCATTTGTATACTGATCTAACCAGATAATAGTGTTCATGCCATTGTTGATGACCTTATCACAGGACATTTGAATCTCACTGACATTCTTCTTGAGGGAAGCAAGTGGATCAACAAGTTTTATCCACAATGTATCATCCATAGGTAGTTTATCCACCAATGTCGATCATTATTAGCATGGTAAACAATGACACCATTACTACTTACAAGACTAAGGTTCGTGCCTCACTATTAGCTACATTTAGTATCACTCTGAGTTGTGACTTTCCATATGTGTTTCATAGAAAACCTAAGCCATGTTCTCCTGGTGCAAAACATTATGGGATTTCAACCATCTAACATCAGGGTATCTTCACAGTAGTTGAATTGAGATGTTGGAACCTTGTGGAAATTGTGGGGTAGGATCTTCCAAACCTTGCATAATGGTTCCTATTTGTGTTCCTTGGCATTCTTAGGATGTATTTTTTGATGGCTCAATCTGGTGGTATTCATGTCATGAATGTTTCTCGGTTTTGGTTGCGTCCCTTGGATGATCTTTCAACCCTTGTAAAATGGTTTTAATCATCGTTACTAGTCATTCTTAGGATGTATTTTTTGATAGCTTAGTCTACTATTTGTTCAAGTCATTGATCTTTCTCTATTTTAGTTATAACCATGGGTATATATGTTTTGCATTATTATTCATATGAATATTTTGGCTTGCTGGCCCTTTGATTGCTATCTGAACCTCTAGATGAACGGTCCTCATGAGATCTGAAGTTGGTGTTTCTTATACAGTTCCATGGTGCCAACTTTTGGTGCTTGATTTTTTCTCATATCAAGATGAAGTTATCTATCTTTCTATTCTAAGACATGATGATATGTTGAAGCGTTCTATAGTTGTGGAGCTTGCTAAGTAAAAATGCTAGAGTGCATGATGGAAAGGAAATCATTGGCTCTAGGCGTATCATTATTCACTCCTAATGAATTTGAAAGTATGATTAAACTATTCTAGGTAGTTTTTGTTGTCTAGATTCATGCTTAGTGTTGGTAAAAAATTCCCATTAGTTTGTTTTCCCTGGATTGCCCTAATGACTCTTGTCTTGGATCTGATGTTTTAGGTTATGGGCCTTCTTGTTATGATCTGGAACTGTAGGTGTATTTCAACTTCTCACCACCGTGTGAGGTATTTGATTATCAGAAATGTATCATTTACTTGACTTTCTAAGCTTCTAGTATTCTAAACCGTAGTTGATCTCTAGTTTGTTGGCACGATCATTACATTTGTGGGTTTAACCATATGGGATGTGAAGTAGATGCTTATATTTTAGTGGAATGTTTTTAATTATCGATGAATGGGGAAAGTAATGTGTTTATAGTTTAGAGTTATCTTCTGGATGACTAGGTTATAATGGGGAAAGTAATGTGTCTATAGTCTAGACTCAAACCATTTGGCCGCTCCTTTATTTAACTAACAACAACTTCCTATTGCGCCGAACCATGTAAATTCAGTTTGTTCTTCTTATTTCACTTGAAATGACTATCAATCAATTAGTTTGTATCCGAAGCCACATTTTGAACAATTTTTTCATGATTCCTTCTCTTTTGGCTCTCATTGCAACACTACACCTCTTCTGGAAATCAATTATTTCTAATCAAAAGCCACATTCTAAAACATTTCTTCATGATTCCTCCTCTTGGTATTGAATATCTTAAGTCAAGATACCCAATCCATAGTTGACATTTGAACTCCTATTTTTTACCTCTCAGTAGTACTTCACATCCTCCACAGATCACACTTTATGTTTTTACTCTTTTGCCCAATTTACTTTTCTCTAACGACATTCAATTCTCTCTTGTTTCTCTACTCTTTTTATGTCATATACTTTACCACAATTGTCAATTGAGGAGCTAATTTCTACTCTCATCACAATAATTCATGCTCAATATTCTATATTTCTCTCCATCCATCCTTTATGCTTGTCATCCTTGAGTGTTGGGATTTGGTCATTCACCCATCTGAACTACTGTTCCATCAAATTTGGAGGGGGTGGAGCACCACACACAGAAGGAGAGAGGTTAAACTACCATTCCCTTCAAATTTGGAGTTGGAGGGGGGGGGAGTAAACTCACCACACATAGAGAAAGAGAGGATAGCTTATCAATAAAATATCTTTTGGTTTGCATCTTGGATATCTTAAATAGACTAAAGTTCCCACATTTTTAACTTGAAGGGAAAGCAATAGAAAGTCAAATTGGTTTTATTTAATTATTTAATTGTATCCAATCTCCAATGTATGGGTGTGGGCTAGTAGCCCATACTATATAATTTTACCTAATCCATTTCCTCCTCAAACATTGTACATGAATAATAAATCATGTAATGCATCTGCTATATGTTGTAGATTAGAATTCAAGCTTGAAGTTACCTCATTGTTTTTGCTTCTATTGGAGTGTGCTTCACCTATGTATACTCCCTACAATCTCAAATAAACTTATATCACCCAGTATTTCTGTTGCATGCTGTCTATGATGTTCTCCTTGATTGCATTTTTCATGATGTGTTTGCTAAAGTTCTAAAGTAATTTTAGTTGTCATCTTGCACTTGGAGAGGCTGTGGAAGCAGTAAATTATTTTTGGAAGTGCCTGAATTTAGTTAATGGTAGCAACTTAGCTGATAAAATGTTAGATGAATCTTCTCATGGTTTACAAAAGGCCCAGGTTTCTTTTAAACTTATGTCATTAGTTTGAGTTGGTTTATAATATAAATTTACTGCTTCTAATTTGTTCGAATAAATGTAAATGGGTCTATCATAACAATTTTGGTCACTGAAATATAACGTCTAAATCTTTTACAAAAGCAAGTCTAGGAAAAAGCCTTAGGAGAAAATGGCATATAGCGCCTTAGAAACTTTTAGTGATTTTCTGTATATATCACTGATATCGAGTAGTTATCTAAGGAACCTTTCTTTAAGCCACACTAGGTGTGGTGAATAGATTGCAGATTATTGCTCATCCTATAATTTAAATGAAATAAATTATCAAATTCAATTCCTTAATATGCTTCATCTTGTTATGGCCTTCTAGGACAAGTGAATTGAACAACAACAAACTTTATTTGTAAATGCAGCCAATCTCGGGCAAGGGCATAGATGATTATTAGGCAACCAATGCTTATTATTTTGTTACTTTTTCCATTTCAAAGAGACATAATGCAGGATCTTGTGTATCATAATTATTCATCAAATCAATGAAGTGCTATTGGCCTTCAAAATGTGTAAGCCTCCAGAATCCTTCTTCTGGAAGAATGTTAGGAACTTATAATTTTCTTGATAGGCATACCGATATAGATAATAGATAGACATTCACGAGGCTAGCATATCAGATAGAAAAGATAATGAGTTGTTTATTATGTGGTTTTGAATAATTAAATAAAGGATAGTGTAAAGGACAAAGGTTAGCAGACTTATTAATGTAGGCTAGGGTTTTGGCACCTCTTATTAGAATGTGTCGCACTCACGATTTGTTATCTTTTATTGGTTTCTATCTAGAGTTCTATTTGCAATTATTTCAGTCTTAGAAATTACATGTATTAGTTGGAGACTTGTTTAAAAATTTGCAATAAACCTTAGTTCAAGAGGGTCATGAGTGGAAATATGCCAATTAGGGCGACTTGGGTGTTACCTATACATACCCGTTTCTGGGGTATTGTCTGACAGTTAATTTAAATGAATGAATGGAGTCTTGCAACATGGTTTGCATAATCTGGTATCGGTAACTGAGATCTAAGAAATAAGCCACCCTAGGTGTACCTATGGTTGTCTGGACACCCCCCTATGTGGACACCTTCGCCTCTACTCTCTAGACCCTGGACACTCAACCTAATTAGGTTGTTGGGTGACCGCCTAGGCAGTGCCAATGTGCCTGCTGGATTATAGACAATTAGATATTATCAAGTTTTTATTTTTACTTCTTATCTTTCCATGACCTACTTTTGTTTTTCTTTTGATATTTGTTATTCCTTCTTAATCTCTCTAGTTTTTCTTCTCCTACACAGCTCCACCAAGTAACAAAGTTGCTACAATTTTACCAAGTAACAAAGTTGCTGCAATTTTACTGCACGCTCCACTCTATATCATCGTTTTTTTTATTTTTGCTCCACCAAGCAAAAAAATTGCTGCTACATTACAGATAAATTGCTGCTCTATTATTACCCATTTACCAATGCTCCACTATTATGGTTTTACTACATACTCCTGATTTTTTCTTCCTTTTCTTCTTCATCCTATTTCTATTTACCTTTTTCTCTGTTATCTACTAATGTCTGAAAATTCATTTGTTTTCTATGTATCCTACTTCCCTAGTATGCTCATCCGATGTTTAGAAGAATCTGTGTGGTGGTCAGACTTTTATTAATTAGTTGTGTCAACTAGACATCGATTTAATGATTTGCAATAGGAAGAGCGCCCCTAGCTGCTGCCTTTCTTCTCAAATGTTTCTCTATATATGTGTCATCTAGTTTTATTTCCATTCAGTAGAAAATATACCTCGTTGCCCTCTTTTTAAGCTTGTTGCATGCACCTAATTCACTTTTTCTTCTTTCCTTTGCGGTATCATTGCTAGCTGGTCTTATTTGTCTCATCATGTATGTTAGTTGGCCAAGTCACACACATATCAGGGGTGAACTTTTCGGTTGAATGATCATGCTTATAAACTGCTTGTAGAATTGTCTGAACCAACTTGTGTCTATATTAAATAGAATGATGCTGGTTACTTGTGTCTGCTACTTGTATAATGTATACTAGGTAACACATGAATACATGTTGACCTAAACATAAATACATATTAGTTCTCAAAACTTTTGGTTCGTTTCAGATTTATATAGTTAGTATGCTGTTTGCACTAGTTTGTAATGTTAAAAATAGGTTGGTCACACACTAACATTTTAATAATAGTCCTTAAAAAGCAGGAGATTCAAATCAAACTGGGATGATGGATCTGATTCATGTCTCGATCTACATATTCCAACACATAACTTATATGGATGGGTCTGACCAAAATACATATCTAAATAAACCAAAATAAATTCTTAATTTGTATACTGGCTAGGCTTAGAGCAAGGTAAAATCAATGTAAATAAACCAAATACATTTGTATCATATAGTATATGTATGTATAAATTAAATACCATTTGTATAATTGTGCATCTGATATAAAACAAAGTTTTTTACAACTTTATAAATTTAAATATAATCTTAGATTTGTTTGTTTGACTTGATAAGAAAATATATATCTACATGTACCTTTGAAAAAACATCTCTCTTGTGTATTGTTTGGGATGTGGCCAAAACCCAGTGCAAACCCACAATTTTTGTTTCACGAGTACGTACCAGGATCTTCAATCCTTATTTGGACTTACCTAGTTTTTACTAGCTTAACAACATGTTAGGGATGGCAATGGGCCATGCTTGGTCCATCCATTCATTGTTACCTCCGAAGCCGTCAGCTTCAGTATAAAGGGCCACCCGATTAGATTCTAGACACCCATGACTGGATACCCACGGACGGGGATCCATGGACTCCCAGATAAACCACCACCTTTTTACTAAAAAAAGCAGCATAAGGTACAACAACTCATCATCTCTGACTTGCTCATACCACTGCCGATAAATTAATCAACAAACACCGTCCATTCTAGCAGTGGGGAGCAGGAACCGGACAATAAAACTTGTGAAGCAAGTTTCACTGCGGACATCAAAGAAGGTGAATCACCTAAAACTATTGCTGCTGACAGTGGGGAGCTGTCTCCGCTTCCGGCAATCGGTATAGTTGTTGCTGGCAGTGACCCATACCATTTTTGCCACCAACAACAGGCTCCGTCACCCGTGTAGATGATGAGACATAACCAGACTTGTCATTTTGTTGCCTCCGACAACAGGCTCCGTCACTGGTGTAGATGATGAGACATCACTAGACTTGTCATCCCCTCTCTTGTCAGCATTTTTGGTGTGATGAATGGGCATGATCTCGGTGTCCTTAGCTTCTCCGGTACGGTCTCGTGACCTCTGGTGTTGCTTCCTTAGTCTCCCACATAGACTTCTAATCTGTATGGTTGTCTTGCCGCACTTGCACCCAGTCTGAACCTTGTCGTGAAACAATATCTTGCATGACTCCTTGACAGCTGAGTAAGGTCTCTGCATGACTCCTTGACGATGGAGCAAGCCTAGTGAAGGCGCACAGCCGACACTAACCAGTGTCGGGCTATAGTGGAAGGCAAGAACGACCTAGGCCTCCGTGATGGCACACCATCATGGAGGCTCACCGACGTTAGGCTGTAGCAAAAGGAACACATCCTCCCAGACTTTCACCACTGCCGAGTCACGACAGAAAGCAAACCGCAGTCGTGGAGACTCACGAGCGCTACGTAGGACATGCTACCTTCTGGCCGCCGACAAGGTTGTCGGAGTTGATTGTAATGCAGAGACATGAGTAGTATAGTTGCCACTGCCTCCCCCTCTACCACGGAGACCATTGCTACACCGGAGGCCACCTACAACATTTCGGTTCCTTTGACACCTGAGCCAGTCCGGTGGCAAACTGACTAGGACCACACCGGACCACCACCACACATGTAGATGACGATCAATCATGATTAGGTACTAACAACCTATGCATACGTAGCGCGACTTCCGTAAGCCGGGCTGGTTAAAATATGACAACTAACTTAAGTATTACATGCATGGGTCGGGTGATTGGTATTAATTACCACCATCCGTAGTGAAAATTTTTCTCTCACTGAACCATTCATCTGGGAAGAAATGGTTATACCACACATCGGTTTGGATTGGAATGGTTCCGTCTGGGTGATGGATGCACGAATAGTTTTGCCATCCCTACAACTTGTGTCTAAGCTCGAACCTACCAAAATGCAATATGACCCTACTAGTATCAGCAACAAGATTGTGTGGTCGCTATTCATATCAATGTCAAACATTTAATGTAGTCATCAAAACTATTAATGACAGACTATATAAGTTGTCGTGATTTGTATTAGCGATGAACCAAAATTGTTTGTCGTTATCTTTATTAACAGCAAGACCAATAACGACAAGATGCGACAACTTTTTTTTTCTCGTCGTTAATAGTTCTAACGACAAACTTATTCACATTTACAACCAACTTTTTCCCCTGTTATTGCTAACTTTTCCTATAGTATAAGGAGGATTCATGCAGCCAAGGCCCAACACTTACATGTCAAGTTGGATTGTATGCAAAATTATGCCGGCGATGATGATCAACCATTGAAGATTCAAGTTCCCACGTGCTTCATTATCTTTATTTATTAGGAATTTTATTTATTTATCAGAATCCCTTTTAGTTCTAGTGTACTCCCTAGGATTCATAAATAACCTGATTCTTTCACTAGGTATCTGTGTATTTGTTATCGTGTAGTCGGTTATATTTAAGTTTGTGGTGATCTTCTTTCTGTAGTTGGCAAAAAGGTTCAAACGTACATATTCTATTTCTAGTAACCAATTTACATCTCTGTATTGACATACATATTCTATAAAGTTATGCAAATGTGTTCGTGGAATACCAAGAAACAAATTGATTTAGAATTGTTCTGTCATGTCATTTATAGGTGTTGCTGATCATGCATGACATGCATATTATTAAATTATGCTAGACACATCTATATCCTAGCATGGAGGAATTTCTCAGCTGGTTTTACCAATATAACTGATGACAAGTCTCTTTTTTTTACTTTTTTGTCTGCATGACTAATCTTTTTAGTTTGTCCGATTACAAGTCCCGGACTTGCACCGGTTACATTACTTTGGAACTGTTGCTGACTCAATCTCAATTCATTATTTAGCTCCAGCTGTTACTGAAGCTAGGAATCTGATGGTTGAGAAGGTTGCAATCTTGATTGTAATGCTTGTCCCTACTATTGAAGCACCATATGAGAAGGTGCTTGCTGAATGGAGGTTAATGATGGTCGCCTAAGAACTGTAGGAGAAGCATCACATCATAGTACTAGGGAAGACTGGGTAGAGTGGATGAGGCATTTCAATATTGAACTCCTCGAGGAATCTCCATCTCCTGCTGTGCACACTTGTGCTAGACTTGCACAATTGCAGGTACTCTACTAAATGAGTTAGGTCTATTATCGACCCTTTAGTACTGATGAGTTATATTTGCAACCTTTTGTTGGATGAGAATTGTTCTATGCTGGTTTTGTTAGCTGTTGGACACAATTGAATGACTCCTCTCCACAACATGTGGTATAAAATCTTGAGCAGGCCTTTTCTTACACAAATATTACCCCAGAAATTATGGCTACTCTACTGAACTTGGTAAGTTATGTTTCTTAAGATTTAACATAATAATCTGCTCTTATGAATAATGTGAGGGTATTCTTGATGATTAACTCCAGGCAGAGTTTATGGAACATCATGAGAAGCCTCTGCCAATAGATATCCGGCTTCTTGGTGAACTTGCAGAAAAGGTAGCTTTCTGTTAGTAGGTGATGATTGTTCCAAGTTCTTCAAATCTGTACACATGAACTTTTCTTGTTCAATGTTGGGCTTTTGCAAAAGCACTACATTACAAGGAGATGGAGTTTGCAGGTGCTTGTTCCAAAAATATGGAAGGAAATCTAGTTTCTTCAGTTGAAGCTCTTATTCATATAATTAATCAATTACACCAGCGTGAGGTCTTTATTATGTCTTTCCCCCATGATTTTTTTAAGAAATTTATGTTCTCTCACTCCTAAAAGTTGTGTACTTCACATTTTTAACAGGCTGCTCTCGGTATACTCACCTATTCACAACAACATCTAGATGTTCAACTAAAAGAATCTTGGTAGGTAACTGGCTTTCCTTTTAACACATGATTCTGGTCATCCATAATCTCATGGGTGTTTTTTGCATCTTGAACATATGGTTTCAAGAATTTATTGTTTTCTCATATGGTTATGTTTCTCTGAATCCAGAATTGGCTAAACATATCAGAAATCCTAAATGGCATGTGCCATAATTCTCTTTTATATCTTGTTTCATTTACAACATATTTAAACAATTCAGTACTAATCTTTCAGGTATGAAAAACTGCTAAGATGGGATGATGCTCTGAAGGCATACACATTGAAAGCAACCCAAACATCAATTCCACATGTTGTTTTGGACACCACATTAGGTTTTTTAACATAAACATATTCAACCTTTTAGATTTATAATGATTTTATTCGAAATGAATTGTGATGCATGTTGTGTTGAACTTAATAATGATACTTGCAACCTCTAACTTCTGTTACTCCCAATTGGTAGGTCGGATGCGATGTCTTGCTACATTGGCCCACTGGGAAGAGCTTAATAATCTTTGCAAAGAGTATTGGACCCCTTCCGAGCCATCTGCACGCCTAGAAATGGCTCCAATGGTTTGTTGACATGCTTGCTGACTTTCTTGGTTGTAACTTACTCCCATGCAGTTTTATTCCAATGCCTTGATTGTTTCAGGCTGCTAGTGCTGCTTGGAACATGGGAGAGTGGGATCATATGGCTGAGTATGTTTTGAAATTAGATGATGGTGATGAAAGCAAGCTTCAGGTCCTAGGAAATACTGGCACGAGTGGTGATGCAAGCAGCAACAGTTCTTTTTTGCATGCCATTTTATTTCCTAAAGGAGCTCTGAAGCCGACTTGTTGAATAGTAGATAGTCATATTAAGGAAGAGACGTATCCAATTAATGATGTAGAAGTTATTGTACTAAATAGAAAAATGTTGTATGAAAGTATATCATTGGTGTTGTATTCAATCTAAGGGGCAAGGTAAAATGTCCTCCCCATGTAATTGTCATTTGATTATAAATAAAAAATATTCATAATTTTGGAAAACTGAGTTTGGCTGCAATTGACAGTCAAGTATAAAACTTGATAATGAACTGAAAATTGAATGATGAAAACCCATGAAAATGTAGCAATACAGAACTAGTATGTCATTAGTGGCTTTTTTTATACACCATTACATTCAATAAGAACCGTTTTGTACAACAACATTATACAAAATAGTGGCATTTGCATAAAATCCAATTGATGGATAGCGGCTTTTTTATAAATGCCAAATGGGCATTTACAACTTATGCCACTATCTTTAGTGGCCTTTATTTGGCATTTAATGGAAGCCACTAAAGACAAATGTTTAGTGGTGTTTAGAACTTATGCCACTATCTTTCTAGTGGCATTGGTACTAGAGGCATTTTTTAAGTGTCAACAAATGCCACTAAACATGTTTTGTGGTGTTTTTTTGTGGCATTTCTAAAAGGCCACTAATGGGCATTTTTGCTGTAGTGGCAGAACTGTGAGTTGAAAATGGTGTAAAAGTTGTGGCCAATGCATTTGGAACCTATGAGTAATCTCTACCAAATGGGATTGCAATAGAGTTAGAGAACTGCTATTACATACCTACCATGATTAGGAACATCATATATGTATCTTGTCTAGAGAAGAACAGATTCAAATTTCTTATAAAGAATGGAAGATGTTCTATTAGTAAAGATGGGATCTTTTATGGTAGTTCCCCAATGTCTTATGGTCTATGCTTGATAGATCTAGAGACAAGCGTATACAAGGTAAATACCAAAAGATAAAAAAAACTCAACGACTCAAACCAACCATACCTTTGGCATTGTTGTCTGGGGCACATAAATGAGAAACACATATCCAGACTCCATAAACATGGTTATCTGGACTCTTTTGATTTTGAATCAATAGAGACATGTGAGTCTTGTTTTTTGGGAAAATGACCACGACTCCATTCATTGGTAGCTGTGAGAGAGCTAGGGATCTATTAGGACTCATACATACTGATGTATGTGGGCCTTTTAGAATAAATGCCTAAGGTTGTTATCAGTACTTCATTACCTTCACTGATAATTTGAGTAGGTATGGTTATGTTTCTTGATGAAACATAAGTCTGAAACTCTTGAAAATTTAGAGAGTTTATGAATGAAGTACATAACCAACTTGGAAAAAGTATTAAGGAACTTAGATCCATCGATGTAGAGAATACTTAAGCCAAGAGTTTGAGGATCTTCTGAGAGTCCACGGAATTGTATCACAATGGACTCCACCTGGAACATCGCATCATAATGGTGTGTCAGAAAGAAGAAATCACACATTACTGGATATGGTGCGATCAATGATGAGTTATGTTGATCTTCCAACTTCCTTCTGGGGGTACTATTCTCTTGAAAGCACCATGTTTACACTAAACCAAGTACCATCTAAGATGTTTTAAAAGACACCATATAAGATATAGCACGGAAATGTCTAGATATCTCTTTTATGAAGATTTGGGAATGTGAAGCTTATGTTAGGAAAATGTTTTATATAAAGCTTGGCCCTAAGTCTGCTAAATGTTATTTTGTTGGATATCCTAAGGAAACCACATGATATTACTTTTATTGTCAATCTAACAACAAAGTGTTTGTTGCCAAAGAGGCTGTACTCCTAGAGAAGAAATTTATTTCCAAAGGAATCAGTGGGAGGAAAGTAGAACTCAAAGAGGTTAGAGACCAATAAGAAAACATTGAACTTGACGAGGTACATGAGGAACAAAGAGACTCACAATTTGTTGTAGAATCTCAACTTCCTCAAGTAACACAAGAACCTTATAAATCTAATAGGACATGCCTTGAACCTGAAAGATGGATATGTTATGACTTAGGAAGGCGGTGAATTGGTCATAGATGATGAGGCAATTACCTATGAAGATGCTATTGAGGGACCACAGTCTGAGAAATGGCTTGAAGCCATGAGTTCTGAGATGGAATCCACGTATGCCAACAAGATATGGACCTTGGTGGATTCACCTAAAGAGGTAAAACCCATAGGGTGCAAGTGGGTCTTGAAGAAGAAGACCAACATGGATAGTCAAGTACAAACCTATAAGGGCATATTGGTTTCAATGGGTTTCAGACAAGTTCAAGGCATTGACTATGATGAAACCTTTTCTCTAGTGGCCATGGTTAAGTCCATAAGGACATGCTTGCTACTGTAACTTATCATGACTATGAGATTTGGAATATGGATGTTAAAACCACATTCCTTAACTGGAATTGTTATAAGGATGTATACATGATACAACCTAAAGGTTTTATAAATCCATTAATGCAAATAAAGTCTATAAGATGCAAAGGTCAATCTTTAGATTGAAGCAAGCATCTCAAAGTTGGAATCTTCTATTTGACAAGACAAACAAGGAGTTTGAATTGAGTTAGAATGAAGATGGAATATGTCATTACAAAAGATTTAGTGGGAGCATATTTATATTCCACATAATGATGGGGAATAACATCCTTATCCTATAAATGTTAAAACATGGCAAAGAATGTACCGTATCTATGAAGGCCTTAGGAGAAGCATCCTATGTGATAGGAATTAAGATCTATAAAGATAGATCTAGTAAGCTTCTCAACCTAAGAAAGAGCACATACATTGGCAATATGCATAAGGGTTCAACATGCAAGACTCAATGATATAAACTGGTCCATGTTCGATGAAGTTAGTCTCTCAGGAGCCTAGTGTCCCAATTCTTGTGAAGAATAGGAACACATAGATAGATGCCATATGAATTTGCAATTGGATCTATTAATGCAATGTTATGTATATCCAGACATCTCATATGTTTTGGACATGATGAGATGATATACAAACCTATCTAGCAATCTCATATGTATTAGACATGATGACAGGGTATATGCCAGATGCCTATGAGAGTCATTGGACTACCATAATGAACATCCTTAGGTGCTTGTGAATCTCTAAAAGGATCTGTTCCTTGAGTATGGTGATAAGGAAGAGTTGGGTGTAAAGGGTTACACCGATGCAAGCTTCCAAACTAACAGATAAGGGATCACAATCTAAATTGGATTTTGACATTAAATGAGAATTATAAGCTAGAAAGGGTTCTAAGCTAATGAAAATTGTTCAAATCTACAAAAGAAGCCAAGTATATCTATGTTATGAGAACAACATAGGAAACTATATGGATCAAGAAGTTCATATGGGTGAACTTGTGTGAGGTTCCAACTATTGATGACACAATAGTAATACTGATGACAACAATGGAGCTACTAGTTAGGCTGGGAATATCACATAGCATACTATGACACTTCCATCTCATATGAGTAGTTGTACAATGAAGAAATGTGAAAATTACAAAATATCGACTTGAATCAAATTTTGCTAAACCCATTGCTAAAGCAATTTCACAACAGAAGCATGGTGGTGATGTTATGTCACTCAGAATACAATTTATGGGTGATTGACTCTAAGTACAAGTGGGAGTTTGTTGGTATGTATACCTAGAGAGCCAATCATATGATGATTGTAATGGCATAACTTGTAAATGATTTGATTATTAATTAGGGAAAGCTTCAAATGTATTCTATTTATTAAATTTTGAGATAATGAAGTAACATTATAAATGTCTAGAGAATGATATTACTTGGTGATGTGTGTCTTTAGGTTGAGGACCTAAACAATGAGATCATATGGATGTTAAGAGTATATGCATTCTTGTTATGTATGTAATAAGTTGTTATTGTTGAAGGTAAATAGAAAGCAATGACATATAAGATCAAAGTGTGAGGTGGTTGATGATAGAATCTCATTAGTCTTCATATGGCGATATCAAATCAAGCACACAGATACATGTAAGAGAATAGTGTATCGGATAGACCCACCATGAGACTAACACATGGAAACCATTACAATTGCAATCATAGTTATCTCTCATAGTGATGGTGATGTTTGTGGTTCTTAGATCTGAAATTACTACACTCATCACATGTCATTCTGTATGCTTTGACATCATCAAATGCAATCTTGAAACATGGGTTGTTATAAAGGTGAAGATTGGGTGACTGTGATACATGGGGATTGACTATGAGTGATAGAGATGGGATTTGTCCCTCTTAAGGGAGTATGATATCCAAGGCCTCTTGATTAGCAAGACTGAGAAATGCATGGCCACAGACATGTGAGTCAATATGTGATATTGAACTTACGTATATCTCAAACAGTCTGTTCTGGTTCAAGGAACAAGATTGAATAATAACGAGGATGACTGCTCGATGCCTCTAGTTCAATATGGATATCAGTGACAAAGAAACTATACAACACTATAACACCATATACAGATTGTAGGTTGAAGTTATTCTCTAACTTTCCATTTACTTGTGTAGCAATAATGTGTGACTAGGCACCACTCATTGCTTGTGATGTCATAAGTTGTTATGGGCATTCATAGCTAACGTAATACGAAGCCTATAGAGTCACACACATAAGAACTCATCTAGATGAGGAGTTTACTCTTGAATGATGATTGGATTGATTAGAAAGTGTTTAAGTATTCAACTCATGCAACAAATCAGCTAACTGGACTGCCAAGTGTTTAGTTCAAGCGTTGAGATAGTCATTTAGAGTGTCAGGCTAATTGTATAGTGCATTGGTTGGAATTCATCCTGAACCAATATGCAAGACTCTCATCTGACTTGAGCGAGACAATTGTCTTAGGTGGTGCAAGACGCCCATGTCACACACACCAAATGACCATTTTGGGGGTGCAATTGGATTGCATCTAGGATTGATGCTGACATCATGACATGCACTAATTGGAATTGAATTGTCGACATATGTACAAAATTGGGAAACTGCAAAATGGCCATCTCATAGTGCAAGATGACTGTCTGGGTTTCCAAATGGCTATTTCGGCTATCGTAGGCAACACAGTTTCTATAATTATTGCAAATATTTGAGATCTTCTGGTCCGTTCCACTCCTGCATAGGCTGGGAACCCTGACCCTGGCCTCTACTATAAATATAGGGGTACTGGGGCCTTCCCAGAACACAACATAGAAATTGAGAATCAGTTGCTCTGACAATTGCTATCCTCTCTGGTTGTGGTAACCAAGAGAGCCCAAGCAAGTCCTACCCAACTAGGGAGGGATAGCTACATGAGAGAAACAACTAAGGATCATTGTTGTGGGAGAGCAGGTTGGTGATGAGAACACCAATAAGAGGGACAACTCCTTCCTACCCATTCTAGTAGGATGAGAGGAGTTCTAGTTGGTCTGTGTGGACTTCTCTAGAAGTGAGGTATTCTTTTCCCGTCGCTAAGGAGGATGACGTAAACCAACAGTCCATGACGAGAGGAATTGTTGTAGATGACGACGTTCGAGTCTGCTATCCATGGAGGAGCAGTTAGATGAATCCCAGTGCAACTAGGAGCTACAAAAACACCATCCAAGATAGAGTGTGCATCTACATTGATGATGATTGTCATTGGACTTGCTCTAGGACCAGGTATATCTTCATAAAACCATTCTTTCCATTGCATAGTGATTGACACGATCTGCTGGTTAATGGGAAATATGTCAGCAAATTTTTTGTTTCCACTACCTATCTAATGTGGTATTTCCCTACATGAATACCTAGACTCCATAAAGATGGTTATCTGGTTTCTTTTGATTTTGATTCAATAGAGACACATGAATCTTGTTTGTTGGGAAAGATGGATAAGAGCCCTTTCACTGGAAACAATGAGAGGGCTAGTGATCTAATAGGACTCATACATACTGATGTGTGTGGACCTTTTAGAACAACTACTAGAGGTGGATACCAGTACTTCATTACCTTCATTGATGACTTCAATAGGTATGACTATGTTTATTTAATTAAACATAAGTCTGAAACCCTTGATAGGTTCAAGGAGTTTATTAAATAAGTACATAACCAACTTGGTAATAGTATTAAGTCACTTCATTGAGATCACGGTGGAGTATACTAAAACCAAGAGTTTGAGAACCTTCTTAAAGCCCATGGCATTGTATCCCAGTGGAATCCACCTGGAACACTGTTATAACCCAATTTTCTAAATCATGTAATGAGATTTGTAAATCTTCTTTTAAGAAATAAATGAAATCAATGGTTGATTTAATGGTTTGATTTGAATGAATTTCGTGCCTTGTTTTCGTAATGGGCCTTATTGGCTATTAAGCCCAATTGAAAGAAAAAGAAAAAGAAAAGGAAAAGGAATTCAATTGGATAAAGGAATAAATAAGAAAATAGATAAAAGAAGAATAAAAGGCTAAGGAATATTTTCCAAAATGGAGTTTCGAAATATAAAGGTTCCATGAGGTTCAAGGAACTTAGGATAATGATATAATGGCAAAGGAAAGAGAAAATATGTGGAAAATATAAATAAATAAGTGTTAATATGTAACTGAAGAAAAGGGATCGTTTTATTTAGATAATAATCCCAATGTTTGCAAGATGAAAGATAAAAGCATAAACGAGGTTCCCTTAAAATTTGAATTAAAAAGGAGATAGGATTTGGGAGTTATTGCTTTTTCAAATTATCCTAACAAAATAGGATTTTATCTTGGAATTTAGGAAATCTTTTTCTATTTGGTTGAGCACGGATGATGATGGTTGTTGGATCTTGATCCAAACGACACTGCTCATCATCAAAGTCCCAATGGGACGCAGACTGTGGATGACTTACAGGGGAAACTTTCCCCTCGATTTCCACTCGATTTGGTGCATATGCACTCCTAGAAAGTGTTTCCCTGAGTTTGGGAGAAAGAGACGAAGGTTCTCGACCATGGGTTGATGACCTTTTGTTGAGTCTTCATGAAATGCCCAATTGGGTCGATGGTCAGATTAGTGGAGAGATCAGAAACCCTAAGAGAGACCCCCCATAGCCTATAAATAGACCCTCATGTGGTTGCTCTCACCCTCACGAACCTTGGCGGCAGCTCCCTAGGTCATCGCACCCTCTCCCGCTCTCAATTGACCTCTCTCTGGCGAAGGCTCCACCGCAGCACCTCCACGTCATTTGGAGTAGAAAAAGAGGTAGGAGAAGAAAAGGGACCATGGTATTGAGATCCACAGTGAACCCCCACGCGATCTAACGATCCCTGGACAACGCACCTAACTTAGCTCATGAGGAGGGGACGATCAACGCGGAGCGTTGGATCAGGATCCAACGGACCAACGTTGGGAGCCGGGTGCGTGCAACCAGGTTAGTGGGGGTGATCGTCGAGGAAAGTAAGATCAAGACGCGGACCAGGGGCGCACTGATCGAATGACGACTAAAATTTGGTAATTCTTTATCTCTAATTGAAATTACAGAAAAAGGTTTTTCCTTGCTAAAATCATAGAAATAGCTAGGAATCTCTGATGGAAAAACTTTATACATGAAGGTTGCATAGAAAAATATGAGGAACATGATAAAAATAGTTTGGAGAGTTAATTCTATCCCGTTTTACAAAAGTACCTTAATTTGGTAGAAGTATGTATTAAAAGGGTAATTTAAAACCCTAATTGTATAAAAAGGGTGAATCTTTGTAGATTAATAGGTTAACTTGAAGAGTATTAACCTGTTGATTATTAAGATAGAGTTTTCATCCGTTTTGAATGCAAAGTTGGTTAATTTAGGGTTTTAATTTGTTAATGAAGGATATATATATAGAAACCCTAATTTAGGGTAAAAGAAGAGAAAAACCTTGTTGATTTTGAATTATGGAAAAAGGTTGTTAAATAATGATCCTAAGTATGATTAGGAGTAGTAAGGTGAGAAATTTAGGGTTTTTATATAGTTTTTCTAAATAAGGATTCATAATGTTAAAAGTGGAGATAAAACCCTAATTTCCAAGGAAACCCTAAAATTGGAATAGAAATCCTAAGAAATAAGATGAGTTTGGATAAATAATGATAAAAGGATGTTTATATGTTTATTTCAGGATTTTTGTTCATCTTTGCTTGCTTGGTTGGGTTTCCTTGCTTAATTGATTCTGTCACCAAAACTACAATTACAGGTATGTGGTTACGTTTATGATTAATCGCCTTATTTTCACGATGATTCTTGGAGATTTTATCGGTTGTTTGAAATAAACTACTTGGATGACTTTTATTTCATGCAACTATAAAGTGACTATGGTTATCACTATAAATATATATATAACCGTCTTAGATTTGGATCCTCCTCTGTGGCTTTGCAAATGCTAAAAGGGTAACCTAGAGTAAGGTCTAGGCTATTATGAGTTAGAAATTGGGCTACCCACATGTAGTGCCATGAGACTCTTAGCATACCATGAGTTAAGGAGTGGGCTACCTACGGGTAGTGCCATGTGACCCAACCCTAGAAACTGATTCACCTGTTAGGTGGGATCATGAGGGGTATAATGGGGATCTACCATAAGGAAGGTAGCATCCATGTCCACTCCAGGGACAACACAAATGATAGGATATACGCGGTTCACATAATTATATTTAAAACGTAAAGTTGTTTGCTAAACTATAATAGTCTGTACTAAGTTGTTATGATTAACTGCATGTTTATTATTTTCCCCCACATACCAGCTTTGTGCTGACCGACATTTTGTTTTTAGGCATTTTAGGTACAAAAACCAAAAAGGACAAACAGTAAAATGTCATATTGTGAAACATGTGAATTAAAGTTCAAGGAGGATTAGTTAGAGTAGAATTCATATGTCGATAGAAGTTTAGAAATCCAATTTTTCAAAGGTATGCAAAATTTTATTTATTACAACTTTTCAGTATAGTCTGGTAAAGTTTGATAATTATTAATGTTTATTTGTCGAACCTTGATCCGAAAATTGGAATAACGGCTCTGACCTCCTGGTCTCCCTTAATTGGGGGTTACTGGAAGGCAGGGTCGTTACATTTGGTATCAGAGCCAAGGTTCCTCACTTAACCATTAATAATTATTAAATTTTACAAACTCTATAGAACCCAAGGGAGTTATTAGAGGATTATCCGAAAGACAGAGGTGTCTAGAAAAGGATCACGACCGGGGACTGGCAACATTTTCCTCCGCACCGCTAGTCAGAATACGAGGACTCCCGGATCCATGTGACTTCCTGGCCAAAGTCTTAGGGTATGATTCGAAATAAGATACATGTAGGACTCTCTCATCTTATTCATCCCTTCTCATCACACATTCTATTAAGGATTTTAAGAGTTAGGGTTTTTCTCTCTCTTCCCCATCCTCATGTGGTATGGGTAAGTAAGTTAAGGATTAAGGAATCCTCCATCAAATTAATAAAAGATACATAATGAGACATCATTGACATAAGTATAATTAGTTTAGATATAAACTAAAGGTCTGTTTGCTATGCTTATGTGGATGGCTCGTACAAAGACTGTTGCTATTCCCGAGGGCACTAGGAACCCAGCTAGGAGTGGTTGGCCTCCTCGCGAGGGAAAGGGGTCTTCAGAGAAGAGAAAGAGGAACCGTGATGGTGAATCCTCTAAGAAGAGGAAGAGACCCGAAGAAACCACTCATGAGGTCCCTAAACCTGACCCGATACCCTTCAACAACCTTGATCAAGAAGAAAACCAAGGGTACGAGGAGAAACATGAGTATGAGGAGGTGGCCCAAATGGAAGAAGATCAAGCTGGTGGTCCCGAACCAACCATGATAATCCAAACCCCTGATGCTTTATGTATGGAACAGTCGCAGAAGTTGACAGAGGCCATCCGTGCTTTGGCCCTCCGAGACTTAGCTAGAGGAGAAAATGGCGAGCCGCTTCCTATTCGTCCTCGATTGGGAGCCACCATCCTGGACTTTGTCAAGCTGAACATTGAGAAGTTCTGGGGAGAAGACAAATCTGAGGTAGTCGACAAGGCGGAAGATTGGCTTCTTGTAGTCGAGAATGGATTCTGCATGCTTGAGGTACAACCGAAAAAGAAGGTCCTCTTTGCTTCCCAACTCCTGGAAGGAGCAACCAAGATATGGTGGGAGACTCACATCATAGGCCGAGACCTGACTGAGGAACCAATGACATGGGATGACTTCAAGATAATCTTCACCGCCAGATTTATCCCTGTTTCGGCTAAGAAGGAAAAGGAAAGAGAGTTCACCAACATGACTCAAGGAAACTCTTCAGTGGCAGACTTCAGGTGCAGGTTTCGAATCCTAGAGCATTTCGGGAATATGATGGATGAGGAAAGAAGGGTGGACCACTTCATAGAGAGTCTTCACCCTGCCATCATGCCCCATGTGATGGCAAGTAAACCCAAAACCTTCACCGAGGCTTACAACACTACATTAGACACGGAGAGGACTGTGATGCCTGCCCAGTTTCCACCCAATGGGTATTTGGGTTTCACTGAAGGAACTCAAGGTCAGAAGAACAACCACAAGAAAGGTCCAGGAAATCATCATGCTAAAGGAAGACAAGGAGTAAAAGGGAAACCCCATCAAGAGAACAACCGACCGCTTTGCCGCACCTGCGGAAAGGGGCACACCGATGAGTGCCGCTACAAGAAGAAGTCATGCTTTCAGTGCCATCAAGAAGGACACCTACAATCTATTTGCCCTCTTCCAGATGCAAGAAGACTAGGATAGGTAGAAACCCCACCAGTAGCAGCTCCACCAGTGGCAGCCCCACCTATAGTTGTAGCCCCACCTACTGGAGAGAGAAGACAAGCTCAGTTGTTTGCCATTGATAATGAGGAAGCTCAAGCTAATGCTAATCGATTGATCGAGGGTAATAACCCTTGGAGTTTTCTTTTATGTTTTAAGTTTATGCATGTATTGGTCTAATGTATGGTGAAAACTGATGTAGGCATGCTTGAAGTCATGGGACATAATGTAAAATCTTTGTTTGACTCTGGATCTACTAATACTTTCATTTCGAGAAATCTTGCAACTATGCTTTGTTTGGATATCAAGGATTTAGGGTATGTCTTGGATGTTACAACCCCAATTGGTCAGATCTTTACATCCCTTTTGAAAACTCCGGTGATACTTGTGAGATATCAAGATCATGAGTTTCCTACAGACTTTATCCTTCTTGATATGAATGACTTTGATGTGATCATTGCTATGGATTGTCTTTACACTTATAGGGCCAACATTGACTGTAGGGAGAAGAAAGTGATCATTAAGAAACCAGGTCACCCACCTTTTGTCATTAGGGGCAGGAAAGATGCCACCACCAGCCTGTATGTGTCAGCCTTGAAGGCAGAGTAGATGATGAGTAAAGAGTGTCAAGCTTTCCTGGCAGTAGTCACCAAGCCAGAACCCAGTGTGCAACCCTTAGAGGAAATAGAAGTAGTTAGGAGCTATGCAGATGTTTTTCCAGATGATTTACCTGAGATTCCTCCCAAGAGAGAGGTAGAGTTCACCATAGAGGTAGCCCCTGGGACAAGCTCTATTTCCCGAGCACCTTATAGAATGGCCCCTGCGGAGTTGCTCGAGTTGAAGAAACAATTGCAAGAATTTCTAGAAAAGGGTTTTATCTGCCCTAGCACATCACCATGGGGAGCACCAGTTCTTTTTGTAAAGAAAAAGGATGGTTCACTCCGAATGTGCATAGACTACCAGATGATCAACCAGGATACCATTAAGAACAATATCCTTTACCCCGAATAGATGACTTGTTTGACCAGTTGAAGTCAGCTTGAGTCTTTTCCAAGATCAACTTAAGATTGGGTTACCACCAGTTGAGAGTCAAGAGTGAGGACATCTCAAAAATAGCTTTTTGAACCCGTTATGGCCACTATGAGTTTTTGGTTATGCCGTTTGGGTTGTCCAATGCACCCAATGTTTTCGTGAACCTTATGAATAGTGTGTTTCAACCCTTCCTTGACTCATTTGTCATAGTGTTCATAGATGACATACTAGTTTACTAGGATGACTTAGATCAACATCGAGACCACCTAAGTAAAGTCCTTGATATCTTCAGAAAGTAGAAGTTCTATGGGAAATTCTCTAAATGTGAGTTTTGGATAGACCGAGTCATGTCGCTCGGACACATCATATCAGGAGGAATGATAGCTGTAGACCTAGCTAAAGTTTTAGTAGTATGAGACTGGCCTGCACCAAAGAACCCCTCTGAGATCCGAAGCTTCTTGGGGTTAGCAAGATACTATCGACGCTTCATCAAAGATTTCTCAAAGACTGCCTTGCCTTTGACCAGGTTGACTCGGAAGGATGTGAAGTTTGTATGGTCCGATATGTGTGAAGCTCGTTTTCAGGAGCTGAAGGAGAAGCTGACCACTGCACCAGTTTTGACTCTACCATCAGGCAATGAGGGTTTCATGATTTTCACTGATGCATCAAAGATGGGACTTGGCTGCATGTTGGAATAGAATCGACATGTGGTTGCATATGCCTCCCAACATCTCAAGCCCAACGAGGTGAATCAACCTGACAAATGACTTAGAGCTAGCTGCGATCATCCATGCTTTGAATATTTGGCGTCATTACCTATATGGTGCTACCTTCGAAATCTTCACCGACCATAAGAGCCTGAAATACCTTCTGACACAGAAAGACCTAAACCTGTGACAACGATGATGGATGGAGTACATGAACGATTGTGACTTCACCATCACTTATCATCCAGGAAAGGTGAATGTCATAGCAGATGCTTTGAGTCAGAAACAATGCTCAGGTGTGCAACTATTTTGTCCAGTCAGTGGAAGAGTTTAGAAGAGCTCGTAGAATGGTCACCTCAACCGTTAGATGATCGAGTTCGATTGGACAACATCCAAATACAGTCAGAGTTGTTGAGTGAGATTGTAGCAGCATAGTTGGCCAGTGGAGAACTTGACAAGATGAAAGGCTTTATGAAGAAGCCTCAAACCTGTCTTTCTTTGGGAATAGACGGAGGGATTAGATTTGAGAATCACATATGGGTTCCTAAAAACTCACCATTGAAGGGACGTATCCTACAAGAGGCGAATGGTTCTAAGTACATGGTGCACCCGAGAACAACCAATATGTATAAGGACCTATAGAGGTTTTTCTGATGGCCAGGAATGAAGAGAGATATTGCGGCGTATGTGGCCCGCTGTCTTACGTGCCAAATGGTGAAGGCTGAACACTAACGACCTAGTGGACTGTTACAATCTATAGAGATTCCAAAATGGAAATACAAGCAGATCACAATGGATTTTGTGGTGGGTCTACCTCTGACTAAGAAAGGTCATGATGCTATATGGGTTGTGGTAGATGGCCTTACCAAGTCAGCACACTTCCTTGCCCTGAAGACCACTGCCAAGGTTTCAGATTTAGCTGAGTTGTATATCAGAGAGATAGTGCGTTTGCATGGCGTAACCGGTTCCATCATCTCTAATAGAGACCCAAAGTTTACTTCCAAACTGTGGAAGAAAGTTCAAGAGGAACTAGGTATAAGGTTGAAGTTCAGTACCACTTATCAACCCCAAACAGATGGTCAGTCAGAAAGGACAATCCAGACCTTAGAGGATCTGCTGAGAGCTTATGTGCTCGATTGGGGTGGATCATGGGAGAAGTACTTACCTTTAGCTGAGTTTGCTTACAAAAACAATTACTAAGCCAGTATCAGGATGCTTCCATATGAAGCTCTTTATGGGAGATCGTGTTAGTCACCACTTCACTGGGATGATGTTAGTGAAAGGACCTTGTTGAGGTCAGATGAACTCCAAGTGTATGATGATAAAGTCACTTTGATCAGGAAAAGGCTAAAGAGAGCCCAGGATCGACAGAAGTCATATGCTGATGTGAAGCAGACTGATGTGCATTTTTCTGTGGGAGAACATGTTTTTCTGAAAATCTGACCGCTCCGAGCTATAGCTAAGAATAGAGGAAAGTTGAGTCCCCGATACGAGGGTCCATTTGAAGTGTTAGAACGGATTGGTGAAGCCTCATATCATTTGTCATTACCCCCTCAATATAGTATGATGCATGATGTGTTCCACGTGTCCAATCTGAAGCGATATGTGCAAGATCCGAGCCATGTGCTGAGCATTGAACCCATTGAGCTTCAAGGGAAGCTAACTTATCATGAGTTACCTTTGCAGATTCTAGATACCAAGGTGAAAGAGCTCAGAAATAAGAATATAGAGATGGTAAAGGTTCTTTGGAAGAACCATGGAGAGGATGAGGCCACATGGGAGCTGAAGACGGACATGGAAAAAGCATATCCTGAATTGTTTGTTTGATTGTTGAATTTTGAGGGAAAAAATCCAATAAGGAGGGGAGGATGTTATAACCCCATTTTTCTAAATCATGTAATGAGATTTGTAAATCTTCTTTTAAGAAATAAATGAAATCAATGGTTGATTTAATGGTTTGATTTGAATGAATTTCGTGCCTTGTTTTCTTAATGGGCCTTATTGGCTATTAAGCCCAATTGAAAGAAAAAGAAAACGAAAAGGAAAAGGAAAAGGAATTCAATTGGATAAAGGAATAAATAAGAAAATAGATAAAAGAAGAATAAAAGGCTAAGGAATATTTTCCAAAATGGAATTTCGAAATATAAAGGTTCCTTGAGGTTCAAGGAACTCAGGATAATGATATAATGGCAAAGGAAAGAGAAAATATGTGGAAAATATAAATAAATAAGTGTTAACTTGCAACTGGAGAAAAGGGCTTGTTTTATTTAGATAATAATCAGAATTTTTGTAGGATGAAAGATAAAAGCATAGACTAGGTTCCCTTAAATTTTGAATTAAAAAGGAGATAGTATTTGGGAGTTATTGCTTTTTCAAATTATCGATGAAGATGGCCGTTGGATCTTGATCCAACTGACAATGCTCATCATCAAAGTCCCAATGGGACGTGGACTGTGGAAGACTTACAAGGGAATCTTTCCCCTCGATTTCCACTCGATCCGGTGCATATGCACTCCTAGAAAGTGTTTCCCTGAGTTCGGGAGAAAGAGACGAAGGTTCTCGACCCTGGGTTGATGGCCTTTTGTCGAGTCTTCGTGAAATGCCCAACTGGGCCGAAGGTTGGATTAGCAGTAGGATCTAAAACCCTAAGAGAGACCCCCCATAGCCTATAAATAGACCCTCATGTGGTTGCTCTCACCCTCACGAACCTTGGCGGGAGCTCCCTAGGTCATTGCACCCTCTCCCACTCTCAATTCACCTCTCTCTGGCGAAGGCTCCACCGCGGCACCACCGCATCATATGGAGAAGAAAAAGAGGTAGGAGAAGAATGGGGACCATGGGATTGAGATCCATGGTGAACCCGCGCGCGATCCAACGATCCTTGGACAACACGCCTAAGCTCGCGAGGAGGGGATGATCAACGCGGAGCGTTGGATCAGGATCCAACAGACCAACGTTGGGAGCCGGGCGTGTGCAACCAGGTTAGTGGGGGTGATCATCAAGTAACATCAGATCAAGACATGGACTATGGGCACACTGATCGAATGATGATGAAAATTTGGTAATTCTTTATCTCTAATTGAAATTACAGAAAAAGGTTTTTCCTTGCTAAAATCATAGAAATAGCTAGGAATCTCTGATGGAAAAACTTTATACATGAAGGTTGCATAGAAAAATACGAGAAACATGATAAAAATAGTTTGGAGACTTAATTATATCTATTTTTACAAAAGTACCTTAATTTGGTAGAAGTATGTATCAAAAGGGTAATTTAAAACCCTAATTGTATAAAAAGGGTGAATCTTTGTAGATTAATAGGTTAACTTGAAGAGTATTAACCTGTTGATTATTAAGATAGAATTTTCATCTATTTTGAATGCAAAGTTGGTTAATTTAGGGTTTTAATCTTTCAATGAAGGATAATATATATAGAAACCCTAATTTAGGGTAAAAGAAGAGAAAAACCTTATTGATTTCGAATTATGGAAACAAGTTGTTAAATAATGATCCTAAGTATGATTAGGAGTAGTAAGGTGAGAAATTTAGGGGTTTTATATAGTTTTTATAAATAAGGATTCATAATGTTAAAAGTGGAGATAAAACCCTAATTTCCAAGGAAACCCTAAAATTAGAATAGACAACTTAAGAAATAAGATTAGTTTGGATAAATAATGATAAAAGGAAGTTTATATGTTTATTTCAGGATTTCTATTCATCTTTTCTTGCTTTGTTGGGTTTCCCTGCTTAATTGATTCTATCACCAAAACTACCATTACAGGTATGTGGTTACATTTATGATTAACCACCTTAGTTTCACGATGATTCTCGGAGATTTTATCGGTTGTTTGAAATAAACTACTTGGATGACTTTTATTTCATGCAATTATAAAGTGACTATGGTTATCACTATAAATATATATAACTGGCTTAGATCTGGATCCTCCTTTGTGTCTTTGCAAATGCTAAAAGGGTGACCTAGAGTAAGGTCTAGGCTATTATGAGTTAGAAATTGGGCTACCCACATGTAGTGCCATGAGACTCTTAGCATACCATGAGTTAAGGAGTGGGCTACCTATGGGTAGTGCCATGTGACTCAACGCTAGAAAATAATTCACCTGTTAGGTGGGATCATAAGGGGTATAATGGAGATCTACCATAAGGAAGGTAGCATCCAAGTCCACTCTAGGGACAACGCAGAGGATAGGATATACGTGGTTCACATAGTTATATTTAAAACGTAAATTTGTTTGCTAAACTGTAATTGTCTGCACTAAGTTGTTATGATTAACTGCACATTTATTGATTTCCCCCACATACCAGCTTTGTGCTGACCGACGTTTCGTTTGTCGGTGTTTTAGGTACAAAAACCAAAAAGGACAAACAATAAAATGTCATATTGTAAAATACGTGAATTAAAGTTCAAGGAGGATTAGTTAGAGTAGAATTCATATGTGGATAGAAGTTTAGAAATCCAATTTTTCAAAGGTATGCAAAATGTTATTTATTACAACTTTTCAGTATAGTCTGGTAAAGTTTGATAATTATTAATGTTTATTTGTCAAACCTTGATTTGGAAATTGGAATAACGGCTCTGACCTCCTGGTCTCCCTTATTTGGGGGTTACTGGAAGGCGGGGTCATTACAAACACCATAACGTAATGGTGTGTCAGAAAGAGGGAATCACACATTTCTAGATATGGTGTGATCAATAATGAGTTTAGCTGAGCTTGTGACTACTTTATGGGGGCATGCTCTAGAAACCACTACGTATACACTAAATCGAGTACCAGGTAAATCAGTTCAAAAGACACCATATCAGATATGGCATGGGAAACATCCCAAAATGTCTTTTATGAGGATTTGGGGATGTGAAGCTTATGTTAAAAGAATGTTTTCTGATAAGCTTAGTCCTAAATCTGATAAATGTTATTTCGTTGGATATCCTAAAGAAACAAGAGGAAAATACTTTTATTCCCAATCTGACAATAAAGTATTCGTTTCTAGGGATGCTGCATTCCTTGAGATGGATTTTATTTCCAAAGGAATTAGTGGGAGGAAAGTGGAATTCAAAGAGGTTTAAGAGCAATAAGAGAATATAGAACTGATAGATGAATAAGAGGAACCAAGAGAATCACAAGGTGTTGTCAAATCTCAAATTCCTCAAGTTACATAGGAACCTCATAGATCTAATACAACATGCCTTGAGCCTGAGAGATTTGGATATCTTGTGACTCAAGAAGGCATTGAATTGGTCATAGATGACGAGACAATAACCTATCAAGATTCTATAGACAGACCATAGTATGATATATGGCTTGAAGCCATGAAATATGATATGCAATCCATGTACACCAACAAGGTAAGGACCTTGGTGGATCCACATGAAGGGGTAAAACCCATAGGGTGCAAGTGGCACTTCAAGAAGAAGGCTGACATGGATTGTAAAGTACAAACCTACAAGGACAGATTGGTTGGAAAGGGTTTCTGACAAGTTCAAAGTGTTGACTATGATGAAAGCTTTTCTCCAGTGGCCATGATTATGTCCATCATGATCATGCTTGCTATTGCAGCTATCATGACTATGCGATTTGGCAGATGGATGTTAAAATCACATTCCTTAATGGGAATATTCTTGAGGATTTGTACATGACACAACCTGAGGGTTTTATAAATCCCAAGTTTGCAAATAAATTATGTAGACTACAAAGATAAATCTATGGATTTAAGCAAGCATCTCAGAGCTAGAATTTTCATTTTGATGAGACAGTCAAAGAGTTTGGCTTTATTCAAAATGAAGATGAACCTTGTGTGTACAAGAAGGTTAGTGGGACATAGTGACATTCCTCATATTACATAAAAATGGCATATTATTGATGGGTAATGACATCCCTACTTTACAAAAGTTAAATACATAGCTTGGAAATACATTCTCTATCAAAGAATTGAGAGAAGCATCCTACATCTTGGGGATACAGATCTATAGAGATAGATCCAATAGGCTTCTTGGACAAAGTCAAATCACATACATTGAAAAAGTCTTGAAGCGGTTCAACACAGAGAACTCAAAGAGAGGAACACATACCCATGCCACATGGAGTTACCATCTCTAAGGGTCAAAATCCCAATTCTTGTGAAGAAAGGGAACACATAAGTTTAGTTCCATATGCCTCAGCAATAGGATCAATCATGTATGCAATGTTGTATACCCATCCAGATGTCTCATATGCGTTGAGCATGATGAGCAGATATCAGTCAGATCTAGGTGATGCTCAGTGGATAGCTATAAAGAACATCATCAAGTACTTGAGAAGAACTAAGGATCAATTCTTTGTCTACGGTGGAGAGGAAGAGTTGGTGGTAAAAGGTTATACTGATGCAAGCTTCTAGAATGACAAAGATGATTACAAATCGCAATCAAGATTCATGTTTTTCCTAAATAATGGAGCTATAAGCTAGAACAGTTCCAAGTAAGAGACATCTGACGATTCTACAACAGAGGCTGAGTATATTGCTGCATCGAATGTGTCAAAGGAGGCTATATGGATTAAGAAGTTAATTATAGAACTTGGCATCGTTTCAAGCATCAACGATACAATTGAGATATATTGTGAAATCAATGGAGCTATTGCACAAGCTAAGGAACCTAGATCACATCAGCACTCAAAGCACATAGAAAGGCAGTTCCATCTCATACAAGAGATTGTACAATGAGGAGATGTAAAGATTTGTAGAGTACCAACTGAGAACAATATTGTTGATCCTTGATAAAGGCATTTTTTCAACAGAAGCATGATGGTCATGTTAGATTACTTGGGATAAGATTCATGGGTGATTGACTCTAAGTGCAAGTTGGAGTCTATTGGTATGTATGCCGAGAGAGCCAATCATATGATGATTGTAATGGAATAATTTGTAATTGACTTGATTAATAAATAAAGGCAAGCTTCCAATTTTTTTTTAATTCAGTTATGAGATAATGATGTAACATTATAAATGTCTAGAAAATAATATTACTCAATGACTTATGTCTTAAAGAACATGACTCGGAGAAATGAGATCATACGAATGTTAGGAGTACATATATATTCTCATTATGTCCCTGATCGGTTGTTCTTGTGGAAGATTGATAGATAAAAATGACACGTAAGATCAACATGTGAGTTGGTTGATGATAGAGTCTCATTAGTCATAATATGATAATATCAAACCAATCACATAGATACATGTTTGAGAATAGTGTAGACACACCCACCATGAGACTAACACATGGAAACCATTGCCATGGTAGTCATAGACAACTCTCACAGTGATGGTGGTGTTTGTGGTTCTTAGACCTAAAATCACTGCACTCATCACATATCATTCAGTATGCTTTGACACCATCAAACACAATCCTAAAACATAGGTTTTTATAAAGGTGATGATTGGGTGAGTGTGACACATGGGGACTGACTATGAGTGATAGAGATGGAATTTGTCCCCCCCTAAGGGAGTATGATATCCAATGCCTCTTGATTAGCATGACAGGATAAATGCATGGTTATGCACATGTAGGTCAATATGTGATTTTGAGCTTACATATATCTCAGAGAATCTTCTCTAGTTTAAGAAACAAGATTGAATGTTGAAGAGGGTGACTACTCCATGCCTTGAGTTCAAATTGGATATCAGAGACAAAGGAATTATATAAACACTATAACACTAAGCACAAATTGTAGGTTGAAGTTGTTCCTCAACTTTCCATTTACTTGGGTAGAAATGATATGTGACTAGGCATCGCTCATTGCTTGTGATGTCATAAGTATTATGAAAATTCACTACCAACGTAATATGGGACCTATAGGGTCAGACACATAGGTCTCGACCTAGAAGAGGAGTTTAATATTAAATGATGATTGAATTGATTACTAAAGCATTTAGGTATTCAATTCAGACAACTGATTGACTGACTGCACTATTAAATGATTGTCTCACAAAGTGAGATAACTGTCTAGACTGCCAAATGGTCGTCTCAAGGGTTGAGATGGGCGTTTGGAGTGTTAGGCTTATTCAAACTGAAATTGGCTGCATTCTGCTCAAACTGAAGTGTGAACTGACTGGTTCATTCTATTGGATCGATCTATTTGGCTCAGCTCACCAGACAACTATCTCGCATGGGCGAGATCACTCAGTTTGTGGGAAATTTGATTGCAATAATGAACTAGTGTTGATGACATGCCATGCACTAACTGCATTCAAATTGCCAATTTTTTTAATGCGATTGGGAAATTGTGAAATGACCATCTCATAGTACGAGATGACCTTCTGATGTTCTACATGACCGTCTGGGATGTTAGACGGCCATTTGGGTGTTTACAAGTTGTGAAAATTCAAGATCTTCTAATTTCCTCCACTCCTGCATAGACTGGGAACCCTGACCCAAACCCTTCCTATAAATAAAGGGATACCGGGGGCTTCCCAGAGCACAATATAGACAATTGAGAATCAATTGCTGTAAAATTGTCTTCCTCTCTAGCTGTGGTAACCAAGAGAGCCCAAGCAAGTCCTACCCAACTAGGGTGGGATAGTAAGGGAGAGAAAAACTGAGGATCACTGTTGTGGGAGAGCAAGTTGGTGACTAGTACACCAATTTAAGGGACAAATCCTTCATGTCTGTTCTAGTAGGGCAAAAGGAGTTCTAGGAGGTCCATGTGGACTTGTCTAGATGCAAGAGTCCTTAGGTTCTTGCCAGGAGGGCAACGTCAACTTGTAGTTCATTGCGAGACCACATGAGTCACTATAGAAGTTGAAAGATCTAGAGGGGGGGGGGTAAATAGAGATTTTTGATATTTTAAAAAATAATTAAACACTCAACCAAAGAAGGAGGAGGAAACAAGAAAGACACTTCAATGTAGAGTGGTTCCAACCTTTGAATCAAATGTTGTCACTCCACTACCTAATTGTCTCCAATTGGGATTTTGAAAGTGATTAATTTTATTTACCTCTCCAGGATGTTACAATAAAATACAACCAACTTCCTTGAAGTAGCATTATCCTAAAAGTAACCTTAACCTCTTTAAAGCGAACTTCTTTGAAGTAACACCAAGCCCTTGGTGCAACCTTCTCCTCCTTGAAGTAGATCCACCACCTTGAGATAGCCTTCACCTAGAAGTAGCTCCAACCTCCCTTGAAGCCACCTTCTTTAAGTAATCTTAAGAAACCCTAAAGCATCCTTCTTCACTAAAAAGTAGCTCCAATCAAGCCCCCTCAAGCAACCTTCACAACTTGGAGTAGCCAAGGAGCACAAGTAGCGTAACCTGTGAGTGGGGATTGGAAGAAAGGAAGTACACCAATAAAGTATTGTGCTTTGATCCTATATCAAGCGTTAGACCTCTCAAACCATTTAGGATTGACATTTCTTAGATGGTGTCTAAGAGGCTATGGCTATAGGACATGAATTTGGAGCTTGAAGAATAAGGTGGTAAGTGTTGATCAAATTGTGATGCAATCCATCAACAAGTAGCACATTTTTAATTTGAAGGTTTGTACCAACATTGCCTGTCCCAATAATTTTAACTTTGGTGTTATCTCCAAATGTGACTGTTCCACTCTTATTTTCTTCAAGTGTTTGGAAAGCCTCCTTGTTTCCAGTCAAATGTTTGGAACAACCACTATCAACCACCCAATCCAGCAAAATAGGTAGATTTTAGTACCCATGTGGTGGTCCTTTTGGTTAGGAGCATTAATTAAAACATTTCATGTTTTAGAACATCTTAATATGAAGAGTTCTTTGCAGGTTTAAAGCAATAAAGTGAAATGTAAACACCTATTTATTATTTCAATTACTGTTCTTGACATAACTATCCTCGGTTGAACATTTCCTCCACCAAAAGTGTTCTCAGTCGAAATAATTATCGACCGGGAGGATTTGTTAGAAAATGCAAGCTTTGACAAAATTCACTTTGGTGGATTGTTTCTTAGACCAGAAGAGGTCTCGGTCGAGAACTTTATCGAACAAGATGAAGTTCTATGTGTTTTCAATTCGAGAACTTTGTCGAACAAGATGAAGTTCTATGTGTTTTCAATAAGTTTATCAATTCCAAACAAAAAAGTTGTCATTTCCAATCAAATCATACAAAAATATGCAAGTTAAACCTTATTTTAGTTGCAATAAGACAATATGGATTTCAAATTAAAGTTTAGGTCAAATCTCAACTAAATGTTTCACGTTTCTAAGTTTGTAGTTTTGTAACCCAAACTAAATATGTGTCCTTATTTTTCTTGTAAGTGCACGAAATTGAATAATGTCCAAGACGTAAACATCAATGACAACAAATAAAATCAATTTCATTTCTCTTTTTAGCATTGTGGTCATAAACTGGGTTGTTTTTAGGTACATACAAGACTTTGGTCTTAGGTACTTGTATCTTTCTAGATCTTGGTTTTTGATAGAATTCATCTTTGGGTACATAACCTAGCCTCTCCTCCCTATTTGAATAGCTGAGCTTTCTAAAATTTTATCAAGAATGTCATTTTTTTTCAAGCAACTAATATCTTTTTGCATCTTAGCAATTTCATCCATTTTACTTTTAATGTCTAACTTTACTTGATCTAATCTATATAACAAGCTATCTCTTTTGGACAATAACATCATAATCCAAATGAGTGCACAAAATATATTGAGTTTGAAGATAATTTATCTTAGCAAGAAATTCAATCTTTTCTTGGCAAAGAAAATTATAGTTTGTTTGTAGAGAAAGCAACTTAGAATTATGATCATTGATGGATGATTTCAAAGTATCTCTTTATAAGAATTTCATTTTTTAGAAGAAAGAGCATATAATTTAGCATGCAAGTCATCATTTGTTTTTGTAAGCCTCTTAAATTTCTTCTTACAATCAACATATTTATCATGAATTTCTTCTAGACCAGTAACTAATTCTTCTTTAGATAATTCAAGAATGCTTACCTCACTTGAGTCTTCATTTTCATCTTTATTATACAAGAGACATTCAACTTCTTCCTCTCCACTTTCACTGTCAACACTTGATTCACCCCAAGCAACTTTGTAAGCTTTATCTCCATTGTCTTTCTTCTTGAAGGAAGATTTCTTCCCTTTCTTGATTTTAGGATATTCATTCTTTACATGTCCTTTCTTGCCACATTCAAAGAACCTAAGGGAAGAAGCACTAGATTTTTTTTTTAAATTTATACCTTCTATATTTCTTACCATTTACAACAAGTGCATCTTGTTCATCATCTCCTTCACTTGTTTCATCACTTTCTTGATGCTAACTTTTGATTGAGCTTTGTTTGTAGCTTTTAAGGAAATGCCCTTCCTTTTTCATTTTTGAAGATTGGCCTCTAGTCTTTCTTCTTCTTTAAGGGTGACTTCATGATTCTCTAGATTATCAATGAGTTGCTCCATCCTCATTGTGGTACGATCATTATCTTCTTCAATGGCTGTCACCTTTGGATTGCATTTTAGAGGAAAAGATCTAAGGATCTTGGACACCTGCACTTCTTCACTTATATACTTACTTAATGCACTGAAGCTTTTAACAATAGAAGAAAATCATGCATACATTTCACTAGTAGACTCATTAGGTTGCATGCGAAATTGTTCAAACTTTTGTTTAAGATGTTAATTGTGGTATTTTTGACTTCAGTGGTACCTTCATGTGTAAGTCAAAGTTTATGCCGTATATCATAAGTTGTATCACATTAGGATATATAATTAAACTCACTAATAGAAATAGAATAATATAATATGCTTACTGCTTTTGCATTTAATTAAACTTGTTTTACCATATCGGGATCCCATGTTGCATATTCAGTAGTAGGAAGTTCATAAGGTGAAGACACCATCCTCAAAATATCTAAGCTGATCCCTTGGAAGTAGAATTGCATTCTTATTTTCTAATAGGTGTAGTTGCTTCCATGAAGGGGTGGTAGCCATGTAACATATGTTCCTTCAAGGTTGTGGTCGCTAAGCACGTTGTCCCCTATTCTTCAAGACTGGTTAGGGCTCCTTGAAGACCTGATCAGATGCCAATTAAAAGATATAGAGGGGGGGTGAATAGAGCTTTTTAATACTTTTAAAAATAATTAAACACTCAACCAAAGGAGGAGGAAACAAGGAAGACACTTTGATGTAGAGTGGTTCCAACCTTTGTATCAAAGGTTGTCAGTCCACTACCCAATTGTCTCCAATTGGGATTTTAAAAGTGATTAATTTTATTTACCTCTCACGTATGTTACAATAAAATACAATGACTTTCTTTGAAGTAGCCTTCTCCTAAAAGTATCCTTAACCTCCTTGAAGCATCCTTCTTTAAAGTAACTCCAAACCCTTGGAGCAACCTTCTCCTCCTTGAAGTAGCTCCACCACCTTGAGATAGCTTTCACCTAGAAGTATCTCCAACCTCCCTTGAAGTTGCCTTCTTGAAGTAAGCTCAAGCAACCTTGAAGCAACCTTCTTCACGAAGAAGTAGCTCCAATCAAGCTCCATCAAGCAGCCTCCACAACATGGAGTAGCCAAGGAGTAAAAGTAGGTTAACCTATGAATGGGGATTGGTAGAAAGAAAGTACACCAATACAGTATTGCACTTTGATCCTATATCAAGCGTTAGACCTCTCAAACCACTTAGTATGGACGTTTCTTAGATGGTGGATAAGAGGATATGACTATAGGACACAAATTTGGATCTTGAAGAATAAGATGGTAAGTGTTTCTCATCTTTGTTGCTCACTAGACTGGATTCTCAAGTGTAGCTTAGGTACTTTATGTGTCCTAAGGCCTCTCCTATTTATAGGTATGGTTTCAAAGTTCTTAGGGACGTTCTAGAGAGTCTCTAGAGTGTTCTTAGTGCTTAACTAGCGTTAGGTAGACAATATTGGCTATCAAGGGATAATTTGTTCATGCTTGGAAGAACAATCTAGAACTCTGCTCGGTCGAAAAGTTTGTTGACTGAATTGTGTCTCGGTTGACCATTTCTTCAAATGAGCTTGGGTTTAAGGAAATTGTGTATCAACTTCTATTTCAAACTCCCAACTCCCAACCACATGGTCTAACGGTCATAATATTTGGACCAAGGTTGGGTCGGTCCACAACATTTTTGACTGAAACTCATTTTAGAGCACACATATGTAAGGTTTTGAATAGTTCTTAGATGTTCAACTGAGGTGATTCTCAGTTGACAAAAACTTCGACTAAGGGTGTCTCATTCAACTAGTTTCTAGATCGAGGATGTCCCTGTTTTATTCTTTTGAACCACCTATTAAGTGTGTGTTTTTATGGATGATAGTGACTCTAACTCTAGGGGGGATCCTAGATAAGGGTTATAAATGGATAAGGAAGATCTAACACTTGATTTAAATGATGTCAAGTACTTGTAAATTATATCTTTGTACAAGTGCTTACATTTGAGTACAATCATGAAAACATAAATAATTAAGCACATTTGATCTTCAATTTGTATTGATCTTCAACATTCCACTTAGTAGGATCTCCTTCTACCGTACACCTTGAAATACTCAAATAGCACATTAGATCCACAAGTATGAAATGTTTGTCATCATCAAAACAAAGGGTATGTTAATGTCCAATTTATCCAATAGAAGCTGTCTAGTCTGTTGTTCGTGGTGAAGACCAGGTGCTGCAAAGACACCATCCAAGAGCAACTAGTCAATAGTTGTGCATATACAACAATGAAAAAATGTCTCTAGACTTGCTGGTTTATGGGGATTATGGTAGATAATTTTTTTGTTTCTATTGCCTATTTTGTAGCCTTATTTCCCTACACCTTCTTCAAGGTATGGAAAGATAATGATGTTCTTGCAGGAAGATATGTGAGGTTAATGACCTTTAATCATGGTTGAGCCCTAGTAGAGGTGTAATAATCTTCATGATATGACAAAGATTGGTACCCTGCAATGTCATGATAAGAATTATCTCATACATTTTATATCTTCTGGAGTTGTGGTATACCCATGTTTTTATTTAGAACTCTTTTAGGGTTTGTATGTAACTTGATTGATGTAGTTAAAAGACACCCAATTGCCATTAACTAATCAAGTGAAACCCTAATCATGTAGTTCCATGTGTTGTAGAAACATTCCAGTGTTAGGACTTACTAGATGGTGAAATGGGTATTCTAGTAGAGAAGCTTGGAGTCACATATTGTTGAGTATGTGTGAGTTTAAGAGATTATGTGTCCTTGACATCCTGATCCCAAGGTTTTAGGGGACGGCTGCAGTCATGCCTCAGATTTAGAGAGATTGAGGCCCTATTTAGCATGACTTTATACCAAGAGAGGACTAGGACGTCTTACTAGTGACATGAACTATATACCAAGGGAGGACTAGGTTGTTTTGCAGCTTGACCTTTCATGTCTCTACAAACTCATATTAACTGAGGGTTGAAGAGAGCTTAAGATTCTGAATCTCCTAGATCTTGTACGGAATTGAATGGCACTTCAAAATGGCTAGTTGGAGTTGGAGTGGTATACCTCAAGCTCTCCATGGCTTAATAAGAGATGTAATCCCTCAGTGTAGCATATCTTCTAGGGTTCAGTGTGATTCACGTTGGTTATTAACCCTTGCCTTATTTCTTATAATGTTCAGTTGTTATATTATGTGGTAAGAGAAATCAACTATTTAGATAATGATAGATTTATCTGTTTCCCTAGATATCTCATTAGTCATGATTTTTGTAACTCCATATGCCTAACTTGCTTAATCTTTCTAATTAAATAACCTATTATATCAGTAACCATTGTTGAGAGTTATATCTCTCAATGGAGCATGGGATTCACCTCATGGGTCATCACATCTTTTTAGGTGATCATCAGTGATGTCGTCAGGTTTGTAGAGGTGAGGAAGAGCAGCTTGGATAGAATTAGGAGCGATAGGTTGGCTAGTAGTTAGTGTCCTAGATTCGTCCATGTACTCTCAGGTCTGGACATGATATGTTTGAATATGACATGTATATCGTCTCGAGTTTTTTCCTGTATGCCAATGTTTGTATGTGGTATGTATATGTGGAACAATATGTTTTATATATGTGTTGTGGATGAGTCCACGAGATAGATATGTAACTTCTTGTTATGGTATTTGTTGTTATTCAGGTTGTTGGACTCATATATAATTATCCCTGGACTTGTTGATGATGTTTAATTTGGTTTTAATTTGCCCTCTTTTCTGGTTATGTAATTAGTTAGTGATTTATTGCATGTTTTGTTTTGAGTAATATCAATTAGCATGGAAGTGCATCACAAAATATTAGGTGAAACCCTAATTATTAGATCCATCATATCCTTTCATTATGAACACTTAGATTAGATTAAGGCTCATCAATATTATAACAAGTTATGATCTTTGGTTTTAAAATCATGATCTTTGGTTTTAAAATCATGATTAGACATGTATGTGATTATTGGTCTAGAAACTGTAAGTACCATCATCGTTATTATCATCATCTTGATTATCATTATATTCAACAATATCATATTATAACATAAATTGAGAGATTTAAATGTATTCCAAAGTCAGAATTAGATAACACTATTTGATGCCTCAAATCTTGTGTTGCTATTCATGGTTTGATAATTACTCGATTAATGATCTAAATTACACATTATCTTAGTGTCTCTTGAAAACTTGCCTAACACTTCATATTTTGACTATCTAACAAACTATAAAGCCGTTATCCTTTATTTATGCACAAATTCCCTTTATTTCTTTACCTCATAACACAAGGACCTATTTGCAAATAAAATAGTCTCACAAACCTCTCTTGGGCCATGGGTTGCAACCATGCCACAAAGTCAATAACTTTATTATTCTATCAATTATAATTAAGTAGTTCATTTATTAATTCAAGCCTTATATTTATATATTTCAAATTCACCTAATTTGAGAATCTAACATTCATCCCTCCTTAAAAGGAACTTTGTCTCCTAAATTCAAACCTAGTAAGGTTAAGGTGAATAGTAACTCATCTTAGTTGTAAACCCTAGGGTTAGTAACCCTACTTAAATATCTTTAAAATATTTTATTGATATGAAAATTACTCATATTATTACTAAGATTCGTACCTAATTTTTATTCAAGGTATATCTACATTGTTAGTATCTACCTGATATAACCCCTCAGTGATTACATTTCCATTTGTGATTTCAATTTCACTCGGTGACTACCTTTCCACCTAGGTTCTCAACCTATTATTCATTTATTTCCTCATAAGGGTGAGGCAACACATCAAATCGTAGATTATCTCATTAAAACTCAACTAAAGTTATTCACTCTAATATGTAAATTTTAAGCATAACATATGTGTACCCAATCTCTCTCACTCATAATAAGATGAATTAAGCATTTGGATGCGGCCTAACAATAGATTTCATCCCATTCCAAGAGAAGAGATGGTGTACTCACACATTATTCTAAAATATCACATTTTGGTTGAATTATCCTCAACAACAATTCCAAACCATAAATTACTTTTAACCCAATAATATTTGTATTTAAAAAGTCAAGTGTCTTTCTCACTCTTTAGTTTGTGCATAATTTCATTATTACATGACTTCTAAATCTTTTACTTTTACACTTCATGTCTCATTAGTCGTAGTCATTCCCTCAAGGTCTCTAGTGGTACATGTATCTTCAGAGTGATCTCCTCTTGGCCTTGTGGCCCTTATACACTTAGGGAGTTCCTCCCACATTTACCCGTTGGGCCTCATGAACTCATGAAGGTGGCTAATCTCCTGACCCATGGTCCTCAGACAAACATGGATGGGTATCTCCTGACTCTATATTCTTATGCATTTAGGGCACGATCACCTCCTAATTTCATCGGTCTTATATACCTTTGATACCCCCTACATAACCTTAGGATTGACTTAGGTCTCTATATAGTCCAAGGTTTATTGAGAGAACATTATTTTACATGTAAGTCTTTAATCTAGATTTCCTCCATCTCTTAGGGTACACATTATTTACTTCATATCCCTACATTGGTCACATCATGACATTCCCTCCTATTCTTAGCCTCATACCGTCACCCACTTCCTTAGTGAATTTTCCTTATGTCCCTTAGAGATGGAATACTTGGGTTTATGGAATTGCACTCAATATAAGTTATTCCATGCTTTGTGGACTTAATTTCTAACTTTAAGTGACATTAAAGGTTACCTCAATTCTCAAACTTATTGGTCAACTCACCCTTCTAGGGAAGATTCTAACCTAGGGTGTCATCTTGACTCATAGGAGGAGTTTAGGCTCTCTTAGCCACAAACCATCCCCGTGAGTTTAGGCCTTTGTGTCCCCCATGAATCCTTTTTCCATTCTTCTGTTGACCCACCTCAGGTCGGGAAACCAACCCTAAATGTTGAAATGTAACCAACAATATCAAGCTATTATTATTAAATATGCATTTTCCACTATAACTTCTCAAGCCTTTTTAGCACATCCTATGGGAATAATCTCTCCTGGGGTATTTTACCTACAGTGGAATTAGGCCACCTTCCCCTCTAGGGGCTTGGTTCCATATCAGCCTTCCCATCTATTGGCTTGACCTTGTGTGACCTTCCTCTCCAGGGGCTTGGTGCTATGTCGACCTTCTCATCCATGGGCTTGACCTTTTGTGACCTTCCTCTGCATAGGCTTGGTTCCATGTCCACCTTCCCATCCATGGGCTTGACCTTCTGTGACCTTCCCCTCCAAGGGATTGGTTCCATGTCAGCCTTCCCATCCATGAGCTTGACCTTTTGTGACCTTCCCCACCAGGGGCTTGATCATAGTCATCTCAATGACGTTTTTTCATATCCAGACTTCTAGAGATAGAATGGTGGGTTAAACCAAGTTACATTTATATAATGAGTTAATCATAGGTTTCTTATGTTTCTTAAAACCCTTTACACGAATGCCTTGCTCCATATGCCTACATGCATGGGAGACTAGGTCACCTAAACTCATTTGAATTTTCTTTTTACCATAATTAGGGTTCATATGGGTAGGGTTACTATGTCACCACACTACCCCCATTTCCCAAGATTAGGATTTTGGGTTAGGGTTAGAGACTACACCTTGTATCATAGGGTTTCTATATCTCTTGACCCACTAGGGTTTTCCTAAACCAACCGTAGTCCCATATAGGGTTTACCCTAGCAAGGAAATTCCCATAACACATTTTTCTTTACTTTATCATTATTTCCATATTACATGTACATTAACTGGTGAAGGATGCCTTAATCCTACTTCTTATCAAAACCCCTAACTTGAGAGGAGGAGGGAAGTATCCTTTAGGGTTTATTAAGAAAAAGAATGAGATATAGATGAAATTAGAGATGAGAAGACTTAGAGGGTACATTACTGTAGGAAAACCCTAGGTTCTGGCTAGGCCCGTATCACAAAAGCTAAGGGGTCCTCCTATGCCAACTTAATGGTGTGGAGGAAAATATTGCCTACCCCCAAAACCATGATTCATTCTGACACCATTACCATCAGGTTATGTCCTAATAATCCTTATATTTCTATGGATTTCTTGAAACTATAAACTATTAAATATCATTTAAAAAATTTGGGGCTCTGATACCAAATGTAATGACCTCACTTTTCAAAAAATCCCAATTAAGGAAGGACCTTAAAGATGAGAGACATTATATAAAATTCCCAAGATCCAAATTTTAACAGATAACAAATAATAGAAAATAATTTCCATTAATTCAAAAATATTGTTTAAAATATGCTCCTCTAAGGAGTTACATGAATGTTTAACATGAGAACTATTACAACTGAGAAGAAGAATCTAACTAATCTTCCTTTACTTAGCTTTAATGAATTCAATGGATTTAATCTGATTCATCATATCTTGATAACTTAATATCTTGCGTTTACCTAAAATGACGTGAAACATAACAGAAATTAGTATATTGCTATACTGTGTACATGGGGTGCATGCAAAGGTGTTCAAGTAAGATAATAATATATAATCAGTCATTACTTGCAAATAAGAACTGGTATTTTCATCCCATATTCTAACCCAGACTTGATATGCTCTCTGGGGTGTGATTACTATCTGATCCATGATCATGTGCATGACCCCTTGATACATGTCATACTATAGTTTAAAATATGATATCTTACTTTATGTGGTCCTCATAGTGGTATTATAATTGAGCAAAATGTAAATCAACATCCAAAAATTAATTTCATCAATCCTCAAGAAATCATCGACAAACACCAGTAATCGATATTGTGAGTAGTCATAATCATAGCCACGTACCTTTTATATAACCATGCAAATATTATGCAGTTGATTTAGTCAATCTGATCAATAGATCCAAGCAATCAACATTTAGTCTGCATGTATGTACATCCTAAAGTCTCACCATCACATTATTCAGATTAAAAATCTTAGTCAAGTCCTAATAAAGGGTTTATGGTTGTCTAGGGTTTGGATAAGGAATAAAGATACAAACGTTAATTCCATTGCATATTAGGTGAAACCCTAATTTGGATCCATCATATCCTTTCATTATGAACACTTAGATTAGATTAGGTTCATCAAGATTATCACAAGTTATGATCTTTGATTTCAAAACCCTTATTATACATGTATGTGATTGTTAGTCTAGAAACCCTCAGTATCATCATCATCCTGATTATCATTATATTCAACAATATCAGATTATAATATAATTTGATATCTTTTAATGTATTCTAAAAGGTTAGAATGAGATAACACTATTTGATGCCTCAAACCTTGTATTTCCGTTCATGGTTAGATAACTACTCCATTAAATATATAAATTGCACATTATCTTATAATCTCTTAGAAAATTGACCAATATTTCATATTTTGATTATGTAAAAAACTATAAATCCATTATCTTTTATTTATGCACAAATTCCTTTTATTTATTTAGCTTGTGCCACAAGGACCTATTTGCAAAGAAAATAGTCTCATGAGCCTCACTTGGGCGATGGGTTGCACCCATGAAACAAAGTGGAGAACTTTATTACTCTATCAATTACAATTAAGGAATTCAATTATTAATTCAAGCCTTATATTTATATATTTCAAATTCACCAAATTTGAGGATCTAACAAATAGCACAACAACTATTCCAAGATAAGGAGTTCCAAGTACAACCAAAAATAAGGTAGACACATCCAAATTAGACTCAACTCTGTGAGGAAGTTGGTGTCTAATGGGGTTGTGGCTGTAGACTATGTAGATACAATTGAAAGTACAACCAATCCTTTGGTTAAAGGTATTCCTTTGGCCTTTGTTGAGAAATCCAAATTGAGGATGGGGCTGAAACCTCTTGTGATTCGTAGGCAGTAGCGACCCAAACTAAAAGAGTGGGGATCCCACAAATTGGGCAGAATGATATGATGCTATTAGTACATCCTTGGAGACTCCAACTAAATGTTTAATGTTGTGTAGGCTTCAATAGGGGATTTGGGATGTTTCCTGATATCAATCATGATTCTTGATTTGGATGCATGTCCTTTAATTCATTATTTTTATTCATTACCATTGTCATTATTGTGTTTCTACCAACTGATACTTTTACACCCAAGGTTCATATTTAAGACATCCGTTCACCTAGTTCTTGTAGGGGTCTACTTTGGATAACTTAGGCATGATTCAAATTGGAAGGTACCTACTTAAAGCACATATGTAAGACTGAGTAGTAGAGCACACTACACATTGGACTTTGTGGGATATTGCTAGTTGTATTATATTTTAAGCTAATACTAGTTGACATGGGTTAAGCCCAATGTGGGTTCAGCTAGTACATATGAGCTATGGAGGGAAAAGTAGTTTTTGTCTTTTGTGAAAACTAGAAATAGGACTGGGAAATTGCCATCTGTATTCCTTCTCTTTTATGTAAAACATGATAACTAGATAACTAATTAAATAATTGTTTAATTAATGCTTTCCTAAATTGGAAAGGAACTCCTAGTATCCTTTTGAATTGGAAAGAGACACCTTGTATTCCTTTTAGATTGGTAAGAGACTCCTAGTATTCCTTCAGAATTGGTAAGGGACTCCTTGTATTCCTTCCAAATTGGAAAGGGACTCCTCATACTCTTCTTATGTATGCACGAGTGTTTGTGTGATTGCCTCAAATTGGGAATATGATTGAGTGTGGAAGTTCTATAAATAAGGCCCATGGACTTATGGTTAGACACATGCCACATATATCAATTCTCATATCAAACAAATGTAAGACAACCATCCATCATTCTTGATTGGTTCCCCTACTGCATTATGCCTTCTATAGGTGTATGCTTCTCTTGTGGAGTTTTTTTGACTGAATGAGAGATCGTCTTCTCCATTCCTTGTTCCCTTGATGTGATGTATTGGGTTTTAGTACCTAACAGTCATAGAGATGTACCTTTAGTGTTGTTGTTTGTCATCTTTAAGTGAGTGAGATGACCTACTGCTACAGGTTCGTGACTGGATTAACTGGAAGAACAATGTGCATCCAGAGGATAGAGGAGTGTTGATTTATTTAATTAATGTCTCTCTTCTTCTAGAGAACAATATAGTTTGAATTTTCTAACTCAGTTTATTTTCTTCTACTACTTTGTTTGTTCTATCATTTCTTATTTGATTCTTAACTTGGCTTATAAACATGCTAATTAAGTACCACTTATTTGTTATTACTTGAAATGATGTTCTAAATTAAGCAATTGTTAACTAGTTGACCAACGCGCATATCTTTGTTGATTGATGAGAATGTGAACTGGGTCAATTGATGCTTAGATTGTTGTAAAGTAATTATGGAGCAATAAGATAAGGATTAATGAAATTGGGAAAATCATCAGACTCTCTGCAAACCACGAGCCATGTCCTTGTCTTGATGGTCAAATTCCTTTTGACCGACAAGAACATCTATTGCATTGCATACATCTAGAATTGGATACCTACTAAATAAAAAAAGGATGACAAATAATTGGTTCCGTTTGAGAGCTCGAAGAACGAGACTCAAGCCCAATACAAGTTCTTTTTAGCTTTGCCTGACAAGGATCGTGAAGCCTTTAGTTCAATGAGACCTTTATGACCAACTAAAATTTTGGTTTTGCAGCCGATAAAAAATGCACTAATGACTAACCCCTTTTTAGCTTGATGAGTCATCTTCATAAGAGACCGACGACCAGGAAACTTGCATGCACCGATGAGATTTTTAGACATATTGACTGATAGGGAATGTGGTCCTTTGATAGATAGAAATACAAGCATGGAATCTTTGAATGCCATCCTACCTATGAGCTTCCCTCTCCACTCCCATACTACAAGCCACTTGATAAATTATTTTTTGCTGTTAGATACCGACAAAGGGCCATCAGAGGTCGATGAAAAGCTAATTGTTATGGATGCATGCCTTGTGTTAAGCTCTCATAGGATGGATATAAGCCTTCTAATGTTGTTTCTTGGTCCCTACATGTAAGATCATCTCTTCTAAACCTTTCTTTATTTATATTTATTCCTTCTCTCATCTACCATGTTTGAGATCCATGGTGCTCTAAGTTGAAAACTTATGCATATAGCTAAAGAACCCTCTTTTCTTATCTCTTTGTTGTAGATACACTCTATTCTTGAGAAAAGGAGCTTGCTTGGAGATTTTGGAGGATTAAACTTGCATGTTGTTGCTATTTTTTGTATTTTCTTAATGAGACTTTGTTTTTCTCACTTGTATGATGAGAAACACAACTTTTGATGCATTTCTTACCTACTTATTACATGCAAAATATTAAACTTTCTCTAAGAATCTATAATATGCTAAAAGATGATCTTTTTATGCATTGTTTTGTATGATAAGCTGGTAATACAAATCTTTAGGCTTCATTTAGACCCTAAATATTGTTTCTACTATATAGTGAGTATTAATTTTAAGCATGTAAGAACTAAAATTTTAAATATAAGTACAAAGGCTCCTAAAAATACCATTTTTTGGAATTTTGGTACACAAGAAAGGGAAATTTGACCCACATGTTAGTCCTTATTATTTTATAGTCATTCAGAGGAAACAATAAAGCTTTTTTTACTATAAAGAATTGGAAATGTGTATTGGACGATATTATCTCAATTAAGGTTGTTTATCCATGCTAAGGTTTAACCTTGTTTTGGTCAATTCTTAGAAGTAGCATAAATTTTCAACCATTGGAGTTTTATTATGAAATTTTAGATGTTTCTTGTATGACTTCTTGATAAAGAAATTCCTACAAGTAGTGATTATTTTTATATTCTTAAAATCATATTGAGTATTTATGTGCCCTAAATAATGGCCTGGTCCTCTTTATGGCCAAGGATGGTTGGGTATGTCGTCATTATGGAGTAACTTGGAAATGTTTTATATCTTCTAAAAGTGTAAAACATGATTTATTTCACAAATAGATTGAGGTACTTTGTATGTAGCTTGATTTATGTATTAAAAATATTTAGATGTCTTAATGAATCAAGTATAATCCTAATCTATAGTGCAATCTGTAGTACCCTGTAACCGTGAAACTATCTCAGTGTTAGAACTTGCAAGTTAGTGAAATGATTAATCCTTGTAGCAATCTTAATTATCAGAAGGATCGTGGACTCGTATACTATTGAGTATATGTTGCTGCAAAAAGGGTTTAATTCAGATCCTAAGGTTATAGAGTGTGGTTGAGGTCGTGTCTCATATTTTATGTGATAGATAGAGGATGCGGCTGTAACATGGATATGAGGGTTTATACCCCACTTTTTGGTGTCATGGCCTTTGTACTCAAGACAAACCATATTTTTAGTGGGATCTCCATTGTGCCTCTCCTGACCTATTGGGTCATTGTATCACTATAGTTTATCATTTGTACTAACTAAAGGAAAGAGATCTTTAAGGTTCATGTCATCCTAAGATCTTATATAGGGTTGATTGTAACCTTGCATTGGTTAGCTAGTAGTTTGAGTGGTATACATCAAACTACCCAGGTTCTAATAAAATATGAAATCCAACCATATATGTTTGTTAGTTTGTTTGGAAAATCACATTGTATGAAAATTACTGCTTTCTATTTCTACTTGAATCATATGTGATTCCTACTGGAACATGTTTTGTTATCTGTATCTATACCTTATTTTATACTTGTTCATTGTATAGAATTTGGTTAGTTCTCCACCATGTTTTTATTTTACTTTAACTAATTTAATTACATAACCTACTTTTAAGCAATAAATGTTATCAATTTTTATATCATACTATTGGGACATGGGGTCTCACCCTATGGTTTTTCACATCTTTTAGGTGACTAGAAGTGTGGCTAAACCTTAGACGGTGAGGAGATTTAGTTCAAATATTAGTAGATCTAAGATCTTAATGTGAATTTAGATATAGTCCTAAGTCATCCATCTACTCTCAAGCTGGGCCAGGGGTTTGTAAATGATGTATATCATTATAGGTTTTTAGTCATATGCCATGTATGATGTAAATGTTGTAATTATATGATAAATAATACAAGTTGTGTCTAAGTCCACCAAACTATTGTAATTTACATTACATCATCCATTTACACTCAAATTGGGGTAGGGGGTTTGTAAATGATGTATTTTGACTCGGGTTTCAATCATATGCTTGTATTATGTAAATGTCATTATTATGTGTGATATATATTATGTGTTCCCTAAGGAATGATGATGCTCTAGATAAAATAAAGAAAAGCGAATGAAAGAAAATAAAGCAATAGAAAAATGTTAAATAAGAGATAAGAAACAAAGGTATGGAAGGAAACATGGATCGAGTTTCACAAACTAAGGTCTCTCACCAACATGCAAAACTCACACCCCTTTGTATACTCCTATCAAGATTACAAACAATCATCAAAAACATCTAATCCTTCCTATCTTGAGATTAGGATAGATCTATCTTTTAAGGTAGTCTCTCTCTCTCGAGATGATGGCCCAACAACCACAAAGTAAACCATATGACCGTTAGCTTTAGTATTCCAATATTTTCATGCATTCATACTACTCCATAACACTAGATAAGGTTGGTACTATTCTTTTGAGGTACCAATAATCAAACATCACAAGATGGTAACTAAGCATACAAGTGAAGTAGAAACAAGAGTATGGAGATAATCTTGATAAGAGCATATATATATATGTATATGTATGTATGTATGTATGTATATATATACATATACATATATATATATATATATATATATATATATATATATATATATATATATATATATATATATATAGACACACACAAACACACACACACACACACACATATATATATATATATATATATATACATCCATACATACATATATATATATATATTTATTTATTTATATATATGTATATATACACGGACAAGCTAGAATACGTTCGAATGTATCTGAAGTAGAATACACTCAAGTAGTTATTCATGATGTTATATTTTTTTCTTTCACAAGTCTAATCCATTTATCTTCTTAAACATCTTATGAATAGCTTGTATATAAAACTTGATCCCATTTGGACATTTATAGGTCATGTTATAAAGACAAAAAAAAATATGCATTTCAAATTAGTTTACGTCAATTGTTTTTCCCTTGGATGCCTGACTTACATCATCCAAATATGCTCAAAATTTGGATGTAGCCTAATTACAATATTACAATGAAAATTAATGGTTTACATTTTGCAAAAAAAAGTCTTGATATGCAAACACCACTTGAGTGTAGTGTGCGATCTATAGACTCAAATGTATTCTAGCCTGACTCTCTCTCTCTCTCTCTCTCTCTATATATATATATATATATATATATATATATATATATATACATACATATACATATACATATATAAAGGGACCCAAGTTAGAATCTCAGCTACCGCCTTGGCTTACCATCCCTACAGACGTTTGGACTCCGTCATAGGCTTGGGAGAGGGGGAGAGAATGCCTCTCTTAATACCATATATATTCATGTGTGCAAATTTGGGCCATTATGCAAGTATTCACATAGAATGTTTGAAATTCTATTTAGTTTTAATTTTGTCCCTTTTTGGTAATATGGTAAATTAGTGTTTAGTTAGTGTGTGAAATTTCAATAATCTCATTTTGTGTGGTGAGTGTCACATATTAATATATTTTGTGTGTACCAATTGGAAACTAAGATATCCTTGTAGTCACTAGTAGAACATTCTATTTAATTTCTTTTTAAGTATCACTTTACGACCATAGTTGAACAACTGGGAGGAAAATCCACCACTTCTTGATTACCAATGAAAATAATTAGCATGATTTAGTTTTGTATTAACTTCCTTCTAGACTTGGTTCCCAATAAATCCATATCTTTCTAGGACTTGAAGGTAATATGATTATCATGTATTGTGTCAGTGAATAACTCAATCTTTGGCTTGTCTTATTTAGTTTCATTATTATAGGTTCAACCATTTCTAAGAACCATTTTGTTGGGAAATAACAATTCAATCTTATTCTCTACATTCACCTTCATTTTCCTCATGATCATGGTTGGAATCCTGGAGTTTGGACCATGAAAACAAACATCACATTGAGCACAAGTGCGGGATCTAACAAGTTTGACAAAAAAGTTCCACCCTTGACTTAACATCAATATTGATCACGAATCTATAAAGAGAACTATTTTTTCATATTCCATTTTAGTGTTGCACAGACAAATATAACATAAAATAATATGTGTGTGTGTGTGTCTATATATATATATATATATATATATATATATATATATATATATATATATATATATATATATATATATATATATATATATATATATATATATATATATATATATATATATATCTGTGTGTGTGTGGGGGGGGATAAAGAGAGGAATTCTCTCCCCCTCTATCATGCTTGTGGTAGAGGGCGAATGCCTGGGAGGGTGGTAAACCAAGGCACTAGTTGGGATTTAAACTGGGTCCCTTTGTTAGGGGACATTGTGCTGTATGCTGTATGTATGCATGTATGTTTGTATGTATGTATGTAAGTATGTGTGTATGCATATGTATGTATGTATGCATCTATATATGTATATATACGTATACATACATACATACATACATACGCCGACAAGGAGTGGCTCAAGTGGTCAAGCACGGTGTCCCCTCATGAAGGGACCCGGGTTTGAATCCCAACTGCCTCCTTGGTTTACCACCCTCCTAAACATTGAGCCTTCATCACGGGCGTGGGATAGGGGGAGAGAATGCCTCTCTTTATCCCATACATACATACATACACCGACAAGGAGTGGCTCAAGTGGTCAAGAACAGTGTCCCCTAACAAAGGGACCTGGGTTTGAATACCAGCTGCCTCCTTGATTTACCACCCTCCTGGGCGTTCGGCCTCCGCCATGGGTGTGGGAGGGGGGGATAAATCTTTCTCTCTTAATCACATACACACATATACATACATACATACATGCCAACAAAGAGTGGCTCAAGTGGTCAAGCACGATGTCCCCTAACAAAGGGACCCGTGTTCGAATCCCAGTTGCCACCTTGGTTTACCACCTTCTCGAGCATTTGGCCTCCGCCAAGGGCATGGGAGAGGGGGGGATAAATCTTTCTCTCTGAATCCCATAGATACATACATACTTGGCTGACAAGGAGTGGCTAAAGTGGTCAAGCACGGTGTCCCCTAACAAAGGGACCCGAGTTCGAATCCCAGTTGCCGCCTTGATTTACCACCCTCCCGGGCATTCGGCCTCCGCAATGGACATGGGAGAGGGTGGAGAAATCTTTCTCTCTTAATCCCATATACATACATACTTGTTGTAGTTGGGGTCAGAATACATTTACTAAGTCTGATACATACATACATACATATACATACATACCGACAAGGAGTGGCTCAAGTGGTCAAGCACGGTGTCCCCTAACAAAGGGACCAAAGTTGAATCCCAGTTTCTACCTTGATTTACCACCCTCCCGGGAATTTGACATCCTCCACAAGCATGGGAGAGGGGGGAAAATATTTTTCTCTTAATCCCATACATACATACATACATACACCAAACGGTTGATAGACCAATTGGTTAAGTCTGGTGGTGCCTCATGAAGCATCCCTGGTTTGATTCCCTGTGGGCGACTAAGGCTGATTTACCCATCTCAGGAGCATCCTGGCTCTACTGCCTAGGTTGGAGAGAGGGAGAAGGAACCTTCTCTTACATCCAATACACACATACATATTGCTGACAAGGAGTGGCTCAAGTGGTCAAGCACAATGTGGGAGAGGATGTATGTATGTATGTATGTATGTATGTATGTATGTGTATATATATATATATATATATATATATATATATATATATATATATATATATATATATATATATATATATGCATATTGCTGACAAGGAGTGGCTCAAGTGGTCAAGCACAATGTGGGAGAGGGTGTATGTATGTATGTATGTATGTATGTATGTATATATATATATATGTATATATATATATATATATATATATATATATATATATATATATATATATATATATATATATATATATATATATATATATATATATATATATATATATATATATATATTGGTCGGTCAAAAATATGTGTTGCTATGATACTAAAACTTTGAGAATAAATACCCCAATACATGATAGATAAAAAATAGAAAAACTCATCTAAGGATCTATCCCCACGCAGGAGGAGAACTAGATCACTAGGGAGTAAAGCAAACACTAAAAAAGACTATCTAGATTATCGATCTAAATCCAAGCATTCCAAACAGATGAGGCCTTTTACAAGCAACAATTACATACATCTATAAACCCACAAATTGTAAGAGTTACTTGCACAAGACCAACCACCCATAGTCCTGCTTGAAGGTAAATCTCAAAACTTCAGACTTTTCCAGGTCTCAAACTCCAGGTTTCATACGGGAAGACACCCCATGAAACACCATGACAACTAATCAACATAGAAGATGGACAAGTCAAATAACAACATAATCGGAGCAAACTATAGCAGATAGCAAAATGAATACAAAATGAAGTCAAACCATCATACAAAGCACATCACCCGTAATCAATCAGAATACCCACAAAGTGTGGCGATGAGCCAAAATTAGGGAAATCCTTCGAGTTTCCATTCCTTCCCGTGACTCTGTTCGTAGCCCTACAATGATCATAAATATCATCAACTGGTAAAATCTCAGAGAACCAAGCCCAGAGGAGCTCGGAATAGCTATTCTCAGATAGCCATTGTTTACACAACAACATTCCATCGAACACCTAGAAGGTGTTCCTTCATGAAGCAATAGGAGGTCCAAGGAGAGAAGAAGAAGGATCTACCCCCCTTAAACCCAACCCCGCATGGAACCCACATGTGGCTGGAGGCCAACACCAGATGAAACAATGGGGTAGAAAAACCACCACACCGCTCTGGCTATCAACCAGTTGAATTTAAGTCCCTGAAAGGAACAAGTAGCCAAACAAGCAGACAGCCGGAGTGAAATGAGGTGAGACCATGAACTGGAGCATCGCCGGGCAGGTCAGAGAAGAAACTTGTGACTAGTTGCACTTTCCATCATGCTCCGCATTGCCGTGAACTCAGCCAGAAACACCACGGCGTCGTGAGCTTTTCTTCTCCTCAAGATCTGCTTGGACGACTGGTCGTCACAGAAGGCCACTAAATCGGGAAGGAGACGGCGATCGAGGTTGAGGAAGAAACTCGAGGACAAAGTCGGTGCAGCATCTCCGAGTAGACCAGCAAAAGTCCAGATGCCCATCGAGGAAGCCGTCACCACTGAGATCACCAAAGAAAGGAACAAGACTCGCCATTGCTGAGGAAGCACCAAAATCACTCGTAGAAAGGATGAGAGGATGCCAGTGAGGTAAGGAGAAAGAACCCCTTTCGTCAGTGGCGTGATGGAGCAACAAATGAGATATGGATCTGGGGTGGAGCAACTTTTCTCCATCCGCCATGATTGAGTAGATTGGAGTCGACTGAGCTGAAGTAGTTGAAACCCAGCCCAGATCTGAACCTCGCACACATCACATCACCCTTCCACCCCGGACATCTGAGGCGACTCCAACAATGACGGCTTTCTCCTTCCTCCAGAGGTTCCCTCCGAAAACTCGCTATAGCCTCACCTTGACAGTTGATAGGCTAGGATATATATATATATATATATATATATATATATATAATATATATATATATATATATATATATATATATATATATGCCTACAAGGAGTGGCTCAAGTGGTCAAGAACGGTGTCCCCCTAACAAAGGGACCTGGGTTTGAATCCCTATTGCCGCCTTGATTTACCACCCTCCCGGGCATTCGACCTCCACCACATGCATGGGAGAGGGAGGAGAAATATTTCTCTCTTAATCATATATATATATATATATATATATATATATATATATATATATATATATATATGAATCCACCTTGGATGGTGAAGAAAAATGAACACTATAAATTATTTGATCATTTGTATATTGGAGTTCAATCAGATGCAATTAACTTTTTTAACCATCATTTATGAACATAGACGAGTGAAAGGAAAATACTAAAAAAATAATCTATAACTCTTTTGCAAAAGTTGCTTTCTCTCTCTATGATCTCTATGTTCCATCTCTACGACTGAGGTCCATGGCGAAAGCACGAGGTGGCGAGGTAGCGCCCCCCAACCTCATCCTCCTCCAACCGAGCAGAGGGTTCCTGGGGTAATCTGACGATGGACTTGACCCTAGGTCGGAGCTGGGCGGCCGTTGCGGCCAGGCCCCTAGAAGTGAGGTGCATTCATCAACCAATTCCTAAACTGGGCGATCCCAAAGTCCCCTCTTTTAGGGCAGAAGATGATAATCTGTGGATGAAGATGTCGTCACCTGTGGTCAAGGAGATGGACACCTTCCACAAATGTTCGTTGATCGTCCAGGCGGTGGGGGCCAAGTGCATCCTCCCACAGCTCTACGGTTGGATGCTGCGCTCCTGGAGACCCTCGGGTGAGCTTCAATGCTCCCCACTGGTAAGCAGCTTCTTTCTGGCCCAGTTTGCATCCTAGGAGGATATGAAGGTGTCCCTAGATCAAGGCACCTGGTTTTTCGACCGCAAATTAGTCATAACCAGGCGATGGTCCCCCGATGCAGACATCTGACGAGCCTCCTTGACCTCGGTCCCAACTCGGGTGACCTTACCAGAGGTGGGACATCACTGGTCAAGGTGTGCCATCATCATTATCATCCATGGCATTGGCGAGCCAAAGGTCATCGACTTCCTATCCTCTGGGCGGTACGCTGGTGCGACTCATGTGTGCATCGAGCTGAAGACTGAAAAATCTCCTCTGCTTGTGGTCATGTTGGATATGCCTGATGGCAAGGATTTGGCCATCATGGTGGTTTATGATGCACTCCCAGAAAGGTGTGAGAAATGCAAAGTCTTCAGCCATTCCCATGGTGGATGCCCTGGCAAGAGAGTCTCATTCTCGGAGGCCCCCATCGAGTGAGGTAGGGACAAGAGCAGAAGGCCAACCCAAAGACGATGCCAGAATAGGAGCAGAAAACAGACTGTGACAAACCAGGCTGTCAAGCAAGAGACTGCAAACACATATGGTTAGGCATCCAACCAAGATAAGAGCACATCCACTCCTCTCACAGATACTGCGAGTGATGGTGGGCTCATAGATGAACCTATGATGGAGATTGTTGAAGCTTTTGTGAGAGTAGGTGGGCTCATAGAAAAACCTATGATGAAGATCATAGAGATCACTGAGAAGACCCTTCAGGAAGGATAAGTGGATGTAGGGGTGAGACTCAGGTCCAAGCCATCACTAACCAATTCTCAATTCTAGAAAATCTGGACCCAGATGAATTCCTGGATGAATTTTCTGGATTGGGATCTAGCAGGAGAAGAACTACCTGCAACAACAACAGCTGTAGAGGTACACGAACATCACCGAGAATGACCACTACTGGAAAAGGGGGGTCCAACAAGCATTAGATGTCCATCCTCTCCTAGAATGTGAGAGGGGCAACCAGGCCAAAAAGGTAGAGGAGGGTGAGGAAGATAATCAGGGATTTGAATGCATCCTTGGTTTTCTGCCTCGAGACCAGAATTAAGAGAGATTATAAGGAGAAGATAGTAGGGTTATTCCCCAGGGGTTGGGGAAGTGCTTCAAACCTAGAATAAATTGATGGAGGATGGATGGCTATGGGCTGGAACAAAGACATTTGGGATGTTCTGATCATTCATGAGACGGACCAGGTTATGGTTGCTAGCTGCATCAACCATGGGGGGTTCCATTATGTCGTGTCGGGAGTCTACGGCCATAATGACGAAGTGAGAAGAAGGCACTACTGGGAAACCATAACTGAGACTACTCAACAACCTGTCTCGCACGTTGTTATAGGTGACTTTAATCATGTCAGGCAGGCAGGGGAGAAGTACGGGGGTAAACCTATCCCGGATTCCATTTTGAGAAGATTTAATGAGGCTATTGATGCGGCTAGCCTCATCGAACTTAATATGGAGGGTGGAATTATGACCTGGCAGAACAAAAGGGTTCCGACGCATAGGATATCTAGTCACCTGGACATGGGGCTGGTTAATGCGGTGTGGTTGGACATTTTTGCGGAAGCTAATGTTTGTCTGGGTGGCCATCCCAATAGTGACCATGCCTGGCTGTTGGTGAAGCTGGACAACACTGTTATGAGAAATAGGACGTTTAGATTCTTGAATTTTTGGGTGGATTGGTTGGGTTTCAATGACATTGTTCTTAAAGCTTGGGAGGAAAGAGTGGTTGGCAATCCTATCTACTTTGTAGTGGAGAAATTGAGAAGAACTAAAGTTGGCCTCAAGGATTGGTCGAAAGGCCTTGTAAACATGAGAAATCTGGTGATAAAAGCTGAAAAGGAGTATAGGGTGGCAGCTCTCATACTGAGAACCCACCCCACTGACACAGATAAAATCAAGAAGGAGCATAAAGGAACCAAATGTTCACAGTTGGAGAAGGCGGAGGAACTCTATCATTGGTAGAGGAGAATATTGAAGTGGATTAGTGATGGCGATCGCAACACCAAAGTTTATCATAATGCTACTAAGAAAAATCACATGAAAAACTGCATCCATGGCTTGATCTAGGCCGATGGTTCAACCACCAGAGGGCCTAACGAAGTGGCAGATGAAGTGGTTAATTTCTTCATAAACCTATACAATAAGAACCACCACACTAACGAGTGTATTCTCCCAAGTATCATGGTAATAGACGATATGAACAGAAATTTGTGCGGTCTGTTATCGAACCAAGAGATAAAGGATGCAGTGTTTAGTATTGGCCCTTCCAAAGCTCTGGGGCCGGATGGCTTCAACGGAAGGTTCTTTCAGGCTACCTGGGATATCATCAAGCGTGATGTTTTTCATGCTATACGATGGCTCATGGTTGGAGGCAAGATGGTTAAACAAGTCAACCACACCTTTGTTAGACTCATTCCTAAGACAAACCTTCCGGCGTCGATGGTTGACTATCATCCCATAGCCTGCTGCTCAACCTTCTATAAGATCATATCCCAAGTCCTATCGAACACACTCAAGAGGACTCTACCATATGTCATCTCTCCTAACTAGCTTGCATTTATTTGGGGCAAGTCTATAGCTCATGGGGCGCTTCTTGCTTCTAAGTTCCTCAACTCCTTCAACCAAGCAAAGTCTACTAAGAAAGCCTGCTTTAAATAAGACATCAGTAAATCTTATGACCACGTCGAATGGTCTACTCTATGGAAGATCATGAATGCTATGGGTTTTTCTTGCAAATGGACTAATTTGATCAAACAATGCGTTGAGATGACTTCCTTCTCGGCTTTGGTGAACGGGGTTCCCATGGTCTTTTCATTGCATCTAATGGTCTCCGTCAGGGAGACCCTTTATCACCCTTGCTATTTACAATCATTATGGAAGGCCTATCTCACATCATTAACAAGGAGGAAGAAGAAGGCAAAATCAAGGTTTTCAAACTCAGAAATACGCCTACCATCTCTCATCTAGTGTTCGCTGATGACGTTACAGTTTTTATAGCTGGTCATTGCAAATACCTACAGAGGGTGAGAATCACTCTGGAAAAGTTTGGGAAGCTAACTGGTCTTTACATCAGCGCCATCAAGTCTAAGGTGTACCTCTCCCACTCTTGTGACAACATACGTGGTAGGCTCAAAGCTGCAACTAGTATGACCCGAGGGCATTTCCCCACAAAATACCTTGGAATTTCTTTATCGGGAGGTAGGGGAACAGGTAAAGACTTTGGGAAACTTGTGGATGATCTCTAGACGGCCATTGACAAGTGGGCTGGGATCTCGATGTCCTTCACGGGGTGTCTGGTGTTGTGCAAGTATGTCTTGACGTCTAAATTCTGGTTTTGGTGTAATCAAACTGAGCTACCCTTGTTCATTACAGATAAAACTCGGAGCCTCATCAACGGGTTCTTGTGGGGTGGTAAGGCCCATGGTGTTGCATTGGACACCATTGCTAGGGACCTGAAGTAGGGCAGTCTGGATTTGCATGACATTAGAGCTTTGGCGGAAGGCTCTACACTCAAAAGAATTGATAGGCTTTTGATGGATACTGAATCCATTTGGTCCAGGTGGATGAAGTGACGATACGTCAACCTGTAGAGTGTTGAAGGAGATTATGGGTGCTCTCTTACATGGTGGAGAATGAAACAGGGGTGGACAAAAGTGAGGAGCAAGTACTTGTTTGATGAAAATGTTGTGTGTACAAGAATAGCAGAGAAACCTTAGATTCTCAAGTATCTTGGACCTGAGGTACTGTGGGCAAAGCTGCTCTGGAACTGGCACCATTCACCTAAGTGGAGATGTTGCTTGTATAGAGCGATTCTGGGCCATCTTCCCACTACTGATAGATTGATTAGGTGGGGGATGGAGGTGAACCCCCTCTGCCTTCTGTGCAAGTCTGAGGAGGAATCACATGGTCATCTTTTCTTCTCTTGTTCTTTCTCCAGATATGCTTGGACTCACTGGTCCTTGAAATGCGGGTGGGGCGGGTTGCCACCTCTTTCGTTGGCTGAAGGGGTTTCTTGGATCATGTCCCTAACTACTAGGAACAAGAACATGTTGGCATTCGGGGGAACATGGATGGTTTCCATCATCTATCTCATATGGTAGGAAAGGAATAGAAGACTTCATGGGGGTGATGAGGTTGATAGAGTGGCTTGTTTTTACGATATCAATGAGAGGATAGTCATGGTTTGTAAGGTAAGACCCGATATTTATAAGGGTCTTGACCAAGTTGTCATATTACAGTGGGGTTTTTTGTAGTTAATCTCCCCTGGTCTTGACCGTGTTGTTTGACTACAATGGGGGTTTTGTAGTTAACCTCCCTCTGTACAGTATAGGCTCACCTATACTTTTCTTTGATTAGTAATACTTTACCTTATCCAAAAAAAAGGAAAATACTAAAAAATACCATTGAACAATATTGTTTAAGGAATTCCAAAACATGCTAATCATATCTAGGTTAAATTATAAAATATCTCTTTCAAGTAATTGCATTAACAAAAAGCATATCATGAGTATGAAGTATGGAACTACTAAATAATAAGCATAAAAGTTGAATTCATATCTCATCTTGAATTTAGTCATTGTTGTTTTTGACCTAGAGTTACTTGATATATAATCACCATGTTTTCTTCTCCTATAAATGAGTCTATAAAGCATCTAACCCAACTTAACCTTTAATAATATTTTATTACCACATTTGTATGTTATGTTTCCTTAATTAAATGATTAATTAGTTCTTAAACCAATTTATAATGATAAAAATCTTATTTAGTTCAATTTTCACTTTGTTTACATTAATTTTTTAATTTCATGTACAATTGTGGATTGATATGCTATTTCACATAATTGAGGATACAATGGAAAATTGAGTGAAATTGTCTAACTTCATGTTATCCTTCATAATTGTTCTTAATTTATTTGATTTGGAAGATAGAACTTGGTACGATTAGGGTTTGTATCTTGGGTTTTAATCTAAATCTAATATATATATATATATATATATATATATGTGTGTGTGTGTGTGTGTGTGTGTGTGTGTGTGTGCGTGTGTGTAGAGAGAGAGAGAGAAAGAATGGCTCGTGCTTGGAAGGAGAGTGACCCTGGGGCGATGGGGGCAAGGGCACCCTCGTTTGAGCAACAATGTCCAGATCAGGAAGGAAAAAATGGTGGATCCCATTGATCTAGAAAATGATTTAGTGGAGAGTGTTCTTACTACTAGATTCTCCCAATCTCTAAGGATGAAGACAATATACAACAAACAAATGTCACACTAAAGAATGGAAGACTTTTCTACCCTAGATCTGAAGCAGTTGAGAATGGAACTCTTTGAAACTATTGTGTAATGGGCTATGTTATCAACTTTAAACCTCATCCATGCACTTTAGAAAATGATTTGTATTCTCTTTGGAATCCAAAGGACAAGCTTGAAATCATCAATAGAGGGAACAATTTATTTCTGATCAGGTATTCCACTGTTGATGACATGAAGTTTGAAATGAACGGAGGGCCCTGATTTGTCAAGAACATACCTATGGTTCCGATGAAAAGGAAGCCTAGTAATCCATTGACAAAAATGAAGCTGAACATGTCCTAATTTGGGTTAAAATCTTCTCTCTACCATTAGAGATTTGGGACAAGAAGATGCAAAAACGGATTGGATCTGTTTTGGGTTTACCATTGAGAGATGATGAATAAACAATTTACTACATTAGAGAAGATTTCACTAGAATTCAAGTTCTATTCCAAAGTTCCTACTCCTTTCATGAATCCCTTTAGATTAAAAGTGATGAATGTCACATGCATAAAATCTAGTTAGAATATCAATGTAAACCAAACATTTGCAGATGTTGTGGCTTGTTTGGTCATGAAGGGAACTTCTATTGAGACTTGAAGAACAAAGAGTCCGAGAAACTTGTTTAGGAAGTTACATCTGAACCTATTCCAACTATTGATAAAGAGCTCAATGAAAAGGTAGTAGAGAAACCTAGATCTATTCCTTCTTCTTCTTCTTCTTCTTCTTCAGTTCAAGTGTTTGGTGAATTTCCTCCTCAGAATTCAGAACTAATAGCTCAAGATGGTTCACCACCGTGCATCCCAGAGGTAGACACAAGTCCCAACCTAGAGTTTTAAATAAGAGTGCCACTGGAACCTCTTAAAGACTCATTAGCTATCTCTTCTCTCTTATTACTAATAGATTTAGAAACCTGGAAGTTATTGATAAAAATAAAGAAGCCAAAGCCAACAACTCAACTGATCAATTTATCAAATGATCATAAATTTGAAAATATCCTCTTGGAATGTGAGAGTCCTCATTAACAAGGTTAGAGGTGCTCAAGATGAGCTTAATAGGTTCTTCAGTCACATCATTGTTCTCAATGAGACCAAGATCAAGAACAAAAAGATAGAAGGTTTTATGAATATCTATTTTTAGGGATACAATTACATCTCCAATCACGATTCTCACCCCTTAGGTAGAGCCTTTATTTTGTGGGGACCATAGGAGTGTGACATTATCAATATTGAGGAATGTGATCAATGCATTGACTTAAGGCTTTTGGTTGATGGAGAAACTTTGTTGCTATCTGCTATACATGGTCATAACCTAGACAATGATAGAAAGATACTCTGAAAATTTGAAAAATTATCGCTCCATATTAATGATGAATTGTGGCTGATTTTGGGTGATTTTAACTCTGTCAGGAAAGGATGTGAAAGGATTACTATCAATTCTCCTTCAATTAGGGCTATGGATGACTTTAATGGTTGTGTTATGAACTATGTTATTTTTGAGCTTGAAATGAAAGGTCCTTTATACACCTAGGATAACCATAGTCTGGAGACAAGTTTATTTGTTCCAAGATTGATTGGGTGCTCTACAATTTCAATTTCCTTAATCTTATGCCTGAGTTTATGGAGAGGTCATATCAAACATTGTCAGTGATCACAAAATTTGTACTATTAGTAATAAGAGTCTAAGAACGATCAGGTCCCCCTTTAGATTCATTCATTCTTGGGCTCAAAAAGAAAGTTACCATGAGGTTATAAGAGAAAGTTGGGATACTAACTACAATGGATACTCTATGTTTCAAATTTATAGGAAGCTTCATAATACTAAAAGGAATTTGTGGGAGTGGAATAACTGTAAAGCTGAAAATTCCATGATACTGCTAGGAGATTCAAATTTCAAGCTAGAATTTGCCAAGAGTAAACTTATATGAATCATATAGATAGCTAGCTTCGAGAATTGGCCATTATTGTAAGGAAGAAAGCCACAACTGATTCGATACATGAAGAGGCACTTCTAAGGAAAAAATCTAGAGTTTTGTGGCTTAAGGAGGGAGATTTGAATACAAAATTCTTATACTCTTTTCTGAAAAATAGAAGACACACAATTGTATTAAAGCTCTGAATGTTAATGGCAATATCACTTGCAATCTTGCTGATATCAAAAATCATGTTCTAGATTACTATTCTAGTCTATTCAATTTCCCTTTTCATGCATTAGGTGAATTTATCTCCCAAGGCACAACCACAAGCTAAATATTACTCCAAAAACAGTCTTATAGAAAAGTTACTCAAGAAGAGATTGATTCTATTATTAAGTCTCTGAATTAGGATAAGGCCCCTAGGCCTGGAAGCTTTAATGGCCATTTGATCAAGAAGTCCTAGGAAATCATTGGCCCTGATATCAATTAAGATATTTAGAAATTTTTCAAAAATGGTAAACTTCTTAAAGAAGTAAATCGTACCTTTATTACTTTAATTCCTAAAGGCATTGATTGACATGAGCTCAAGAATTGGAGACCGTATCCCTCTTTAACTCTATTTACAATTTTATCTTGAAGATTCTTGCTAACAGACTCCAAGGAGTCCTTCCTTATCATTGATTCTGAGTAGTGTGCTTTCATAAAGGGTCATAATATCAAAGATGCAATCCTCCTCTCCAATGAGATTATTCATGATTTCATTAGAAAGAATGTTGGAAGTAAAATGTGTATTAAGGTTGACTTGACAAAAGAAGATGACTCTGATAGCTGGGATTTCTTATTTTCTATTATGAATCCATGAACTTTACTTCCATATGGATCGAATGGATATATGAAATCTTCTTCACCACTTCTTATAAGATTCTACTGAATGGGGAGTCTATGGCCCCCTTCTTTCCCACTAATGGCATTCTCCAAGGGGATATTATTGCACCATATGTGTGTTTTATTTCTATGAAAGGTTTGTATAATATGATTAAATACAAAGTCAATGATAAGAAAATCATCCCCATCAAGGTGTCAGATGACCTATCTATATCCCACCTTATATTTGTTGATGATATTATGTTGTTCTGTGAGGTTGATTCTAACAACATAGAATAGATCTTGGAGCTTTTGAATAACTATGGTGATTGGTCAGATCTTGAAACCTGGTAAGAGTGAGATCATCTTCAGTATGAGTGCAAATAAGGAAGCAGTGCAAGATATTCTCAAATTTCCTAAATGTAAGATCCCTTCAAAATATCTGGGAGTCCTTTTTTTTACTGGAAAGTTAAGCAAGGATTACTGTACACCTATTTTGGATTGTATGAAGAAAAGGTTGGAAGGGTGGAAAGAATGGACTCTATCATTTGCTATGAGACTTGAGCTCATTAATTCCACACCGATGGCTATCCATATTCACTGGACTTTTTCCATTTCCTCTTCCAAGCTCTGTTGTTGGAAGTATTAAAAATGTGTTGGGATTTTCTTCGGGTTAAAATTGAAAACAAAAACAATCTTCACCTAGTTAAATGGAACCATGTTACCTATACTAAAAAGGAAGGAGGTTTGTGCATTAAAAATATTAAGGATGTTGTTAAAAGTTATGTTATCTTCAATGCCTGGAATGTGGCTTGTAAGAAAAACTCTCTATGGATTAAAGGAGTCAACAAACAATATCTAAAAAAATCTTCCTTCTGGTATGTCAAACCTGTCCCATCTATGTTGTGGTTGTTTTCTAAACTTCTGAAGAAAAGTGATTTTATTAGACAACTTGTCCATTTTCATATTAGTAAAGGCAAGAGCACTAAATTTTGGCAAGACCCCTGGGTTCATAATGATCAATTTGTCACCGACATTTTAGGGAATGAAGCAATTCTTATTTTGGCTCTTGTATTTATTGTTGGGATGAATTCTTTATCACTGTTGGTTCTTGGAAATGCTTTGACAATAGGGACAATTAGAACCTGGACATAATTCTTAATGCGACTTGTCCACCTATAGGTGGTGATGATTTTATTCTTTACATGAACTTAAGATGTCCATCATTTAAGATGATTTGGAACAACACAAGAAATTATTAAGAGCCTACTGACATTGCTATCTGGATCTAGAGTAGTCATATTCCAAGGAGATATTGTTTTCATCTATGGAAACATATGCTCAACAAGATTCCCACTGGAGATTATGTGAGGAGAAGGGGTTTCCAAACAACGTATATGCACTTTTTATGCAGAAGTGCTTATGAAGACATTGAACACCTACTTTTTGATTGTTCATATGTTACAAGTGTTCTTCAGGTTGCTAATGAGGATACTAGTCTTTCAGTTTCTTCTAAAAGATGGGAGGATCTTACTAATACTCAAAGCCTAAAAAAGAAGTTTTTTCTCATTCTCATTCATTACGATACCTGGACGTAGAGGGATCATCATGTTCATGCGAACAAGTCCTTGATTGTTGTGAAGCTTTGGAGTCTCATCAAGAAAGATTTGTATGGCTTGATTTGATGGTGGTTTTGATGATCAGTCTTTTCCATGATTCTTTATGTTGATGTTTTCTCAGTTCTTTACTCTTTTTGGGTCTCAACCTTGTATAGATAGAGATCTATCTTACTGCCAATCTTTTCTTTCCATGTTGTACAAACTTTTTACAAAAAGAAAAAGAACTTTTCAAGACCATATATATATATATATATATATATATATATATATAAGGTGCGAAATTAAGGGACTAATATGATTATATTAAATGTTCAAGTCAGTGAAACTTTTAGCCTAATTTCTGACATTTTGATTAATCTGGAATTGCTAATTTCTATGTTTCAATTAATTTTTTTTATTTTCTATTTAAAATAAAGAATCAATCTTCAAATGCCCAATTAGTTCAATAAGATTTGTTGGTATTACCTTGTACTCTATGGATTTGGCCCTAAAGCACTACATTTATGTTGGTATGTATGCCCTAAGAACTAATCATGGGATGATTGGTGGGATACATTAAGATTGATTTGATAAGCATCAAAGGCAAGCTTCTAATTCTTTCTGGTTCAGTCATATGAGATAATGATAGAACAGATTGAATGTCTAGAGAATGACAGTACTCAATGATGTATGCTTTCAGGTTCAGGACCTGAACGATGAGATCATACATATGCTAAGAGTTTGTACATTCTTATTATGTCCCTAGTCGGATGTCATTGTGGAAGGTAGATAGACAAGAATGACACAGAAGACTAGATTGTGGTGTTGGTTGATGACAAAATCTCATAAGTCATGAAATGGAGACATCAAACCAAACACATAGGTACTTGTTAGAGAACAAGTTTACCGAACAGACCCACTGTGAGTTTGACACATGGAACCATGACATGGTAGTCACAGTCAGTTCTCACAGTGATGGTGGTGAGTGTGATTCTTTGACCTAAAATCACTACACTCAACACATGTCGTTGGGTACACTTTGACATCATCAAACGTAGTCCTGAAACATGGATTGTTATAAAGGTGATGATTGGGTGGCTTTGACACATGGGGCTTTTGAGGGGTGAGTGATAGATATGGGATTTGTCCCTCCTGAGGGAGTTTGATATCCATGGCCACTTGATGAAAAGGATTGAGATAGGCATGCACACGCATGTACGTGAATCAATATGTGATATTGATGTCATACATATCTCCTCTGTTCTACTCTGAGATCAAGAAAGTGAATGAACGTTAACAGGATGATTGTTCCATGCCTTGAGTTCATTCGGGATATCAGTGACAAAGGAATTATACATTCACTCTAACACCATACATGGATTGTAGGATTGAAAGTTGTTTTCCAACTTTCCTTTTCACTTGGGTAGCACTGATGTGCGACTAGGCACCGCTCTTTGCTTGTGAAGTCATAAGTGTTATGGACTTTCACTGCAAATGTGAAATGGACCTGTAGGGTCACACTCATCAGATTTAACCTAGAAGAGGAGTTTATCCACAAACGATGTTTATATTGATTACTAAAGGAGTTTAGTAGTTCAATTAAACACTTGATCAATTGATAACACAGTATCATAGTGTTCAAGGTGTTGGACCGATTGATTAGAGTATCAGATTGATTGAAACTGCGATTGACTGATTTGCACAATCTGCTGCCCCAACCGATCGGCTCACAGGGTTAAACTGATCGGCTCAGGTTGGTGAACCAATCAACTCATGTGATGAACCGATCGGATCAAGACAGAGTGAACCAACCGGTTCAAGGATTGAACCGATCGGCTTAATTGGTCCAACTGAGATTGTTTGGAAATTTAGAAGACTATTTTGCAAATACAATTTGTTTCACTTGTACAAATTCGATTTGGATAAGGATTAATATTTGATTAATAGGAAACAAATATGAAAGTCAATTTGAGTTGGATCAGGACCACGAATCAATCGACTCAAGTCCCAAATGATCGGCTCAGGACCCAAAATGATCATTTTAGGGTGTGAACCGATCAGTTCAGTTGGCGCAAGTTGCTTGTTTTCTGGAAAATCTCTATCCCTTATACTCCTGTTTAATCCCACATTGCCCGGGGTAGAGAACCATGTCCCATGACCCTCCTATATATATAGGGGTAGTGGGGGCTTCTCAGGTGAACAACTCAGAACACCCATTTCTCTACAAATTTGTCGTTCTCTCTGGTTTTGGTAATCGAGAAAGCCCGAGTAAGTGCTACTCGATAAGGGAGGCACAACAAGGGAAAGACAACTATAGAAAAGCAACTAGTTGTAGGAGAGTGTGTTCGTGACTAGTACGCCGATAGGAGGGTGCGACTCCTTCCGATTCCTTGTGGGACAAGGAGATCGGAGTTCCAGGTGGTCTGTGTGGACTACTTCAGAGGCGAGAGACTTCTGCCACTCGAAGGACAGCTGTCAATCCCGACAATCCTAGTGAGACCATGAGTTGCACAGACACCGTCAAAGACCGTAGGTGAAGACTGTGCAAGCCGTGAGGTAACGTCGCCGAGAAAGCATCAGGACAAGGTATGCCTCTACAACCCATCCTTCCTATTGTATAGATGTTGACACGTTTCCTTTGTTTTGGATTTAGGAGAAGAAAGTTTTTGTTTCCGCTGCCTTCTCTGTCTCCCCTAAAACCCAACAATTTATACTATTTCTCTTGTGGGATATTGGGGGGTTTTATAGGCACATTCAGAATTTATCTTTTGATAGATTGATACCATAGTCTTATTCCACAATATATTACCATTCAGAATAACTAACCCAAAGATGAACGTTTTCAGGAATCAAGCATATTATTTATCCAATTTCAATACAATATCATATAATCCTTTACATAGTGGTATCTTTTATATCAAGTCATAGTTCTCACATTATAACCCAATAAAAATACATTCCATACATATTTCTAGTTTACTCAAGTACAACCATTTTCAACACATTAGTAGTGAAATGAAAAAATTGTAATAAAACAATAAAATCCATTCTTTTAGCCAAAGCATAATAGTGAATTTGTATCCTTTTTCTAGATATTAGGGAAATAATGAAATTTGAAAATGTATAATTGATTTTTCCACAAAGCTTGGCAAAACATATCAAATTTCATCAGTTAGAGCATATTAATATAAATTAGGGCTTAAATTTAAGAGTTTAAAAGAAGAAAAATCAATCAATTCATATTGTTAATGCCTATAAATGTAGTCTATATTTCCCGAAACCTAATCAAATTTCAAGTAAATAAACTATCTATTTCTCCTCCTCTCAAGAAACTTACATATGATAGCCGAATAAAGACTGAGAAAATGGATTCATTTGAGATATTTTTTATCAAAATGATGGAAGGGTAGTTTATTAAAGCTAGGGGAAGAAACATTAACAAAACCAACCTAAGGGAGAAGAACTTACTTTGATTCTCCACATATAGAAATTAAGATCCTTGATCCAACTTATCAAACTCTAAATCATAATTCTCCCTCACTATCAAGAATTTTGGAGTTCTGCATCGAAAATGTAAGAAATGATCTACCTTCATTAAACAAGTCATGTATATATTATATATGTTCTTATATACTTTCTTAATTACACATTTAATTTAAAACCTTGCTTATTAAAGCATTTTGTTTGACCGTGGAACCACCATCAAGAAAGAGACACCTTAGTGACCCCACCCCATTAATGTAAACCCCTGCCGCCATCAGTTACCAGCATACTAAAGGGGGCATTTAAACTCACATCGTTTTGTGGGCTCATGACATGATCATTTTCATTCCAAGATGGACATCTGGGATTTCACACCTAGGTCCTTCAATGGTGAGCATATTCGTTTACAACTCAAGCTATAACCTCTATGACTTTACATGCATTTTGGTCGACATGGTTTTACCTAGATAATCAATTGAGGGGGGCCTCCTTGTGCATAATAGAGCCCATATCAAACTATTTTTTCCATTGAAGAATGCATAGACGTGAAAATACATCAAATTAGTCATCTAATTTTTTTATTTTGTAAGTTTTTCTAACTAATCCCACCCCAATCACAATTAGAAATACATTATTTTTGGGAATTTATATATGATAAAATTATGATTAGTCATCATCCAACTAGGTTAGTTTACCATTCTTACTTATTTCACAGTTAAGTCAAAACATCCCCATATACCTCAAAACCTTACATTAAGAAAACAATGAAGATTTCTTCAACTTTTTTAACCTAATCATCTATAGGAGCAACACACAGAATGAATTAATTTTTAAGTGAATTTAAACACAACAAAATAAAACATAATTATATTCTATTAACACATCAAGTTAGAAACTAGGGTTAAATTAAAAAGTTGGTTCTTACAACAAGTCCCAAGGGTAATTATTGAGATGAAAATTGTGTTATCTATTCCAAAATACAAGAGGCTAAAAATTTGGGACTCTAACTAGATAGCTTTTGTAATATAACCTATGAATATTTCATCCACCAATCTTGTTTAAATTTATTTCTAATGTGTTCAAGGGAAAATACCTTTATAAGGCATTCTCACTCTGTATGATATATGAAACTTGTCCTAAACCTCTTCTTAGTTTAAATCAACTATTTTCATAGTTGTTTTGTGTATATTTATTTGTTATATGAATACTAATATTCAAAGTCTTTTCCTACATACAAGAAGGTGACTGAAAAGTTTAAAGTAGGGATGGGGAAAAAGCCAACCCTAAATTTGTGTTTTTAGAGGTATGTTTGAAAATTAGGTCTGGTCAGGTCGAACATTGTTAGCATCAATTTAGATTAAGTCAGATCCAGTATGATTCAAGTCGGATTGATTTCTATCTGTGGGTCTGGCACATGTCTAAAAAATATTTATATTACTTTATTTTTTATGATGTTTGGATCGATCTTGGTTTGAGTCAGGTCTTTCGAGGTAAAACTTATATTCATGTTAGGTCAAGTTCAAAGTGTACATATTTAGTTGCAGTTCAGCAATACCTACCCACTATCATGCCTATTTTGAAGTGAAGGATTTAACACGTCTCTAATGCTTTGTGTAACACCCTCACTTTTCTGCATTCCCCAATTAACAAAAGACCCAAAAAGTTGATATCCATTACCAAAAATCCCAAGGATCTAGATTTAATCAAATAATAAATAATAGCAAATAATTTCCATTAATTTAAATATTGTTTACAAGATATTCCTCTAAGAAGTTACATAAATTTTTGTCATTACAATTGTAGATATGAGAAGAAGTATCTATCTAATACTCCTTTACTTGAATTTAATGTCTTTAGGTATACTTCATATGGTACATCTAGTCTCGATATCTTCATATAATGCATCTAACTAAAAAGGTAGAAAAAAACATAGATCAGCTAATAGAAATATACTGTGTACGTGGGGTGCATGCAAAGAAGTTGAAATAATATAACAACATATGTCCCCTCAATTATTTGTAAATAAGAACTAGCATTTTATTCACATATTCTCATCTTATTGTGATAATCATAGTGGCATTATCATTTAGTAGAATGTAAATAAACACTCAATAATTTATTTCAATAATCCTCGAGAAATCCTTGAAAAAATTGATAAACAATATTGCGGGTAGTCATAAGCGTAACCATGTACCTCTCAGTAGAACTATGTAGATTAGGAAGTATACACTTCAAGTATATTCAATCAACCCAATCAAAAGATCCAAGAAATCAACATTAGTGTCACCATCGTATCATTCACACTAAACCCTACTCGGGTCCTAATCTTGGATTTTAGGGTTTTCTTAAGGTTTGGATAAGGAACAAGGGTACCAATCCTAATTCCATCGCATACTAAACATTAGGTAAAAGCCTAACTACTATATATGACACATCCTTTCATTATGATCACTTAGGCTCACTTATGTTTATTAATAATGTTGCATATTATAAACCATGATCTGACAATCCTAATTATTCACATATATGGTTATCCACTTTATTAATCCTAATTATCATCTTTATTATCATGGCCATCATGTATATTAGATTATCCAACTATATGAGACTACAACATGAACTAAGAGCATATATATATATATATATATATCTATTCAACATGTTAATACACAAGATCTAGGGTTTTCATGCACTAATCACCACTTTAACACATCTTAGAACTACTTTTAAAATTGGGATCAGAATTTGGCAACATTGGTATTTTATTAACATTCCTCTCATTTCTCTAATCAATTTTCATATATATTTTGCTTTCATCTGAGTTAACAATCATTTTCTATATTATTTTTTAGATAATTACCTTGGGACCAATGGAGGACTCCCATGTCAGCATACTAGGATCTCAAGCCTTTTCCACTCGGATCTATCCTGGAAAATATCCTATGGCAATATCAACGTTGTGCACCATGCCGACATGTTCTTTAAGACAGGTTCAAAAGACATGTATGGCATTTCCTCAGGAATAAGTCTCCACACACACGAGGGTCATTTGGCCTTTTTTCCTACGATCACCTTCAACCTCATGATCTTCCTGATCTCTCACTTATGCGAGTCATCCAGGGGGTCGACCCCATTCTTGAGGGGGACAGTAAGCCATGTGATGGTCCTTGGTCCTCCAATGGGCAACACTAGACCCACCATGAGTCTCGGCCAAGACTGAGATGCCTAGTATGCTGAGGTCAATGTCTATAGGTGTGTGTGATGGCAAGGAATTTTATAGGTGTGTGTGTTTAGGAGAGGGAGTAGGAGGGTTTGGTCACCCTTATGAAGATCTCTCCTCCACCCTTGCTACTCAGATGCTTCATGTCGTATCTCTAGGCCAGCTTCAGGGCCTGCCACTACAACTGCTGGAGAGGTGCGACTATGAGAGTTTTTGTCTGGTCTCTCTCCATGTTTTCCCTCAACTACTCAAGATAACAATTCTACAACTTGGGAGGAGAGGGTAATGCGACCCTTATGCATATTTTAGGAGAAACCCTAGAGTTAGGAGGAAGAAGACTATGGAGGAAGAAGAGAAAGGTTATTCCCACGAGAAGCATGAAGAGCCATACTCTTATATACTAGACTTGTGGTAACCGTCTCTCTAGTCTTGCCTCTTCAGGTTTCTCTTCCTTTTCTAAACCACAAACATTTGCCAATTCCCTCCTCTTTTTCTTCATCATATTAAAAATGTTAAGTTGCCATTTAATTAAGTAATGGGGTCAAGACATGATGCCTACGAGACACAACTACTCCTCACCTCTCTCTCTCTCTATCTTTAATAATTTCCAGAATCAATTATCAATAATACTTGATTGACACACCAAAAGCCATCAAGGAAAGCATGTAAATAGGTGGTACTTTATTGGATAACTTTATTCTTAAATTATTGGAAACTCTTTATGATTTAAGATCTAGATTATTTTTTGCCTCCTCTTAGCTCAACTATTCCTATTTCTTGGAAATTCACTAATGCCTTTTCCAATATATTTTCTAGTAAGTTGGGATTTATTGGGATGTCTTTCATATAAAATTTTCTCTTTTAAACAAATCATTAAAACTATAATCATTATCTCATGGAATGTCCTTTTCCCTCAATTTCTAAAATCCTCTTATTTTCGTTATTATTTCAAGAATACCTAAAGTCATATTGAAATAATGCCATTGGATGCCTCAAAACTAATGTTGACAAAGTGGATTAAACAATGACTCCATTAATTATCTAAAATACCATAAAACTTAATTTTCTTTTGGAGACTTGCTTATTATTTCATATTTCTATTTTTCAACCATTCTTAAATCCATTGCTATTTATTTATGCACAAAATGTCTTATTTCTTTGTCTTGTACCCCAATGACCTATTTGCAAAGGAAATAATCTTGTGGTCTTAATGTGTTGCACCTATGAAACAAATGATAATATTATTCCATTACTAATAAAATCAGGGAATTTCCTTATTTAATCAATTCTTATATTTATGTATTTAAAATTCACCAAAAAATTGAGGATATAACATTCACCCCTCCTTGAAAGGAATTTTGTCCCCGAAGTTCACACCTAGTAAGGTTAAGGTGAATGCCATCTCAACTCAATTTCAAACCTTAGGGTTCACAACCCTCCTTAGATATCCTTAACATCCTTTTGTTGATATGCAAATTCTTCACATTATCACTAAGGTTGGTCCCTGAATTCAATTCAAGGTATATCCACACCCATAGTATTTTCACGATATCACCTCTTAGTAATTACATTTTCATTTTGTGATTTTAGTTTAACTTGGTGATTACCTTGTCACATAGGTTCCAACTTATTATTCATTTATTTTCACATAACAGTGAGATAACACCTCTAACCTTAGATCATGCCCTTAAAACTGAGCTTAGGGTATTTATCCTCGTATATCAATTTTATGCATACTCATACTGAGATGAAATAATAAGAAAGTATACAAAATAAAATAAATTTATGGTAGTTTAAATAATTAATCGAGTAATTATTTAATCCTCGTTGGCGCATCTAGTGGTATTGTTTCAGTGTGACTTTTGGTATACTTGAAAATAATAATGAAAAGAAGAGGATTCTAGAAATTGGGAGGAAAATAACATTCTATGAGATGATGGTAATAGTTTTAATAAAATGTTTAAAAGAGCAAGTTTTATATGAAAGACTTCCCAATAAATCCCAACTTACTAGCAAATATATTGGTATGGTCAACCTTTTTGGTCTTTCCAGTGGTATTAATTCACCAATGCCTTTTTCAATATATTTTCTAGTAAGTTGGGATTTATTGGGATGTCTTTCGTATAAAACTTGATCTTTTAAACATTTCATTAAAACTATTTCCATCATCTCATAGAATGTACTTTTCCTCCCTATTTCGAGAATGCTCTTCTTTTCATTATCATTTTCAAGTATACCAAAAGTCATATCGAAAAAATACCACTGGATGCTGCAAAATTAATGTTGCTAAAGTGAATTAAATAATTACTCCATTAATTATCTAAAATACCATAAATCTTATTTTCTTTTGAATATTTTATATTATTGAATATTTCTATTTTCAACGATTCATAAATCCATTGATATATATTTATGCACAAAATCTCTTATTTCTTTGTCTTGTGCCTCAAGGACCTATTTGCAAAGAAAAATTCTCGTGGGACTTGGGTTGCACCCATGCCACAAAGGATATTATTATTCCATAAATAATAAAATTAGGAAATTTGCTTCTTCAATCATGCCTTACATTTATGTATTTCAAATTCATCAAAACATTGAGGATATACCACTATGCTTGTATGGTCCTGGCAGAAAACTTGAAATTAGCTTAAAGTGAATAATAAGTAGTAATGTTATTGAGTATACCATGGTTTTCATTATAGACTTGAAATAAATGTGAGTGTACTTTCCTCTCTTGTCATACCTTAACTTTTTCATAAGTACCCTACTAGTTTGAGTATCAACTTCATTGTTTAAGATCATGAATTTTTCTACCTCTTCATCTTTTGTTTTGAATAAGAAAGTGTACTATTTGATTGTCGATAAACATGATACATTATTGATTGATACCCAGATATGTTGCACTATTTAACTCAAATTAATATATACAACAAATATATAATTTGATTTTGAGAAATTCAATGGTGAGTTCAAGAAAGTAGTATAAAAGGGTGATTAATTATATTCCTTTAGAATTTTATATGATAATGCTTAGGAGCACTCAACACACCCTCATTGAAATAACACATTATCTTTAATATGGATAAATACTAGTTTTATAGGATTAATCATTACAACCTTTTTTTTGTCCAAATAGAGACCAAAGACAATTCCCTTGATCCTTGACCTATGCCCTAGCCCAATCCAATGCGACATACATGCAAAGTCTACTTACCTTCATATAGTTCTTATAAAAATTCTCATAACCTTTCCCACATACAAGTATGGACAACAAATTAGAGGTGGATAATGTGAGACTCAAAGTTTCTCTCACGCACATTAAGTATAGAAATATCTCTCTATGTTGTGTACTTTTTGGACTTACATCATGATAATTATGAGACCAACACAACATTGTAACTATAACAGCCCTAAGTTGCAATTCCAATTCATATAAAAACTTCATTCATTGAGGGGAAAATCCGTATTTGAGTTGCCTTGAATCCTAATTATACCCTCAAACTAAACCAAGTTCCATTTGTGAAATTTTATGGTTTGGAGGATTCATCATTCCTAAACAAAAGGAGGATGGTATCATGCCCACCACCAAACATATTTTGAATACCTATTATCAACATGTTTTAATATATAACTTGTTCCATGAGGTTTTGATGAGTTTTATGTATACTAGAGTACTAGGATTAGGTGTTGTCGAAGCACCATTTTCTCCTATCATCTCCAGTTATATGTGATGAACATAACATTTATGAATTTTCTTAAACACAAGCTACTTTTAGGTAATTCAAGTTATGCTTGTGTCTATACTCTACCAAGTAATCTTGGTGTTTGTTCTTGACCGATTATACAACCCAATAGACTTTCATTTTATATACATATTTTATACTCTTAGGTACCCAATCCCGTTTAAATGAAAAAGATTCCCAAAACCCCATTTTAACTACATTGCAAAGATCACACAAGGGTATATTTAGAAATCTAACGAGTGCTTCTTTTACCTAATCACACTCTCCTAGCAATCAAATATTGGAGTTTTTTTTTTGCTTCTAGCATTTGAGTTAGGGTACGCCTCCTTCTACACACTAGAAAGGCCCCTCTTTAATACTGTCACACCACATATTTGGATATTGGTACACTCTCATCTTGAACACTCGAACACTCCCAATTAAAATACTAGAACACCCCCATTATGCATTAGAATGGTCCATCTTGGATTTTGATACACCCCTCTTGAAAACTGGAACACTCTCAAATTTCAATACTAGAACACCCCTAATTTGAATACTAGAACCCCACCTCAACACAATGGAACACCTTCTTTTATACTTGAAATGTCTACTATTGTATTATTGGCACACTCTTGAGTAATGGAATGGTCCTCAGTTGAATACTGGAACACCCTATCTTGTACACTGGAATGATCCCTGTTGAATACTTGAACTCCCTCTCTTATACACTAGAACATACACTCTTAAATACTTGCACATCTCCTATTTGAATACTTCTTTGCATCCCCTATTTTACAATGGAATGCCCCTCTAGTACAATGGAACATCCCCTTTTGTACTATGGAATCACTCCTCTATAATAGAATGCCTAAAGGTGAATGTTCGAGCAACTTTATAACTCTAATATATTTCCAACATAGAATTACAACATCCATCTAAATAGATGCCTTCACAGAGGAACAAGCTACAAATTGAAGTGCCAAACCTTTTTGAATGACAAACCCAAATGATCTAAAAATAAATGTGAAGATGTAGATGACACCATAATATTCCTATTTAGGATATGTGTGATGCATCTTAGGAGGAAAACATATATCAAAGGCAAAGGGAATAAAATGAGGATGGTTAATTTCACATGCAGCGATATCCTTACACAATTCTTTTGGCCGCATCAAAAGCTGTCTCGCCTGTTTTTGAAACAACTACTTTTGAGAAATAGAGCAGCTCTGGACTACAACAAAAACAAAATATTATTTCCTTCTTGTGTATATTTTCTGGAGGTGACTTTCACATATCAAAAGATCATGGTTTAGTGTACTAATGTTCCCACAACTAGATTCAAACCTAAGACCTTTTAACTAGAACTCAAACAACTCACCACTACACCACGAACACATTCTTGTTGCTATGTTGGAAAGTATATTTGTATAAAATATAATCATGATCTCTGTTGTTGAGGTGCATTCCATACGTGACACACTATCTCATAGTGTGTCCCAGTAGGAACACACTTATCCGACTTTTAAAATACCCCCACGTATATTTAGACCATACACTCAAATATATGTGAAAGATATCATTTCCGCGATTAGGATTTTGTTCAGCACGTGCTAAGGACTGTCACACTGAATCTTTTCAATACATGATAGTAGGACGGCTCTGATTTCTATAAAGCGAACTAACTTTATTTTTTCATATAAACAACTGAACTTGACTGAAGGTGTCCAATAAAAACCAACTACTATTGGAAGTGTAATTGTGCATGATTGCACACGACCTACTACGACTACTCTATTTCTTATTTGTTTACGTTGTTATCACTTAGATATGCTTTATCTAAATATTGAAATCCATTTCTAGGTGTTTCAAAAAGACTAGTTGCGCGTTAGTTCTAGGCCGGACATGGATGCAAAACTACTATCCCAGAATGCGCGTCGAGTTAGAATTTTAGCAAAGTGCTATATCTACGATGGATGTTGGTTTTGTAACTTCCTATCGGAACCCATATTCTATTATTTTCTACATTTCTCTAATAATATTTAGAAAGAATAATATTGACATATAAATATTCATTAATGTGATATAATTATTTATTGTATTTGATCATTTAAAATACTGTGTTAATATTTTAATCCCATGTTTAAATTGATTTGCACATTTTTTAGACAAAAATCTGTGACCGGCCTAAATCACACGTCCAACATGGAGTGGATCTAGAGTAGGCAGACTCTTTAATTTATAACCCACACTTAGGCCGATACAACTATTATATAGGGTCCGCTACAGTAATTGGGGTCGATTCACAGTGACAACTGGTGAGTGTTGAATCTAGAATCTTATCTCAGTTACACCAACCAAGAAGGATAGGTTTAAAAAGTATTCCTAAAGGAACAATATTACTCCAAACAAAACGGAACAAGTAAAAGGAAGATAAAGAAACAAAACAAAAGAACAAAAGTAAACAAGCATGTGGTAATTAAGATATGGATGAGAACTTAGATTGGATTTCACCTATTAAGATCTCTCACCAACATACAATACTGACACCCTTTGTATACCCTTAGCAAGATTATAAACAATCATCATATATGTCTATTCCCTCCTCTCTCGAGGTTAGGATAGATCTGGATTAGAAGGTTGTCTCTCTCTCTCGACATGGAAAATAAACAATCACAAAGATGACCGTATGATTAAAAGTTTTAACATTCTAACATTCTCATGCATTCATGTAACTTCAAAACAATTAGATAAGGCTAGTGTTATTCTTTCGAGACACTAACAATCAGACATCAAAATATGGTAGCTAATCATACAAGTGAAACATTAAGACCAAGCGAATGGAGACAATCCTTGCTAAGAGCATATATATTCAAATGGGTGTAAGTATATAAACGTTGGGAGAGCCTTAGTGGATATTCTCAACCCAAACAATGAGTTTATCCACTCATGTTCATGAGTAGTATTACAGGTTTACAAAGGTGAAGATACATCCAGATATATGAAGGGGTGATGGATAGCATAGGGAGGAGTGATAGATGTAAAGAAGGGAAGAAGGTGATACACCAATAATACTCCTTCATATCTGGATTGGGCATTGGCATAGAGGATTGCAACTCCTTTCATAGAAGGGGATGAAAGATCTCCTCCAACTTTGATCTTTAGAGATCCAAGATCGATAGATGTGGATGAGGGTGACTCTGGAGTGTGAAAGCACTTCATCGTATCTCTAATGACCCCCCACCTGAATGACTGAGGTGGGGGTCTATTTATAGCGTCAGTCCACATGCTTAACTCCCTATTGCGGTTGCTACCTATGGTGAAGTGTTGTCACAACAGTTGATCAATCTTCTGACCATAACACTTGACTATAGCGACTGTAGGGATGACATGATTCTTAGTTGCGAGCTTGTATGGTCTCTATGTTGAGCATTGCGGCCACAACAGACAACTCCCCTTTTGTAATCGAGACACTTTTCTGATTGTCGCGTTCGAAATGTTCAGTGGATTGTAGCAATCACACCATTTTTAGGGGGTTTTGGCCGCTAGGGTGGCTCCTCCTCCGACCGTAATACTGTTGTGGTCCCAATGATTAGGCTACATTTTGACAGAGTGTGGCGATTGAAGGTGAATCTATATGAAGGGAAAAGGGATTATTAGCTTAGGTAGTAAAACCATATTTTATTCTGAAGATATTTAAAATAGATAGAAAAATCATAAGGGATGACATTATGGAGATTAACTAGGCACAAAATGTCTACAAAATGAAATGTTATCAAATCCCCCAAACTTAGTATCTAGAATATCCTCAGGCTAATAGATAGAATCAAAGCATCGAGTGATGAGATTTAGTTGTTTTCTTTTTGAAAGACACATCACCTCATAATTATTCTATCCTTACAACAAAACCTTTGTGATGGGTTTGGTCCACTCAGTGAGGTTTCATTCCCTCCCTTTCTTTCTAGAGTTGCACGATTTTATGCACCTGCTACTTCCTTTTGTAGTAAAGGACTCTCCCTTGCACTATCCTCATTTCCTTAGTTCCTAGCCAAACTCATAAATAGTTCCTGCAAGGGGTAGATTTCACACCTTATCTTTATTTTAGTTGTATCTAAGATATTATGTTGGGGTAGGTTAGACTTTAAGTGTTTTCAACATTTCTCAGTTTACCCCAACCATAATGTTGTTGTAAAAATAATGTCGCCTAATTGAGCTCTAATGTAGTGTCAGGTGGCTGTGTGAGGTCCACTTCAAAATGCAGGTGTCTTAATATTGGCTTCCATATTTCATCATCGGGCACAACATATCTAAATTCTTGAGTGTAGCAGTACACCCACCGTATGAAACCCTTCAACATCTTTCTAGGCACAACTCTCTTGATTTTTTTCTCTTTTAGCCTTTGATTTTTCTCACTGGCTTGGGAAAAAGGATTGGTAAGAATTTTTCTTGGCAGTCAAGCCTCTTTTGATCCTAACGCGGGGATATTTAGAACTGGATGAGGTAGTTTTTTCCATCTTATTGGAGGCGTAAACTTCCCAACTAGTACTACAAGGCTAGGGTGATTGGTTGAGAGTATGGCTGATTAAGTCCTCCTTACTACCAAGGATTTTATAGGTTCAAGAGTGTTCTTTCATTTTACACAATATATTACTGTAAGAATGGAATAAGATTGTATTGCTGCGCCATTTTTTTATGTACATTAACATCTCATTGGTACCATTGTTGAAATGATTAGGCTAAAAGGTAGTGGGAGGACAAACAAATCTAAAGGTGGGAGAAGTAAATAAGTCTTGGAAGGCTTAGAGTTCAAAAATTTTCAAAAAATCCTACAATATAGGGGTAAAGTAAGAATTTTTATAAAGATTTCAAACTTGGAATAAAAGGCAACAATGTACCTCTCATGCCTGTTTAGATATCCCCAGCTTGCAATAGAATTTAAACTCGTCCCCTCGCTTCCTGTCGCTCTGGTGATTAGGGTTCCGAGCAGCGGACATTTTTCCCACTCGTCTAGGGTCTTGTCTCTTACAGGTTCAAGCATTTAGGTTATCTTCTGGTCCCATCCCCAGATGGAGGTAGAGTTAGTAGACATATATGCATGTCTTCGGCTGTCAGATGAGGAAGAGGAACCCATTGATGTCCAACCAGTGGGTAGCGGCGATGAGGAGGACCATACGGAGCTGGCGTTGATAGGGAAACTGTTGACAGATCGCACATACAATTTCCGAGCTATGGAGCGGACGCTAACGCAGACTTGGAGTCTCAAAGAGAAGGTTGATTTCAAGCAATTGGAACGAGAGATGTTTGTAATGCAGTTCACTCACTAGTGCAACAGACAGAGTGTCATTGATGGGGCGCCTTGGCACTTCGATGGACGGCTACTTATGTTCAAAGAGGTCTGCAAGGAGGAACAACCAGGGCAGGTCACCATTAACAGGAGCCCGTTTTGGATTCGTATGTATGGACTCCCTCTAGGGTATAGAGGAGAAGGTACGGTTTGTGAAATTGCGGGGTGGGTCAGAGACGTAACAAAAGTGGACACTGACGGATCAGGGTGGGATGCGTCCACCCATGTTAGGGTTTTGATTGATGTCACCAAACCCTTGAAGCGGGCACTGAAGATCAGGGTGAAAGGAGGAAGTGTCATGGAAATATAGGTGAAATATGAATGCCTCTCCAACTTTTGTTTTGTGTTTGGAGTGCTTGGACACATAGACAAGGACTGCCAGGGTGTAAGCGCTGAGCAATAACATGTGCAACGGTGGGGGAATTGGTTGCGGGCATCACCATGGAAGCAACGGAGGCTAGAGCATGATAGTGTGGGACGCAATGGACCAACAAGCGTAAACTCACATTTAGAAATGAGAAGACATAGACGTCTTCCAAACCGGGAAGTTGTGCACCCAGCGGATCAGGCGAGCGATAGACGGAGAATCAAAGTAACAATGAGGTGGGGGTGCACACTGAACGTTTCCTGGGCGCAGTGTTGGGGATGCATCGAGCGACTCCGAACGTGCTACGGGGGCTGAGGACGTTGGCGGGGTATCGATGAGGGACACGGGTGACGGAGAAATGTAGTGTCACAACAGATGCATCGTCGGCAGGGAAGAGATGGGTGCGGGGCGGAACTACGACGTTGCGTCGTCTGAACAAAATCAAAGAGAGGCGGCTGTGATGGGGAGTCACGGAGGTCTGTGGGTGGCGTCGAAGGGGAGGCGGCAGGGGGCAAGTGGCAACCAGAAGGAGACGGCCGTCGGTACGGTGGGCGCAACAATGGGGGTCAGAGTAACACATGGATATATGGGTTGGAGAACGACAGCGGGCAAGCGGGGTGGGACGGGAAGGTTGGAATAACACAACGCAATGCAACGCCAGGCAATGCCCAGCAGAGCCTGGCGTTGGGGAGACAACGAGTGTCGTTGGAGTGGTAATGATGCATAACAGGCAGTATGAGGAGCGTTGCATGGATGAAGGAGGTGAACGTGTTGGGCGTGTTAAGATAAATGAGGTTGCACATGTAGTGCAAGAAGAAGAGGGCAAGGGAGACGGGGTAGGTAACTCAGGTTGTCAACAAGGTGGTGAGGGGAAGGGAAAGCATGTGAACGTCTCCAGACCTACGACACCTCTCCTGCAACACCAACATGATGAGGGACATAGCATCGACAAAGCTAAGGGGGATCATCGTGCAATAACTAGAGCACAAAGGAGGAAGGTTGTTGTTCCAAAAGCTAAGCAATGTTCGAGTTCAACCCGAGCAAAAAAGAGACACCAACCGTGGGTGTACAAGATGAGTAGAGGTGCCCGACTTGGCGAGACAGGAACTCATAGTGGTGTGACATGGATCTTGATGAACTACCAATGACTGGGACTGGTGAGAAGAAGGAAAAGCAAACTTCAACATGGGGAACTACCTCAACCAGGGTTTGTGAGACCCAAGTAGCGGAGATTGACGGTGTCCAATCCCGCGAAGAACAATGAAATTTTTCAGTTGGAACTGTCAGGGTTTGGGTGACCCTGACACATGCACGGCTCTCCGATCACGGTGTTGGAGAGAACACCCAAATATAGTTTTCATTATGGAAACTATGATCTCTGGGAAGAAGTTGGAGGGAGTTCAAATCAGTTGTGGGTTCAAAGACGGCTTGTGCATCTCTAGCACAGGTCGGGCAGGAGGTATCGACTTTTGGTGGAAAGATGTAGAGGTGGAGGTTCTCAATTACTCTAATAGTCATGTCACCGGCCTAGTCAAAGACAATGATACAGGGACCACTTGGCGTGCCATCGGGATATATGGGTGGGCAGATCAGCAGAATAAACCAAAGACATGGGACTTGAGGAGGAGGCTAAAAGATGAGGCTGAGGAGCTGGTTCTTTTCTTTGGGGATTTTAATGAGATAGTTTCTAATTCTGAAAAGAAAGGTGGACCATCCAGAGAGGAAAAGGTCATGCAAAACTTCAAGGACACTATTGATGACTGTGAATTGGTGGATCTTGGTTTTGAAGGAAACGTCTACACTTGGAGATGAGGGTTGTCAGAATCAACTCTTGTGTAAGAAAGACTTGATAGATATCTTTCAGAACTTAGTTGGCGAGATTTATTTAGTCATTGCAAGATCATCCACCTTCCTGTCTATGAGTCAGATCACACTCCTATCATCTTGACAGCCGATAATAGAAACAAAAAGGGAGAAGGAGAAGAAAGTTCTTTGCTTTTGAGCCCATGTGGGCAGGAGAGGAGGAGTGCGAAAACATTATTGGGGAAGCATGGACAAGTGGTGGCGATCTGAAGACAAAGATAAATACTTCCAAAGATCATCTCAATAGGTGAGATGTAAATAAGTTCGGGAATCGGAAAAAAAGATCAATGAACTTGAATGCGAGCTAAAGAAAATCCAGGCACAACATCCAGACCAAGTATACCTTCAAAGGGAAGAAGAGATTTCTAGAGAGCTGCAATATTGGCTAAAGAGAGATGATGAGTATTGGGCAGCAAGGGCATGGGTAAAAGAACTCAGGGCGACTGCAACATAGCTTACTTCCATCAAAAGGCATCTAGAAGGAAAAGAAGAAACCGGATAGAGGGTCTTGAGGAGGATCAAGGGAATTTCAAAACTCAAGCAGATGGAATTTCAGCCATCATCACCAACTTCTTCTCCAATCTGTTCCAAACTAGCAATCCCATGGGGTTTGAACAAGCTGCAAGAGGCATTAGAAGGATGATCAATGAAGAAAAAAAAGAAAATCTTGAAAGAGAGATCACAAGCGAGGAGATCTGGGCATCCCTTAAACAGATGCACCCTAATAAAGCATTGGGACCGGATGGTTTGAAAGCAATGTTCTATCAAAAGTACTGGGGTATTGTGGGTCAAGACGTGGCCAACTACATTAAAGGATGGTGGAAAGGAGAAAGGAGTCTAGAGGAGGTCAATGAAACATTGGTGGGGATGATCCCAAAGACTGAAAAACCCACAACAGTTGGAGAGTTTCGTCTGATCAGCCTTTGTAATGTGTTGTACAAGCTTGCTTCTAAGGTGATAACAAATAGACTAAAGCCTCTCATGAATAGTATTATAACGGAGAATCAAAGTGCTTTTATTCCGGGGTGCATGATCATCGATAATGCCCTCATTTCTTATGAACTCTTCCATGCTATGAAGAGGGACAAAGGAAAGAAGAAAGGTAGCCTTGCTTTGAAGCTAGACATGTCCAAAGCTTATGATAGGGTCGAATGGAGTTTCCTAAATTATTTGATGGAGAAAATGGGGTTGGGGGGTATGGAGGGAAAAGATTCAAGACTGCATCACATCTGTCCAACACATGTTTGCCATCAACGGGGACCAGACCAGGAGAACAAAACCTTTGCGGGGACTTCACTAGGGTGACCCTCTCTCCCTACCTTTTCATCATATGTGCGGAAGCTTTTTCTACCATGTTAAGTATTGTTGCTTGTGACAACCTTATACACGACACTACTTCATGTAGAGGGGTGCCATGAATATCTGACCTTTTCTTTGCAGATGACAACATCCTTTTTGCTAGAGCAACCTCGTCAGAATGCTTGAAGATAGCTGAAATTATCAGCCAATACGAACATGCATCCGGTCAAAAAATGAATCTATCAAAGACTGAGGTAGTGTTAAGCAAAGGGGTGACCACAACAAAATGAGAAGAACTAAAGGGTTTGTTGCAAGTAAAGGAGGTGGACAGGCACACAAAGTACCTTGGTCTCCCAACAGTGATAGGAAGATCAAAGAAACACATTTTCAGTTTCGTGAAGGAGAGGATTTGGAAAAAACTTCAATGTTGGTCCGAGAAGTTGCTGTCCTAGCCCGACAAGGAGGTCCTTATCAAGGCAGTGGCACAGGATATCCCGACGTATGTGATGAGTATTTTCCAGATACCAGCGGGCTCACTTGATGAAATCCAAAGCATCATAGCAAGGTTTTGGTGGGACACAAAAGGAAATGAAAGAAATCTAGCATGGACAAGATGGGAAAATATGTGTAAACCAAAAAAGGATGGAGGGCTTGGCTTCAGGAATTTTCATATGTTCAACCAAGCACTGCTAGCCAAACAATTATGGTGGTTAGGTGTGAATCCGCAGTCACTTGTGCATAAGGTGTTGAAAGCCAGATATTTTCCTAGAACATCCATATGGGATGCAAGAAGAGGCTACAATCCTATCTATACATGGAGGAGCTTATGGGGAGCAAAGGCATTGCTGAAGGAAGGAATGGAGTGGAGGGTAGGAAAGGGGAAAGAGGTGGATATTTGGGAAGACTCATGGCTGTCGGGAGAGGAAGACAGTCTTGCACGCTTCAAGAGCTCAGATGACATACCTTACGAGAAGGTAAGTGAGCTTATGATACTAGATGGCCTTGACTGGGGCACTGACAAACTTGAGCCTTGTTTCCCAGCGTCTTACATAGAAAGGATAAAAGTTATCCCACTCAGTCTACATGAACATGATGATATATGGTCATGGTGGCCGACAAAGAAGGGTATATTCACGGTGCGGTCAGCATACTAGTTAGCCATGCTTGGAAAAGAGGAGGCCCGGAAGCATGTATGGAAGCAGGGTACCACCTTATAGAAGCACATTTGGAAAGGGGGGTGGGCACCCAAGATGGCACACTTTATTTGGAGAGTGTGCAATGGGGGGCTAGAAACCAAAGGGAGGCTGCTCGACAGACATTGCATTGAGGATGGTACATGTCAGCTTTATACGTCGAAAAAGGAAACCATTCCGCATATGCTATTCTGATGTCCGAATGCTATTGAGGTCTGGAAACAACTGGATAGAGGGACCCAAGAGTGGGTGGAAGACTACAATTGTAAAGAAGTGAAAACACCTCTCTACTAAAAATTTGAACAATAACACCTCCAGTCCAAACACACTCAGAAGTAATGATGAAGTGGGTATAAAATTTTCAAATCTTTATATAATGGTAACAAAAGACCAAAGTATAGAAGCGGAATAACAACTTGACTATATTCAATTATAAAACAAAGGGTTACAAACTTACATCACAAGGATCCATGTAGAGGAAATCTAAACCACCTTAAGATTGTCTCCAACCTTCAACATTACAATCTAAGTCCGAGTCCACGTGTCAAGCCATCCATGTCCACCACCTAGGGTTGGAAGCATACCCCAGCAAAAGAGAAGAAATAGGATACATCATCAAAGGCTGGTATGTGCATACTAAAAAGCAAATTGAGCAATTTATAAAGAATGAGGGGCATCAAAATAAAAGGCTTCCCATTGAAAAGATAAGTACCACCCAAATGGGTATCAAGAGAAAAGAATCATCGACATATAAGAGAAGATACTTGCCATAATCAAAAGAATAAAGATTGTGCAATACTGGCACATAACGAAAGTAGTAGGGCACACACCCCCACAACATCATCAACCTGCATGCATGTGAGATAAACATAGCCCTAGAACAATATAAATAACAAAGGCGGCCAAGCACAAACTTGAACCTGGTAGAGAAAGGAATACTGCCAATCTACCAAATATATAAAATTGAGTATGGATTACTGCCAAACTCGAGTATAGAGAAGTGGTATACTGCCACCCTCCTTAATAAACAATAGGGGATTACTGCCCCAAAACCAAAGTAATTTACACTACTCTAGTGCTACTGAATCACATTGCATGTAAATATAGATGTAAGTAAATAGTTTAGTCAGAAGATGAACAAAGGTTGCCATCACAGAATGGACAACACACACACATATAACATCCACTTCAAAGTGGCACATAACGACAAAAGAGACCAACATGCACCACGAAACAAGAAAAAGATATCGAGAGAATATCCAAGACCACAATAAGCAAGATAGTTCACATGAACCATGATATCAAGAGATTAGACATAAGTGTAGGCTAAAGTCAAAAGAAAGATAAGATAGGTGAATTGCTCAACAAAGATGAATAGGGGATACAACATACCTCAAATCAGAGTGAAACGATCCAAAGTCACATCTAGGTCCAAGCCTACGCATCCAAAGCACCTATTAGTATATATATGAGATTAGGGTTATGTTTCCACTAATTATACAAAACCCTAAAAAATACCCTTTTATTATATGTGAATTAGGTTACCAAAACTATTCCACATTTTATTTTATGTTATTAGGATTCCAAAACATATTTTATTATATTTTTCTGACTTTTATATATTTAGTTATGAATTATACAAGTTAATACCCAATTGGATTAATTCTAAGAAAATCACATATTTTTATCATATGCTTTAGGTTATCAAACTAATACCATTTTTTGATTCCAATTCACATTTTACTTTATTTTTATGAGTTATGGATTAATTAGTATGAATTTTACAAAAGCGGACCAATAAGAGAATATGAATAATCCAAGTCATCGAAAAGTCCCAGTCATAGGTGACCAACTAGTTGGGGACCAACGCCAATAGGGCACAAGCACAACGTGAGAAAAGAACTCGGTAAGATGTGAAAAGATCATTTTACCCCTGAGGGGAAAACAAAAACGTGATAGAAAACGAAGGGCACACTGGACTATGGTTCATCAATCCTTCGATATGAACATAAGAGAGCCGCGAGAACAAAGAACAATAGAGAGATGAACACCAGATCAGATCTTGTTACTTATACATCTTTAGCCCAAGAGTCCATGCCCAGCAATCTCAGGGAAGCAAACTGAAGTCATAGATCCAAGAAGCTAAGGAGGCGATGAGCCAAACTGAGAAAATGACCAAAACAACAGGTTCATATGATTGAAAGGGGGAAAATGAGAACTACCATGAATGGGGTCAAATTGGGACAGGGAGAAGCTTCATCGGTCCACACAGAACCTGCTTACGCTGAATACTTGTCTGGTGATGACCCGAATCATCAGCTCAGCCTCGCAACCTTCTCCAAAGGCAGTCAGAGTAGGGGAGCCATGCCCAAAGCTTGATGGGGCCAAACCAAGGCAAGAAAGATGGAGCTGGTACCCCAACGGAGGTGAGGGAACTGTTACTTCATTGTCTGATGGTCCAAGGCAACGAGGAGATGAGAAGAAGCAGGAAACATGGGGGAAAACAGAGAACCAGTGCGGCGCTAGCAGTTTTGGGGAAAGGGGGTGACAAACTCTACTTTTATAGGGTCATCAGGTGCGGAGGAGAGAGAGGATGATGAGGGTGAAGAAACCAGGAAGGAAGGTGAAGAGGGAAGAGAGGAATCAAAGAAGGAAACCAGTGAGACAAACCTCCCATCGCTGCGTGTGAAATCAAAAAGAGGAAAGGAAGAAGAGAATCCAGTTGCCGCTGGATCTTAATCCAAGGGTCAGGATTGAACTCGAGAAAACTAAAACAGGAAAGCAAGTGTGACATATCAAACACGATTAAAACTAAAGTGAGATTAATTTAATGTACATATTTTCTCTTTCCTCCTTTAAGGGTTCTATTCTTATCCAATTTAGATCAAACTTGACACACAAGTTAAATTAAACATGTAGATTCCGAATCTATAATTAGATTTCACTTTTGGAAACTTTAGATGTATTATTTAGCATATTCTTTGTTTCTCTTTCCGGATGCATTACTGACATATGGATTATCCAAATTAGGTGAAATTTCATCCACAAGTTAACTTAAGATGTATTGAATACGAATTTGCCTTTAATTCCAACTTTTGGTGTCATAAATTATATTATTGAGTATTAATGCATTTTATCAACTTTCTCTCTCCTAAACATACCATGTTATTACAAAGTGGTCCAAATTAGATGAAAATTGACATGCATGCTTATTTTGATGTGTAGATTACGAATCTAAGATTATTTTCCTCTTTTGAAGTCATTTATTATTTTATTTGATATTTTGGGGAAAACACTCATCTTCTTTTCCAATTTGAATTAAATGAATTATTAATATGTGAATAAAGTGAAACTTGACTCCCAAGATAATTGGGACTCAAGGAACACGATTTTAAACTTATATTTTACTTTTGGGATTTCTTTTTATGAGATATGTCATATGGCCCATTAGTGGCCCACTAACTTATTTAGTTATTCAATTAAGTTATCTATCATCTTATTATCACCAAACGAATTATGTGGCATATTCGATTACATTATTCATGCATTAGATTGTTAGGATCATCCTAACCTTAACCTTGTTTGGTCAAACCCAAAAGGTCAAACTACTAGGGTAGGGTCTAAGATCTAGTATGTTACAACAAGGATGAAGATATCACCAGCACCATGGGGGCGGCTGTAGAGAGGCCAGATAAGGAAGTGATTTTTGCTGCTATGTGGGCTGTTTGGATGGGACGTAACATGCATGTTTTCTAAGATGGCGAAGTACACAGTGGCTACCTATACCATTCGACACTGACATGGGTCAAGCATGCTAGAGGAGAAAAGAACCTAAGGAGAAACAACAATGCACAACGGGGTAGTGAAGGAACTCCACGGTGGATCTAGGCAGCTATTGGATGAGTTAAGATAAATGTCGACGCTTCATGTGGGGAGGACAGAGAGGCAGCCATAGGAATGGCGATGCATGATAGTGAAGGAGTGCTGATAGGGGTCGTGGGTGAGAAAATTAGTAAGTGCACTGAGGTAGCAACGGCAGAAGCCACTGCCATGAGGTCAGCACTCCAGTGGGCACACAGGCATAGAGACATACATGTGGAGATGGAGTCAGACACTCTTGAGGTGGTCCAAGCCTGTAGTGACTCCTCTACAAGGAGGGACTATGTGGGGTTCCTTGCAGATGATATTAGGAACCTGAAAAACCTCTTTTCTTTTTGAAACATTTCTTATGTTACTCGGTCTTGTAACACTCTTGCCCATGAAGTTGCCACTATGGCACAAAAGGGACAAGTATATAGTTTTATTTTTTTCTAGTCTTTTCCTTCAAGTCTTATAAACATTGCTTTGGCTGATTTATCCTAATTAATTTTGTTGGAGGGGGGCCCAATCATAGGACCCTCTGTCCCCTCTCAAAAAAAAAGATGTCCCCCCAAACTTATCATACATTCCATCCTTCGAGTGTCATAGATGAAGGTTAGGAATAAATGGGCTAGCTTTATTGCCTATGTTGCTAAACAATTACCCATTTAGATTACAACAACATGTTAGCGTACCCTCCTCAGAGTGTGTGGTAAAGTTCATGTTGCAATCTTTCAACTTTTATCTCCCTTAGGGACAAGGCTGTCATCCATGCCAGAAATAAAAACCGCAGTCATTAGATAGAGCAATCTGCTGGGGACTTCTGTGATAGAACTGTGTTTTCTTGAAGTCCTTATTCTTTACATGTTTGTAACCCTTTCTGTGTTTGCAGATCATATGTATTATCACTTCCGCACATGCTACTGCCTTTTCTTCAGTAGGCATCTTTGGTGTAGTCATGTTGGTATATTTGTCCAGTGCAAAGGCCGAATCTAAGCTGTTATATGAAATTATGGTCTTCTCCTTGATGTTGACTACAAGAAGTGTCTCATTATTATCATGGAGTATTGATAGGAATATGAAATCAAGGAGTCGGTCCATCAGCCACAATTGCAGACATTCTTTTTCTCCTAACTTCTTGTCTTTCAATATGTCATGAACGAGCAAGAAGTAGGCATATTATGCCTAGCAGAGATTGATATGAATACATGATGCTTACTGCTAGGTATTCCCCTATCTTCAACATTTCTCAGAGATCATCTTTAATGACATAGATGCCCTCTCTTTTGAATATTACATCCCCACAATTAACACCTTCTTTATGTGTACCCATTATTAACATCAATGAATCCTAGGATATATCTTCATAGACCCATCTGTCAAACTTTTGGAAAGCCAGTTCTATTACCCCTACCTGCCCATTTAGCATTACATCTTCTAGCTCATCCTCATTAATTTTGACTTCTTCAAGTTGATCAGTGGTTGTTACCTCTTTGGTTTCTTTTTCTTGTGGGGCCTTTGGTGTCTCATCAATCCCCTTTTTTTGAGGATCATTTTGTTCATCCTTCTTGCCATCTTCATGTGATTTAGAGGTTGCCCATCCTGCATTCCATGGTGCTGCTCTAGCTAGTTCAGATGTATCAAGCCATAGTATCTTTAGTTTCTCCCTCCATGACCCTTTTTCTGGCAGAGTGCCTCCTATATGCAATTTGCATGGCACAACATCAGGAGGCATTGTAGGGTCGTTGAAGAAGAGCCAATCATATATTACCTTCATAGTTTAGGTCCCACGCAAGCCATGCATGTCTTCGAGGAAGAGATCTTCCATAGGGATGCCCTTGTTTATTGCTTCCATCATTCTGAGTATAATGAAGGCACAATCCCCCGATCCTTATTCTTCTTGAGGAACCTTAGTGGTAATAGAGAAGTTTTCCCAACTCGACTTGTAGGAGTTATCTGCTAACTGAATCACAGGTAGTAGTTGTAGTGGCACTTTCAAGATGTCACATGCCTCTTTATTTTTGAAAAGTAATGATGTGCATGATTGCTCAATAGTGCAACAATTGTATATAGTTGTGTGGCAATCATATAGAATTATTAATATCTTCTCCCAGTGTTTGACTGTCCTTATGGGTAATGTAACAAATTTAGTGTCTGCCCTTGTAACTGCAGTCTACAGTTCTTTGAAAGAATCAGAGTCTAGTCTGTCTTCATACAACATCCTTGCTAGATGTGTTTTTCCATTAAATATCGGTTGTACCTTGTTAGGGTGGAGGAATTCTTCTTGTAGGGTTGCGTAGAGAACCTTAAACAGGCTCTTGGAAACCCATTCTCTCTTTGAGAAAATCCCTTTATTGTTCCCTCTTGTCAGCGTCCTCCCTTTGTTGTTATAGAGTATATCAGCCCCTGATAGATTATCATCTAGGATGTCTGCTAGCACATGGACGTCTCAGTAAGAGACGTGTGATATGAAATTCATGTCCATTCTTATCAATTTGCTCGGAAGCGGTGGTGTTGCAGTTATCTTGACCTGTTCTATAGGATGGTGTAGCTTCCTTGCTGGTGCATCGATGAAGAATGATGCCACACCACCTTCATCATCATCTGACATTCCTTCGTCAGATGTTTGTACAGGTATGGCTGGGGCAACATTGGTAGGTAGAGAGATGGGAGCAAGACCTTTAGTAGTCCCACATGGATCTACTTCTACTTTATTGTTAGCTGTAACCATGGCGACATGCTCTTCCATAGACTGACTTGCATTTTATGGCATTCCGAGCTCTACTTTGTTGAGTGTTGCTAAAGTGACAGACATCTTGTCATCATGCACAACAATGTTGTATTCATCGTGGGTATCTCTTGGAGGTAGACATCACAAATGTCCATAATGATATTCATCTTGTCCAGGTATCGGTTGATTGTTGTGATGTCACTAGATGACAATTTTTCTGCCTTGTTTCCTCCAGACCAACGTTATCTCCTGCAGATTGGTTCCTCATATTTTGTTTGTCCTATGTAGGCTGAGAGTTTAAGTCAAATTCATTTGCATTGTTGTTTGTTCTTTGAGTATCATTTTTCTCTTCAAGGCGTGGTTGTTCTCCTCTCATGGTGGCCTCCTCTGACTTGTCATTCAATATATTCACACTTTCTTCTATGTGTGAAGGAGGTGTGCTTGTAGCTTCTTCATCCTCATGTTGTTGGGCGTTTGAGGGGCTCAATGACTCTTTAGATGGTGAAGGGCTGACAGACCGCCTTGACTTCTTATTGACTCACCTTTCTTCCCATAGCTGGCATTCATTTTCTAGCTCTTTTTACACCTCTTCCCGCCCTTTGTATTCTTCTTCTATTGCCTTGAGGTCTTGGTCGTGATCATATCTTTGCACATCACTTATCATTCCCTTCACAATTCCTCCATCTCTGTCGCCATCATCTGCATGGATTTCATCGTCGTTGCTTAGTTTTTTATGACGTCTTGCATAAATTAGGGAAGGGATGTAGTTCTTGCATTGATGCCTTGTGCATGTGTTGTTAGTGCGTACATGATAAAAGTAATAAGCACGTTGGTTGTAGGAGAATTATTCATATGTGCCCAAATGGCATCAAACCGGTGGCCCAATTCTTCTCCGAAGGTTGGCGGGCATTGTTGTTTCTCACTCGTAGATGCTATTGTTGTGGCTGTCTCCGTATCAGGGGTTTGTGGTAGTCGTTGGGTGCTTGCTCCAACTCCTTGTGGAGGACTAGTTTGTTGCTTTTGTTGGGTTGGTTGTGGATGTTCTTCTTGTACACCTTCTTGTGTTGTGCCCATTGCTTGTACAGTATGTTACAGCTCAGGCAGTACTTCCATCCTTGTACCTGCCATTTCTGGTGCTGCTTTGATTGTCGTAGGGGGTAGGGATGGTTTCCTGGCTTCTTCAGACTGTACCACAAGACCTTCAACTAGTGCTTTTGATAATACAAAGGGGGAGGGTGGGGCATCACAAATGACTTCTTCTTCATGCAGAGTGGCTTGGGGTGTTGGAATTTATTCCTCAACTTCTTGTACAACTCTGCATGGTATTATTGCCATTTTCTTTGTTCTCTCTGGCTTTGTCTTCTTTGCTTGCAATGGCTTTTCTACATCCAGTGATGTTTCAGTAGGGGAATGGGGGTCAGGTGTTCTGACGATAACACTAGAGTGCATTTTCTTGACTTCCCCCATGCGGGGCTATAACTTCAGTGCATCATAGTAGGCCATTTCTGGAAGAGGTAGTAGCGACTTAGAGTTGGACTTCTTATAAAATAAATTTTCTCCTCTCTGCACTAGTATACCAACAATCACTAGGTACTTGATGTCTATCTTCATGTACCCTTTAGTTTTCTTATATCTCCAATAGCTGCTTGAATGCTAGAAAGTAGGCGGTGATCAGTGTTACTTGTCCTCCCATGCAGAAGTCCTTTGTCTTTTTGGCTTCTTGTCCCACATCCGCCGACATCTTATCAATCAGAAGCCTTCATATGTTCACTGGCTTTTTGTTAAATATTGACCATATTAAGAATAGATCCCCCTCAGATATGCCATCTTTCTCAGATCTTACAAAGATGATATTGACGGTGATCTTTTGAATTTCCCTCATGAATGATGAGGTCATGAAGCTCGCCTTGGACTTCCCTAGGTGGTGTAGGTTTTTACCAGTTAACTTCTCCCACATCTTGTGGTTGCTATATCCCTACTGTGTTCTTCTATCCTGGTGTCATGGAGCAGGCTTTGGCCTCTTCTTTAGTCCACATGAAGATCTTGTTCAAGATAACTTTAGCCACATAGTATTCCTTGCCCCCATCCTTACTTGTAGTTTAAATTCCCCCCTACTTGTTGTCTTCCCTTGTTGTCGAACGTGACTTTCTCCTGTGAGGACATAAACTCAGCAGTGAGTTCTATTAGAGAACAAGTGTTTTTTGTGCATAGGGTGTACAAATATGACCCTCCCAGCAATTCCATTACCCTATCATGGATCCCCAAAATTTTGAAGTCCTAGATGTCAATGTATCTTGTAGGCTTGAAGACTTTTATCTACTTGATCATCTCATAGTTGGATCGGTGAAACTAGTCTCTGGGGATAAATGTTGCAGGAGTCTCTATCAATATTGTTGTTGGTCCCCCCTACTATAATAGAGTTATGTGCTATGCTGACCCTTGAATCTGCTTCTTATCTCAGATCCCTTGACTCTGCCTTTGCTGCTATCTTTGTCTTCTTAGTTTTCTAGACATCTGGCACTACCACTTTTTGTTTCTTCTTTGGGATAGATTCCTCCTCTGACAGCACATATTTGGAAGTCTTTGTTCCTTCAGTGCTCTGGGACTCTTCTAGTATCCTCATGTGGCTCATGTCCTAGAATGATCTCATACTTCTCCTTGATTAGCTCCAAGTGGAGCTTCTTTTTTGGTGATATGTTTGGGTAATCATTCAGCACCTTGCCGATTGATTTGAGTGCTTGTTGAGTCCCTTGTAGAGATGTTGTCTGCCAGTTTAGGGAATCAGAGGTAGAAGATGACACTATGCAATATCATGAATGTGAGTTTATTAGACACTTAATATTATATTGTTTAACATTGGGTTTGATAATAGTAACAATGAATATGTAAAGTAAGTGATTTTCACATGTCTTATGGTGTATCGGTCGCAATAGATCATTTCATATATTGATTACAATAGAGTTAGTTGATCATTTATAAAATGTAGTGATCGCTACATGGTTTGGCTGTGGTGGTCAAATCATAATCATGTTGTAGCGGTCGAAACATGTTTTGGTTAGAACCATTCAAGAGTCTAGATGTAGCGGTCAGAACAAGTTTTAATTGCACCGGTCGCTACACGGTTCAGTAAAAACTAGTTGAAATGAGGATACATCATAGCGGTCACAACATATGTCGGGTGTTACGGTCGAAATAAAACCAATATCTTGAACAAGGTTAGGGCTATGTAGTGACCACAACACCTCAACATGTGTTACGATTGAAACGTTCACAAATGTTGCAATAAAAAAGAACTCGTGCTTGTATAGAAGATTTCCATGGTGCTTGCAAAGCAAGGAGATGGGGGAGTTGATAAAAAAATCTAGATGAAATGAAAAGGGTTGTAACCCGGGTAGAGATATGGAAATGAACCAGACCATAAATGGGAAGAGGATTTAGTAGAGCATCGTGTTGTAGATGAAAGTGTTGTGGTCACAACATAGGTAAGGAATCATCATTGTGATCAAAATGATAGTGGGAGTTGAAACATTATTACAGTTCGGTGAGGGTGGAGGTTGTGTTCCAGTTGGAGAAGGGGAAAGTTAAGGAACATCATCTGGAGATTGCTAGTCCCGTCATAGGGGAAAAATGAAGGTGAAGAGAAAATCACAGAGGATTTGAGGCGTACCTTCTTTGAAATTAGTTTGTGATAAGAGTAAATTGGTAAAGAGGATCCTCAGGACAATGGTTGGAGCATATCTTTGGTTCCCATGGCATCACAGATCATCGCCAGCTTGCTTCAGTTGTCAGAGGTTCTTCACAAGGCCTGGATCGTTCTTTGATTTTCAGGTTCGCCAGAGTCAGAGAGTGAAATAAAAGGGTTTTACTGTTTTGGGTTTATTTTTTATACTAGGTTAATAAAGTGGTATTGTGACCCCTATGGTTGTGGTGGTGGTGCTACAGTCAAAATACAGTTAAACATGTTGTGGTCGCTATAGATAGAGGACAAGACAAAGTAACAAGCCAAAGGTGTAGCAGTTGCAACGGTTGTGAACTGTAGTGAACAGTAGGTTATTCAAGAACTAAAGTCCACCCATTTTCTAAGGGAATATTAAAATATTATTCTATGTACATTCAAATTGAAATATGTAAAGATGAAATTGCAGAGAAAAAATTTCAAAAATTGATTATCTAGGTTAGAAGATTTCAACATTACCTATAGCAGACAATTTCAAAATTAAACTAGAAGTTATGTACACAATCTAGGATTTTATATCTAAAGAAGAAATCTTGCAATATTTAAGAAATCAGTAAATCCTTGGTTTGCCTCCCAAGAAGTGCTAATTTAGTCTTTAGCTTGACTCTCTAATCTGGTTTCTCAGGCCTCCTCTATTGGTGTCGGCTGTGGCACTTCCAAATTGAGATCTGATTTCCTCACAAAGGATTCATATTGATAATACCTTTTTTCTTTATGTCGATTCAACTTGAAGGTACATGTCTTTTTACTAGCAATCTCCATCATTCCAGAAGGATAGATTTTTACAATAGATATGGGGCCATACCATCTGGACCTAAGCTTTCCTCGATACAATCTGATACTAGAATTAAATAGAAGAACTTTATCCCTTTCATATACAACCTTACTTTTCAGGTGAGCATCATGCCACACCTTGGTTCTCTATTTGTAAATGTGGTCATTTTTGTAAGCGTGTAACATGAGTTCTTCCAACTCTTGCAATTGCAGGAACCTTTTCTTGCCTGCTCTGTCGAGGTCCATGTTCAGGAATTTAAAAGCCCAAAGGACCTTATGTTCCAACTCCACCAGAAGGTGGTAATACTTTCCCTTGATAAGCCTATATGGAGTGGTCCCTATTGGCGTATTGTATGCAGTGCGATAGGCCCATAGTGCGTCATTGAGTTTCATTGATCAATCCTTTCTTGTTTGGCTAACTATTTTCTCTAAGATTTGCTTTATTTGTCTATTTGATACCTCCACTTGTCTGGAAATCTGTGGGTGATAAGGTATTTCCACCTTGTGCTTGAATCCATATTTTTTTCAATAGATCTTCAAATTGTCTCTCCCTAAAGTGTGATCCTCCATCACTTATGACGGTTCATGGAACCTCAAATCATGAAAAGATAGTTTTCTCAAAAAGCTTAATCACTGCTTTTGAGTCACATGTTTGGGTGGCAACAACGTCTACCCATTTTGAAACATAGTCCACAACAACCAGGATACATTGATTTCCTATTGAGTACGGGAACGGTCCCATGTAATCACTCCCCAATACATAAAAAATTTATACTTCAATCCAGTTCGGCATAGTCATCTCATTCCTTCTTGAAATATTTCCCATTCTCTGACATTCATTGCATGCTTTGACAAAATCTTGAGTGTCTTTGAATAAGGTAGTCCAATAGAATCCTGACTGTAGGACTTTTGATGTCGTCCTCTCTCCTCCTAGGTGCCCTCCATAAGGTGAAGAATGAAATTCCAACAAGATTGGAGGTACTTATTCCTCCGATATACATCTTCAATATAGATTATCAACACATGTTTTGAATGTGAGTGGGTCATCCCAATAGTAATTCTTCATATTAGAAAATAATTTTTTCTTCTGATTATAGGTAATGTCATATGGTATTTGCTAGAATCCCAGGTAGTTGCACATATTAGCAAACAATGGTAAGTTTGGCTCAATGGACCTTGCCATCATTAGGGCTTCATCAACATAATTTCCGTTAACAAGTAACATATTTTACTTTGTAATCACAATACTTGAAAGGTGGTCTGCAACCACATTATTTGTTCCTTTCTTATCAATTATCTCGTGATCAGATTCTTGAAACTGTATAGCCCATGTTAACAAACTCGGCTTGGTATCCTTCTTCAACATTAGATATTTTATAGTTCCATGATCAATATATATCTTCACTTGTGATCCTAACAAGTAAGATCTAAATTTGTCAAAAGCAAATACAATAACCAACATTTCTTTTTATGTGGTTGTGTAATTTACTTGGGCTTCATCGCGAGTGTGACTTTCATAATAGATGACATGATGTTTCTTATCTTTCCTTTGTCCAAGAACAACCCCAATAGCATAATCGTTGGCATCACACATGATTTCAAAAGGAAGCTCCCAATCTGGAGCATGTAGGATAGGGGTTGTGTCAAAGCATTTTTTAGAGCATTGAAGGCATTAAGGCACTTATCTTTGAAATCAAACTCTACATCTTTCACTAGAAAGTTCGGCAAAGGCTTGACAATTTTTAAGAAGTCTTTAATGAACCTCTTATAATACCCAACATGATAAAGGAAACTTCTCAACCCTGTTACTATTTGGGGGGGGGGTTGATACAACTTCAATTTTACTAAGGTCAACCTCTATTTTTTTCCTAGAGATTTTATGCCCCAACACAATGCCATTTTGTACCATGAAATGACACTTCTCCCAATTCAACACTAAGTGTTTCTATTCATACCTTTGTAATACTAGAGATAGGTTTGTGAGGCACTTATCAAAATCTATGCCATACACTTAGAAATCATCCATAAAGACTTCCATTATGTCTTCTAGGATGTCTAATAACATGTAAGTCATACATCTTTAGAACGTGGCAGGTGCATTGTATAATCCATACCGAATTCTCCGAAAGGCATAGGTGTCGTAGATATAGGTGAAGGTGGTCTTCTACTGATCATATGGGTGAATTGACACTTGGTAGAACCCCAAATGTTTGTCTAAGAAACAAAAGTACAAATGATGCACCAACCTTTCCAATGCCTAATCAATAAAGGGTAGAGGGAATGGTCTTTCCTTGTAGCCACATTTAATTTTTAGTAATCTTTGCACATACGCCAACTTGTCAAGGTTCGCTTTGCCACTTCATCTCTATTTTCCCCTTTTACAACAGTCATCCCCCCTTTATTGGGAACAACATGAATTAGGCTAATCCAATTACTATTATTTATAGGATATATGATTCTAGCGTCACACAACTTGATCACTTCCTTCTTAACAACCTCTTTGAGCATCTGATTTAACTTCCTCAATGGTTGAGATAAAGGCTTGGCAGTGTGTTATAGATTTATGTGGTGCATGTAGACGGTAGGGCTCAGACCCTTGATATCCTCTATTGAATATCCTATTGATTTCCTGTGTTTCTTGAGTTTGTTTATCAACTTCTCATCTTGATCCTCCATCAGAGTGGAGTATATAATAACAAGATTCCTTTTATCTTCATCCAAAAATTCATATTTCAACCCTTGAGGTAATTTCTTTAACTAAAGTGTTGGTTTTAGTGTAGCTTTCTCTTCCAACATTTGTTCTAGTGAAACATACTTTATGTCTCCATAGTACCTTCTACATCACTGAAATCTTCTTCTAGTTTGTCTAGACAATCCAAAATTTCCACTACTTCTGGATCTTCCATGATGAGGTATGGGTTGTGCAAAGCTCACATGATCAGATCAACGATAGAATTGTCCTCTTGTATCTCTTCACAGTACTGGGTATATCTATTTGTGAAATAGACCGACTCAAATAGAGAAGGTCCTCTCATAGAATTCTGGACATGAAAATTGATATGGTCATTTCTGACTCAGAGAGTAATAATTCATTCTTCCATGTCGATCAGGGCCCTACCTGTGGCAAGGAAGGGTCTTACAAAGATCATTGGACATGTCAGGTCCTCAATGGTGTCTATCACCAGTATATCACAAGGTATAAATAATTTTCCCACTCGAATCGAGACATCTTCCACTATCCCTACTGGATTTGTAAAAGTGTGGTCGGCTAGCTCAATCCTCATTTCATTTTTTACCATGTCTGTTAGTCCAAGTCTTTGGGCTAAGGAGAGAGGAATTAGACTTATGATTGCCCTAGATCCGCTAACCCTTTTCTTTCCACATTATCTCCAACATTGAAAGGGATAGTGAATGTCCCATGATCCTTCTTCTTTGTAGGAAATTCAGCATGGACAATGGCACTTGACATCTTTCCTAGCTACACCGTCTCTATATGATCTCCCCTTCTTGTTTTTTTGATAAGATACTTAAAGAATTTTTCATAAGTTGGCATTTCCTTAATAGCGTCTAGCAAAGGGATGTCCTGGTGTAGCTTTTTCACAACTTCCATTAACGTTCTTACCTTTTCTTAAGATGCATTTTAATCAATTTATAAGGGAAGGGAACTCTTGGGGCGTAGGGATTTCTTTATGTAAAGAATTCTTCAACAAGATCTGGTTTCTTAGTCTTTGTACTTTTTTTCTCCTATCCTTTTCCTTTACTCTTATCCTTAGTTTTGGATTCTTCCTTCTTGGATTCCTCCTCCACTATAGTAGGTACATGTTGTGGCTTGGCGAAAGTCTCTCCTTCTTGGTGAATTTCTTCTTTTTTCCCTTCCACGACTTTTCTTGAGCGAAGAGTAGTCATGTTTGTAGTATCCGTGTTGGAGGGGATCCTTCCTTGAGGATTTTTTATGAGTTCATAAAGTTGTGCAAGTTGTTGATCGATCTATTTTTATGCATCTGCATGTCGGCCATTTGGGTTTGCATCATGGTTAAGATGCCTAAGTTAGTGATGGCACTTTGAGTGAGATGATCATTCACAGTGACATGTCTCTTTGCAAAATCAAACAACTGAGCTATCATGTCCAATTGGTTGTTTCTCTTGGTTTGCTTTGATATTGGTTCTGCCGGTTTGTGTTCTTGTTATGATATTGGCCTTGACCTTGGTTATTGTTTCTATTTTGCTGGTAAGTTTTAGTTTTAGTATATTTAGTCTGCCCACCTCTTCTTCCAAATCCTGGAGGAGATTTAGATGAATTGCCCAGTTGGCGAGGGTTTTCAGCAAAATCTTTATTTCCATAATTATTTCTAGGGTGATCTGGTCTTTTAAAATTTGCATAAGCAACGTTCTCAGTTTCTTCCTCATTTTCACTTTCTCCATCATCCTATGGTTGAGTGTAGATACAATTATCTATGCCATTCCCTCCCTCACCATAGGTGACACATTTCATATCTTTCTTAGTCTTGAATTTGCCCTTTCATCCAGTATCCTTCAATTGCTTGACATCTAGAGCAATCTTTTGAATTTGTAAAGTTATATTCTCTAGAGCCTTGGCCTCAATGGAGGGTCCTTCAGAGTTAGCCTTCTTTTCTAATCCCCTTTCACGTCTTTCATAATTCATCCCTACTTGTAATGCAACCATGTTATCAATTATCATCATGATTTTCTTTGTCTTTTTCCAAGGAAATCACTTTTGATGGAAGAATTTAGTGAAGTCTTCTCTATGGGTGTTAACTCATTATAAAATGTGGTCACAAGAAAACCCTTGTCATAATTGTGATGTGGATAATCCCTATGATATTCTTAGAATTGTTCCCATGCTTCATGAATATTCTCTCTAGGTTTTTGCATGAATCCAATAATCTTGTGCCTATTTCTGATGGTTTTCTCAGTTGGATAGAACTTTGTGACAAAATCATCAACTAGAGGCCCTGATCCATTAATATATTTGTGAGCTAGACTAAGATAGCAGGACAGATCCTTGTCTTCCAAAGAGAATACAAATCCCTTGCAATATATAACTTCAAGCAGTACTCTACTAATCTTAGTGGTGTCATAGATATGATTAAAGGTGTCAAGATGATAATAAGGATTCTCATTTTTGAGTCACCTCTGAAAGGTTTGTTTTGGAGCATGGACATGACTGCATGCTTTAGCTCAAAATTTACAACATCAGACTATGGGATAATGACTGGGTATCTACATTCTTTAACTCTAGTTGATGCCAATTCTCTAAGGAAACGACCTTCTTTTTGCTCTTCCTCACCATCTTTGTCATCGCAGTTATTGTCGTCATGCTCACGATGGTTCCTCTAGTGTCTTCTTTCTCTATGATGACAATGGTCATCATGGTGCCTTTCATCACACTCTTCTTCTTCACAACATTCTTCATGTTCATCTTTGCAGCATTCTCCATGTTCATCTTCGTCATTATGGCATATTTTATAGAGCCCTTGTCCAGATCCATCATAGTGGTCGTCATCATGTTCAAATTTTCTTAACAGTGGAGTTCGAAAATCCTCCATCCATGGGTTCTGACCTTCTTCAGTATGTCCTCTACCTTGTCTACCAGGATGTCCTCATCTGTGGGGCGACATGTTGATGCAAGAAGGGAATAAGGTGTTGCCAATATCTACTTCTCTCAAAGATACCTATACAGTTTGCACAGTCAAGTTAGAAAATTGGACGTATGAAACAAAGTATTCAAAGTAGTTTGACACAATAGACCTAGAAACTATGCAATCCAGTATATTGCTAAACTTGAGGCACAAGTGTATGGCGAGTGAACTCATGTTCATAAAAGTATCGTTTCTCCTTGTCTTTGGTAACGCCGCTAAAAAGTTGACTGGCCTAGTTCACACGTCAGAGACGGAGCACGTCTAGAGTAGTAAGACTCTTTAATTTGTAACTCGACACTTAGGCTCCCACAACTATTATATGGGGTCCGATGTAGTAATCATGGTTGATCCATAGGGACAAGGTGGTGAGTTCTACGAATGTAGAATCTTATCGTAGTTATACCACCTAAGAAGGATAGGTTTAAAAGGTTTCTAACAGAACAATATTACCCCAAACAAAATGAAACAAGTAAAAGGAAGATAAAGAAATAAAATAAAAGAACAAAAGCAAACAAGCACGTGGTAACAAGATATAGATGTGAACTTAGATTAGGTTTCACCTACTAGGATATCTCACCAACATGCAATACTCACACCCTTTATATACCCTTAGCAAGATTATAAGAAATCATCATATATGTCTATTCCCTCCTCTCTCGAGCTTAGGATAGATCTAGATTAGAAGGTTGTTTCTCTCTTAAGATGGCATACAAACAATCACAAAGATAACTGTATGATCAAAATCTTTAACATTCTAACATTTTCATGCATTCATGTAACTCCAAAACAATTAGATAAGGCTAGTGTTACCCTTTCGAGGTGCTAGCAATCAAACATCATAAGATGGTATCTTATCATACAAGTGAAGCATTTAGACCAAGTGAATAGAGATAATCTTTGCTAAGAACAAATATATTCAAATAGATGTAAGTATATACATGTTGGGAGAGCCTTAATGGCTATTCCCAACCCAAGCAATGAGTTTTGCCACTCATGTTCATGAGTAGCATTAGGGGTTTACAAAGGTGAAGATACATCTAGATAGACGAAGAGGTGATGAAGAGCATAGGGATGAGCAACAGATCTAAAGAAGGGAAGAAGGTGATACACCAACAATACTCTTTCAGACCTGGATTGGGCATTGACGTAGCCGATAACAACTCCTTCTTTCCGAGAAGGGGATGGCAGATCTCCTGCAACATATATCATTGGAGATCTAAGATCGATGGATGTCGATGAGGGTGACTCTACAGCGCGACAAACATTTCGTCGTATCTCTGATGATCCCTCCTGAATGACTGAGGTGGGGGTTCATTTATAGGGTCAGTCAACCGACTTAAGTCCCTGTTGCGGTCGCTGCCCATGGTGAAGTGTTGTGGCTGCAATAGTTGATCAGTTTTCTGACCGTAATGCTTGGATGTAGCAACCACATCGATGACAAGAGTCTTTAGTCGCTAGCTAGTATGGTCACTATGTTGAGCATTGCGGTCGCAACAGACAACTCCCCCTTTGCAATCGAGATACGTGTCTGGTTGTCGCGGTTGAAACGTTCTGTGGCTTGTAGAGAACACACCATTTTTATGGGGTGTTGGCCGCTATGGCGGCTCTCTTTTGACCATAACACTATTGCGGTTGCAATGATGAGGTTGCAGGTTGATGGAGTGTAGCGACCGAAGGTGAATATGTATGAAGGAAAAATGGATTATTAGCTTAGGTAGTTAAATCAGATTTTACAGTTGCGGTAGAAATGATGAGGTTGTAAGTTGATGGAGTGTAGCGACCGAAGGTGAATCTGTATGAAGAAAAAACTGATTATTAGCTTAGGTAGTTAAATTAGATTTTCTTTTGAAGATATTTAAAATAGATAAAAAAATCATAAAAGGGATGACATTATGGAGATAAAATAGGCACAAAATGTCCACAAAATAACATGTTATCAATCTGTCACTTTCACATCAACTCCAAAATAAATATGATGTTAGTGGTATTTTTTAAATTGTGGTTGGTGAATAGTTATAGAGCCACATAGAGACTAGATGTGGCGCGCACCCTACCTCTTGCGTCAAAATGATTTAATTTTTTAATGTAAAATATGCCTATTACAAAGTAGAAAGAATTTAGTTCCCTACCCAAATACTTACAACTAGCTATGTTGAGCTTAATATTTTGACTTTGCCACTGCCACTGAGTGAAAAATAGTAAGCCCCTATTTGGTTTATAATATGATCAGGTCCAGGTACTATTGTAAACTTTTTACACCATGCAAGCATAGATTCCAACTAATTCAGTCGAAATCTAGCCCCACACCGTTTTGCAAAAGTGGACTCATGAAGTCCTTTTGTAGTTTAGTAATCCTATGGTCCACAGAACTCAACCCTGCTATTAGCGGGATTAGAATCCCAATCTGAATTTTGCTTGGTCTTATGAAATTTTATTTTCTATGTAACACTGAAAATGAGAACGGTCCAATTTGAATGTCAAACAAAATCATACTGGATCTAAATCAGACTAATCTAAATATTTTGACCAACCCAGTACTAACTACAAAATCTTGATCCTAAACCAAACACCCCCTAAGTGTCAGTTTAGTAGGATATAATTAGATGACAAAATATTTTTCATACATCAAAGTCATATTTTGTAGCTTGATCACTTCCTATCAAACTAGCCCTAAAGGAAGAAGAGATTACGAACAATAGAAACTGGCGGCATGTAGCAAAGAAATTTAGGAGGGAAGAGAGGATCTAGTATTTTCGTAACGGTGGGCAACGGCCCTGAGGGTATTCTATGATTTTGTTAAAATGAGGGTGGTTTCAGGGAAATCATGGAAAAAAACTCAAAAGAAAAACCACTACCCCACCCTATCTATGTCCATTATCTTAAACCTGCATCATACTGCCAATGGCGATCTAAGCCACCATTGGAATGAAATGCTTGAAGTTTGAAGCACCCTTTTGTTACGCTCATTATACTCAAAGACTTGTTTTTGCCAAGCGTAGCCAGACTGCAAAGCATATTTCTGCATTTCAAAGTACAATGTAGAAACCTTCTTTGCACCTCCAGCACATCGGACAAACAAACCCTAATGAAGTATTTCAGCGAAAGTGTTATCAACAGTTAACCTAGGTGATAGTGTTATTAGCAAAACAATCCTATGCTACGGATAAGTCAATGATCCGTTCTTTCTTTGTCCAGGTTTTATGACCTATTGGCCTAGGTAGCAATTCTTACTTTTATATAATTAAGCATGACCGAACAACGACGGAGGACCAAATGATTTAGCTTGACGGAGCAATGATGGAGAATCAAGTGATATACGCGTTATATCGCATTGCTTCGGGACAGCATGTTCAGACAAAAGTCGCTGTCCAATTGAACTTGAACAAAAAACCACTAGATTATCCCCGTCAACCAGGCACAAAACTTATTATCATGCGCGATTGATGTTTTCAGAACCCCACCTTCAGTGCTACTTCTTAAGAAAATAGAAATCGGCGATTTGTGGGACAGACCCACACATGCTGCTGATTTGCTGCATTTCATTTTCTTATCTGTTAAATATGATGCACGCAATAGCTATTCTCAATGCTAAACATGCAACGACCATTAGGTGAGCCATCCACCTCATTTTGACCTTCCTGAATAAACAAAAGTGCTCTAGTACACCGAATGGGGCTGCACTATCTATATTCGCAAAGAACCCGATTTGGGTTATTTTAGTGTGCAGAATGTCTCTATCCGTATGAGATAGAAAGGAAGGGGATATCGGTCTGGATTCCAACAAGTAGGAGATGAGGGAGATGGGGTGGCCATATGCTGCACTCATACGAGTTCGTGAGTGCCACCAGCTCTGAAAAACCTCCACCTATTCTCTATTTCTCTGCTGCGCTTTTTCTGTGGTTTTTTGCAGTCTCGTGAGCTCAGATGGACGATAACGCGTTTGTATCACTTGTTCTCACCCCTTCTGGAATATCGCAACCGCGTTGGGCTCCTAGATGAGGACAAGTACAGTGTGCTAACAAACAAAGGTCCAGTTGCAGAAAAGAGAGAGCGCAAGACAGAAGGGGATCTTTCCTACACTCTAGCCCCTCATCCCCGACCCCTCCCTCCCCTACCCTTTCTCTCTCTTGTGTGTGAGGTTGTCTTTGTAACCCAATGCAACCACACAAACGCAGGTAACAGAACGATGAATTCACGTTCTACCATCACCATTACATCTTCTCCAAAATTCTCATTACTTTGCTTTATTTAAAACGCCCCATTTATTTTAGGTAATTCTATATATTCCTCGTTATTCCAAGGACCCCTCCAAGTTAGGTGTGATGCCTCAAACTTTAACTAACCGATTTAAATGATAAGGTGTCCTTTATAACATCTAGGGCTGGGCACACAAACAAACCAAAAAATTCAAAATTCAACTAAACAAAATAAATTGACTTGTTTTCGTCTTGTTTAAAGGGTATATAATGCTTTGTTTCCAAAATTTCATAGGGACCAATCATGGTTCGGTTTGGGTTAAGTGTTTGCTAACCAACCAAATGAAAGTGATAGGGTTTAGTTTTATATGTAAAGGTGACTATCTTTTTAAATATTGTTTTGATAGAAAAAATACAATTTAAAATATTTTTAAACAATATATTCTAAAAGACCTAGTGTTTCAGATCTTTATAGTAATATGTTATGATCAGGACATACTTAATATCATGATGCATATTGTATAATAGGAAAGTTTTCCATGAGGTGAATCTTAAATATGTTATACACTTTTTCCTTCAACATTCTACAACATGTTGCTATGGACCCAAAAAGTGGAACTCAACCCGACTCAATTTTCAAAGGTGTAAATAACAACCTTCATCCCTACAATTCATGAAATAAGAAGGTAATTGTCACCCACTAAACTACATCCCCTCTCTTTTTCCAATTAAACCATACTTGCAAGAGGGTGATGTATTCCTCCCTTTTGGTTAATTGAAATTTTGCAAGGGAGGTCATCTACCATTGTCACTTGTAGGCAACCTAAGATTGGACTCAGATATCCAAGGCAAAGCACTACAATACATTTCATGAAGTGACAATGTGACCTGATGTTTTTCTATATTCAATGTGTATAAGCACATCCTAGACTCAAAATATATTATATTAAATTATTTAATAGACAATTTTGTGAGTGGTGTGTTGGTGATATTTTTTGATTGAATTATTATCTCTCTAATAGCTAAATGTGCTATCTCTATTTAAGATCATTAGTATTGGTTTAGTTTATGTTATGTTGTATCTCAGGTACATTATACTTTAAGATAAGAATATATATATGATCCCAAGTAATAGTTTCAATTCATAATAATTTTTTTTCTTCATATTGTACTGAGAGCAATTTTGTAACCCTTAGGGTTTACAATGGAGCAACCCCCATCCCTTCTTCTTATCTTCTCTATGTAACCCCTCTTTTTCTCCTCCTCCTCCTTTTTCCTTCTTCTCTTCCTCAGACACACCCGTGCCCCCGCGCAAGATGCCCACTCGCTCCCTACCCCCGCATAGTGCCCCCCACTAATGCTTGAGTATGGAAGACCACTATTTCCAGCACACTACATGGATGACTTCTGTGCGGTAGTGGACTGCTACACCACTATTAGCCGTCTAGACAAACATCAATTTCCTTGGCTTTGGCCAAGTGCTGATTTGCCGTGGTTCGCTCCTATGCTACTCTCTCCGTGAAGGATCTCTACTCCAGTATTCCTACTATTTTGATAGGGGAGTTGTATGTCACCACCCCCTTTGGATTTGTACATGTGGCCCCTTGATAAGGTACTTTCTATCATAGCAACTTCCATAGGAATCCTACTAGTACTCCTCCCCTTCTTTGTCACCCATCAAATCTGATGACAGTGTGTTGATTTAGACATGATAGAGATCTTTTTCTAAAACAAGTTTGTATCAACCTTTGGGTCACAATTTTCTTTACTTTCTTTCCCATGTATTATCCTTATGTACATAGGTGAGCATTGTTAATAGTTAAGGGTCTTATATATCTTTCCTATCACAATGCTTATTCCTATGATAGAGCTTCAACCATGTTTCTTTCTAATTTTCTCTCTTCACTCTCAATGTGAATCTTACCAATGATTACCCATCTCCACTGTTGTTCTATCGACGTGACTAATTTATCATCCATTTCCACCATTGTCCAACTAGTGTAACACATTCATCACCATGTTTGAAAGAAAGAATGACAACAAAGGTTCGCCTCAGATCATTATCTATAATGTCATTGCTCCTATCTCCATCATCAAATTTAATGGATATAGTTAACTATTCTTCATGAATTTTATCCAAACAATTTTGGAATCCAGAGACAAGGCAGAATTAATAGAAAAATATGTTGATGATACCCCTAACTGGAAATAGGTAATACACAAGTCAAAATATGGTTTCAAACCAGTATGGAGTCATATATTGCCTCCAAATGTATGTTCCATAAAACTACAAAAGAGTTGTGGGACACCACCACTACACGTAGTAAAAGAATGCTCTACATCTTTACAAAATTTAGGATAAACACTTTTGTGAAAATTAGGGAGACAAGACCCTTGATGAATATTATGACTCTGTTGTTTTCCTATCCCAACAACTTGACTACTTTCAACTTGTATCTTTTGTGATAAAACCAAAGAGCGTGCTAACCTTATCATTGCCAAATTTCTCAATGGCCTCGATCCAGTCTATGCTTTAATATGCAACAACATCCTAGCAGACAACAACTTCCTAATTCTAGAAGATGTCTTGTCCCATATTTAGCGATCTGACATTTGACTTTGATCTTCCACTTTGCCTGATTTACAACTAGTGATAACAGTCGTTACCCATTGACGTGGTCATGGACGTCCCTCAATGCCCAAATGTATCTTCTACAACAAGTTTGGATACCTAGAGAAGAAGTTCTATCAGAAGAAAAATTATCCTTTTGGGCACAATCATGGCACTAGGATTTCCCATATTGCCCAAGGAATAGACAACCCGCCCTCTCTTGATCCATGTTTGAGAAATATCTATAAGCCTCTCAACAAGATCCTCAACAACCTACAAGATTTTCTGACCTTGCAACCCCACTTCAACATCTTCAGTGCATCTAGACTCCAACCAAGTTAATGTTAGGGCCTCCATGTTAGCATCCAATTCTTCCTAGATTGTCAACTCTAGGGCCACCCAACAAATGACATATATGAGGAACCTTCTCTCCTCCAATGATCCTACCTCATATGTCACTCTGGAGGATGGATCCAACAAAATTGTAAAACAATGTGGGAGTGTTAACATTTCACCTAGTCTTAAACTTATTTATCCAATATACTCCTCATTTCCCATTACATTGATGTCCTTTGCTAAAGTTATTTATGCCTTTACTTACGATGTCACCTTTGGATGCCTTAGTTTTGTGATGCATGATTCTAAGAATTTTAAAACAAGGCTAAGAGACTTCAGGATATTGTGGATGTTGACCCATAGGATATCGGAAACCAAGAACTCTTGTTTGTGATAAGGATGAAGGCTATCAAAGCTACGAAGGATGAATAAAGTCTACTAAAATAAAAGAGTAGGATTCAATGGCTTAAGTTAAAGATTCATCCTTATTTTATGCCTCTATTAACTCAAGAAGGTTAATGAATAACATCAACATTTTGAGTGATCATGAAGGTAATAATATCTATGACATGGAATTTATAAGGGATAACATTAAGAGTTTCTACTATGATCTTTTTAATAGTACCTCTAATGATGATGTTGTTTGGGGGTGAGGATAGGGAGTTTCCAAGAGTTTTTGATGAGCAATTTGATAGAATGAGGATGGTAATTACTAGAGCTAAAATTGAAGAGGTGATGAATAATATGAAGGATGACAAGGCCCCAGGGCCTAAAGGTTTCAACTCTATTTTCTTTAAATCAGTTTGGGACATTATTGGTGATGACATTGTTCATGATGTACAAAGCTTCTTCACTTTAGGGAAACTTTTAAGAGAGTGCAATATCACTTTAATTACCCTTATTCCTAAGGTACTTGGTGCTAAAAAGTTCAATGATTTTAGACCTATATCTTTGTGCAATGTCATATATAAGGACATTACCATGATTATGGCAAATAGATTTAAGTTTGATTTTGCCTCTACTGATAGATATTAACCAAGTTGCTTTTGTTCATGGGAGGAGGATTCATAATGCAATTTTGTTGGCGAATGAGATCTTGAGTACCTTTATGAGTTCTCAAAAATTGATGTCTGTTAAGGATGACCTTACAAAGGCATATGATACGGTTAGAAGAGACTATATTATGTTGATGCAATGTCCAGCTTGTTAGATCAGGTGGGTTAATGAAACCTTTTCTTTGGCATCCTATAAGGGTTTGGTTAATGGTTCTCCTACAGAGCAGTTCTTTGCTTCCAATGGTGTGAGACAAGAGACCCATTGTCTCCCTATTTATTTATCATTTCCATGCAAGGCTTAACAACAATTATAAATGTAGAGGTCCATAAAGGAAATTTTAAACTTGTTGATGTTTCAGATAAAGTGGAAGTTCCCCGTATTATTTTTGCTAATGAGTTGTTAGTGTTCTCTAAAGAAGATGACAATGATGTGCAAACCTTGAGTCATATATTAGATAATTTTTGTAGGTTTCTAGTTTGAAACTCAATAATGACAAGAGTCAGGTTTTCTTGAGTAAAATGTTTGTTGAGGTAATATTGTTGACATTCAGAACATTAAGGTGTGTACTCTTCTGGTGAGGTATTTGGGAGTTCCCATCCCTACTGGTTGATTGACCAAGGATTTGTGTGCATCTATTGATCATAAAATCAAGGATAGATTTGATTCTTGGAAGGGGCATCTTCTATCTCAAGCAGGAAGGCTTGAGCTAGTAATCTCAATGTTGTCTGCTTATAGTATCTTTTAGACTTTTGCTTTCCCATTTCTTATGTCTGTGATGAAGACTATTGATAAACATATGAGGGATTTTTTGTGGAATGACTATATTGAAAAAAACACCTCCATTTGGTCTCATGGGATCTTATATGAAGACCTAAAGAAGATGGTGGTATTGGGATTAGATCTATTACAGGCTGGTCTATGGGAGGCCTATTGAAGAACTTGTGGTATCCTGCTACTAAGAAGGATACTTTGTTAATCAAATGCATACACGAGAGATACATGAAGGAAGATTCTATATGGTCTATTGAATCCAAAGCCAATTCATCTTGGCTTTGGAAGATATTACTTGGGCAGAGAGAGCTTTTACTGAAGAATGTCGATTTTTGTCTCAATCATGGAAATAGTTTCCTGTTTGGGTTAGACCCTTGGACAATTGAAGGGAAAAGGATACTGAATTTGGTTGATCCCTAGTTTGTATTCAGATTGGGTAAAGAAATCAATTGTAGAGTTAGTAGTTGTATTGAAGATGGCAAGTGGCACCTTCCTAATTTCAGAGGTTCTAAAAAATTTATGGCTATTCTAGATAAAAGACGCGAGTCCTTTAGTCGTAGATGACTATACTCTCTATAGGAGGAATTTGACTTTCAAAATGAAGCATGGTTGGAATATCTCAAGAAATTGCAGCAGGTGCCTTGGGAAAGATGGATTTGGATGGATAACATACCAAGAAGAAGCTCTCTACTACTTTGGAAAGGGTTTCTTGGGAAGATCCATACTATTGAATATGATTAGAAAATCGATTTTCAGTTGGCTTCTAGATGTTGTATGTGTGAAGCAAATGTTGAAAATATTGATCATTTATTATTTGATTGCTGCTATGCTGCTTATATCTGGGACATGTTCTTTAGGCAACATCAGGTTTTGCCAAGGAACTTGATAATTTGCTATGTCTAAAAAAAGATAAGAAGTTGCTTGCTATGTGGATTATATACTTATTGTGGAGGGAGAGGAATAACAAGATTTTTGTTGGTCTTAGTATGGAGGACGATAAGTTTTAGGGAACCTACATTATTAATGTTGCTCTTCTTTATAGTTAGGTATGTATAGATAGCTTTTGTTTATAGTCTGTATAGTTTTTTGGTTTTTGTTGGTGGTTATACTCTATAACTACCTTTGCTTTCATGATTTAGTAAAGAGGCACCTCACCCTATTTTCACAGAAAAGAAAAGAATTTTAAGATGATTGGTTTGCATTCTAGAGATGATGACCAATATTACTTTGGTGATGGCGTTCCTTCATCTTCCTATCTCGTATCCACACTTCTTTAACTTCACCACTTCTATAGTTATCCATCTATTGAAAAGATGATGCACCAAGAACCCTCTTTATCTAGCTTAAAAAATCTTCTTTGTGACTCTTATGAGTTTGGAGAGCATCACATGAGTTATTTTCCTAGAAAAACTAGTTTATGTTCTAAAGTTTCTTTTAATATTATTCACAGTGACAATTGTGATCCCTTTAAACCTCTTTATTTAACAGTTATGTTATTCATTACATTTTTTGATGACTTCTCTAGAATGCCTTAGTTACATTTGTTGAAATCCCATGATGATACGATGGATGTTTTCACACCTTCCATAAAATAATTTCAACATAATTTAATAAATCCATTAAAATATTCTTACCTATAATTCCTTAGATTTTTTTTGAGATATGTTTACTCATTTTTTCCTAAGATTGGAACAACCCATTGGTGTTCTCAGGCTCACATCCCATAGGAAAATGGGATTGTAGAAAGTAAAAATCATCATTTTCATGACATTTCTCACAATGTTATCATTTAAGGAAAATTTCTTAAGTCTTATTGGTCTGAGGCTATACTTACTACATGTCACCTTAGCAATTGACATCCATTATCTTATTTACAAAACAAGGCACTTTCTAGTTTTTTTCAGCTCAAACCACTTTTCGTCTTCCTTTGCATATTTTTGGGTGCAATGCTTTTGTTCATAACTTTGATCCAAAGGTAGATAAACTTCATCCCCACTCTATAAAAATATCTTTCCTTGTCTATTCTACCATTTATAAAGGTTATCATTGTCATAGTCTAGACAATCTTCATATGAATGTTTCTACTGATAGTATGTTTCATAAATCAAATCTATTCTTTGTTTCTGGGTTGTCATTAACTCCGCCTCAACCACCAACTCTAATTTTTTTGAGCTTGATCTTTTTGACCTAGTGGATCATGAACCAATCACCCATCCTCATGTTACTCAAGTCATCATTGTCATTCCTCCACCACTAAAATAGGTTTCAAAATTTTTGTTCACTTCTAAGGATCTATCACTCCTCGTGGCTTTCCAAAAGGGCATACAGTCTTGCACTCTCCATCATCCAATATCTCATAATTATTTTCTATCCAACATTTCCAATACTTCTAAATTGAATTCCCAAGAATCTGATTCCATACAAATTCTAAAAAATTATAGTGAGGTCGTTCAAAACCCTATTTGGAAAGTTGCAATGCTTGACAAAATGACAGTGTTGTATGAGAACGAGACTTGAGATCTTGTTCTCCTTCCTCCAATTAAAATATTGTCTGTTATAGATGGGTCTTCTGTATCAAATTTAGTTTTGATGGGTCAGTGGAATAAATCAAAATATGCTCTACTTTCTAAGAGATTCACCCAAATGTATGGTGTTGATTTCTTTGAACCTTCTCATCAGTCACTCACAATGCTTCTATTAGGATTGTAATCTCCCTTGCCACCCACATGGACTGGATTCTATTCCACCTTGATATTAAAAATGCCTTCCTCTATGGTGGTTTAGAGGAGGAAGCCTATATGTAGAAGCCTTCAGAATTCTATGTGCAAGGGGAGTCTTCACAAAGAGTATGTCATCTCAAATGCTCATTGTATGGCCTCAGGCAATCACTGCAGTCCTGGTTCACAAATCTCAGTGGAGTTCTTACTAGACGTGTTTTATTGGATCTTCTAGTGATCATAGCCTCTTCTTTTATACATTTCAACATGTAAAAAATATTATTTCCATCTATGTTGATAATATCATTATCAGTTGTAGTGATTCTCACGAGGTTTTAACATTGAAATAGGTTCTTGAACAACAATATTATACCAAGGATCGGGCACAACTTCACCACCTCTTGGAAATTGAAGTGTTTCTCTCTTGTTAGGGCACTTATTCTATAATCGACCTCTTGAAAGATTCTAGTATTATGAATGATAAACCTATTTCTTCATCAATAGTATATCACAACCACACTATGTTTAAGAGGGATTCTTCTCTGATCCTGAGCAGTATAGACGTATAGTCGGGAAACTTATCTATCTTACAATTTCTCGACTAGACACAAACATAATGTTAGTGTTTTTAATCAACACATTGCCAAACCCACTGTATGTCACTGGAGTTAGGTACAACTTATCTTATAACTTTTGAAAAGTGTAGCTAGCTAGGGTGTCATGTACAAGAAACCACACTCTCCAGATATCTCTTTGACTTTTTGTATTTATGTCGATTTGTCCGGAGATGTGAATGTTGGAGATCTGTTTCTACCATTTGTGTTCTATTGGTTGGCCATATCGTTAGTTGAGGAAGTAAGAAACAATCTATTTTGACATGTTCCAACATTGAGATAGAATATCTCTCCATGATACACACTTGTTGTGAAATCAATGTGTGACTTATATTCTTCAAGAACATGTCTCCCTCTTTCATCCCCAACAAACTCAAATGTTATAATAATGCAACAATTTATATAACTAATGATCCAATTCTTTAGAAATGTAGCAAGAAAATTGAGGGGGATTTCCACTCAGTGAGATATCTAATTCGTGTTGAAAGATCATTACACCATATGTGAAGACTAGAGAACATACTACTACTATCTTCACCAATCTACTTCCACCTTCATCGTTCTCATATATGTGTGAAAAGACATGATGTTCACTCTATAGCTTGAAGGGGAGTGTGGTGGTATTTTAGATTTATTATTATCTCTATAATAGCTAATTGGGCCTCCTCTACTTAAGCCTATGTTATGTTGTGTCTTTGGTACATCATACCTTAATACAAGGCTACATATATGACTCCATGTAATCCTTTAATTTATAATAAGAATTCATCTTCATGAGATGGAACTTGCAATACTTCACACCATTTTAAGAAGATGAGTATAAGTTAAATCATAAGTAAAAATTCTACCATAACATGGTTATAATTGAAGAAGTAATTAATAGTATTGAATCCTTAAATTTATCTATGACATATGTATAGTTTGAAACAAATAGGCGGTAATCCATTGTTTGATCCTATTTTATTTTAGATATATGCCTAAAATTCAATTGTACTTGAAGAGAATATGGGAGGAAAAATGAATGATTTTGTAAGAAAATAGTCAATTTAAATGTTCAAGTACTTTGCCTAGTAATAGTTGATAATTACATGATAATGAGATATATTCCAAGTGTAACATATTTATAATTGTAGGTTGAATGCATTAGCATGAATGTAGATAGGTTAGTCTAGACTATCTCATGAAATGTTATAGTTTACTTTGTAATTATGATAATCTAATCAAGAAGGGATCATCAAGGATGTTTTTTGGGCTCAAGTGATACGTATTAAAATGCTAGATGATAATCAAAACAAGTGGTATGAGCCTTGATGAGCTGTTAATTTATTTCATAATTTAAAGGTTGGCATAAAAATGGTGTTTGATGGTAGTAGGGTCATTAATCCAATCTATCAGTGGTTTCCCTCAAAACTCCTTTGAGCATGACATAGAACCCTTTAGTTTGATGCCAAGGAGTCATATGTCCATTATGTCAATGTATTGGGCCTTTGACTTGCACAAACCCTTCCCGTTGGCCTAGTGATTAGGAGAGCTTTGTTGGCCATATGTACTTGGTTTCTTTAGATTTTTCACAACTTGATTCACCTCTCTTATGTATTCAAGACACACGACCTATGCGTCAGACATTGTTGTGCCCTATAACCGGATATTGTTTTGCCTATGCCACTAAATTTGGTGGACATTATTTTGACGAAGGTAGTTAGTAGTTCGTATTTAAGGTCTCAAATATTCCTAAACACTTGTATAAACAACATCCAAGTGAGTTTGGATGCACAAAATGAAGCAATTCAATAAACAGTCAAACATGTAAGCAAAAAGAGAGAAGTAGCTAACTGAATATATGCTGATTAATTTGCAATATCCAAATAATGATACAACATGAGGAAGATAATCATAAAAAGTATTTTAGTATTTTATTTTATCAACATTCACATCTTATTGATTTTTATTTGTCATTTTATCCTTTATATTTTAAATGTTAATTTCATATAAAATATTACTGATAAGAAAATAATAATATTTTTTCTATAATTTAAGTAGAGTGGGTTGTCCAACTTTGCATAAAGAACCCCACATTAGGCTACTATCTCTCCCTGCATGGATCTACCTTTTATTTGAAGGAATAATCTTAAGGAGGAAGTGTAGATCAGCTATAGTGCATTTCCTATATAATTTAGGTGCTAAATTTTAGTTAAGAAAGTGCATTTATTATGTCTTCTATTAGTTGATAATTGCATGATTATAATATTTATTCCAAGTGGAAGTTATGTAAGTCATGTATTACTGTAGGTTGGATATATTAGCATGAATATAGGTTGTGCGGTTAAGGCTACCTCGACAATGTTTTCTTTTGTTCTTGAGAATAATAAACTAATTAAAAAAGGGATCACTAAGTGTGTTGTTTGGGATCAAGTTAGATGTATATAACTTCTATATGTTGATTTAAGTTAGTTGTATGAATGTTTATGAAGTATTAATATACTCTAGGAATTTATATGTTGGCATAAAAATGGTGCTTGATTCTAGTAGGGTCATTAACGCAAACAGTCAACTCTTTCCTTCAATACTCCTTGGAGCATGACATAGAAACCTCTAATTTGATGCCTAGGTGACATCTGTTCATGATGTCAATATAGTGGGGCTTTGAGTTCCAAAGACCCTTCCCATTGTCCTAGTGGTGTAAACAAGATATGGAGGCCATATGTATTTGGTTTCTTTAGATTATTTACATTTCATTTTACCTCTCTTATGTATCCAAGACACATGGACTATATTCAGACATTGTTGTGCCTTCGAATATAGATATGTTTTGGCTTCCGTATAAAAATTTAGTGGATAATTTTGTAGACCAAAGTAGATAATAGTTAATTTTTAAGGTCTTGAATATTCCATAAAACTTGTATGGACGACATCCAAGTGAGTTTGAGGGTCGTAAATGGAGAAATTTAGCAAACAGTCAAACATGTAAGCAAAAAGAGTGAAATAGCTAATTGATTATGTTTTGATTCAATTTGTGATATCCAATGAGGTTGATACGTCCTTAGGAACATAATTGTAAGTAATAATTTTTTGGTATGTTATTTTATGTACATTCACATCTTAGTGGCTTTTGGTTCTCATTTTATCCTATTCATTTTAAATATCATTTTGATCCAAAATAGTATTTCTAAGGAAAATGATAATATTTTTCTATATATCTAGAAGAGTGGGTTATCTACCTTTGTGCAAAGATCCCCATACTAGGATACCATCTCACCCTCCATCGATCTACTTTTTTTCCAAAGTAAGAAGCTTGAGGAGAAAGTAAAAATTAGTGGAACATAGGGCATTTCATGAAGAATTAATGGGTCAAAATAAAATTCATAGGGTTGTATACTTTGTTTTCACTCAATGTCTTGGAAAATGTATAGAAAATAACTATTATGCATGGAAATATGTTCTTTTGTTAATAAGTCTAACATATGATTGTTTATTTTATGTTTAGGATTTGTATAAAGGGAATTTACTTGGTACGTATAAGTGGATGTATTTCTTATGTTTGTAGTAGCATGTATCCGTGTTACTCGAATCAGAAAAATATCTTCATAAGTTTTGGGATGTTTAGTATTATAGTTTTCCTTACCAAGGTCAAATTTAACATGCTAATTATTCATTTGGTGTCAAAAAATAATGCAACTCAATTGATGATTTAATGACAATAACTGAGGAAGTTCTATACTTTCTGGGGAAAAGTGAATACATTTACGTGACATTTTAAAATCTATTGAATGTTGGGGTCTGAAAATTGTCACCAAGATTTTGGGATATAGTAGTTGATTATGATAGATTTCAAATCTTTTATGGCATTTTTTTAGGCTTGTATTCACTAAAATGTGTTAGATTGTCACTCCTGATGATCACTAGGAAGCTAGAGTTTTCCATAAGGGATTATTAGGGGTATATGATTGATTCAAACTTGGAATAAACAAAGGTATGAAGGGTTGAGTGAGGTTTTGCCAAAACTTATTGTTTTTGATTGGGAAGACATCCTTCAAGGTTAAATACTTCTCATTGTGGTTGAATGATTTGTATATGAATAGTTTATGCATGAATAAAATTTGTTATATTTCTTAATTTTAATTTGGTAACATGTTTTCTAAAAAGTTCAAAAAATAAAGTACTTAAATGAAGAGTTAGATTATATAATTAATGTATTTATATGTGTTTCTTATTCCAAATTCTTGATCATATCTTTTCAATCCAATGTGTACTAGTTCGTTTCTCCCTTTAAGAGCCAAACAAGAATGGAACCAACTCAATTCCATGACCACCATCCTATCTCTAAGGGGTGGCTTCATCATATTTGGGGTATACTTTTAGAATCCTTTAACAACTCTAGTGCTTTGATTTGAGAAAGAGTTAAGGATGAAAAGCTTAATACATGGGGGTATTGAGGTAACAAAAACTTGAAGCAAACTTTTTATACCTTAAAGCTTTTTCACAAATAAGTAAAATAAGAAAGCGAGAGGGATATTGATGAAGCCAAAACCAAACACAACTATTCATATTAGTTACAATATGAAATGCCATAGATCCACTCCCAAGTAGTCTCACATATTCAGATTCCATTGTCTAAAATGATTTACCTTGTATTTCCATTCCAATAAAAAAAAATCAAGCTTAAACTTGCAAAAAAAAAAGAGTAACCAGACTCTAATTGCATGAAAATGACACATTTGAGTCTAAGGGTATATAAATACTTACCTAGTAACTACCCTACAACATTCCTTTACTAAAGAGATATATTTAATCAACTTGAGGAAAAGATGTTTGAATAGATTAGATCCTTACAATCAACAAATTAGGGTTACCTATATTACAAGTATTCATAATCACTCATCTAAAGTAAGAAAATGTAAGCTCAAGGAACTTTCTGGTCTCTTTATGGAAATATATCAACTCTATATAATGTAACTCTCTTGTTAACATCTGGAAACTCCCAAATGACTTATATTTGTAGTGGAGGGTAATAACTAAATGCTAAAGGTGCTTAGGATAAAAATCTATCTAATATAGAGGAGCGAGTAGAGTTCCAACATATACATTTTTTAGAAGTTCAACTCACAAAATTGCAAGTTGAAAACTAATCAAATCATCCTATTATAGGGTCATTGACTCTTTTTTTCTTCAGAAAAACCAATAAACAAGAACCAATTTGTGTATAAGTAACATCATCATCAGGCTTCCTTGGGGGGAAATCAGCTAGCAATACTTTTTGGGTAAAATTTCACATGTTATTGGATGGGTTTGTCTTAAGGAAAATGAAGAAGCCCGTATGTAGCTTGTAAAGAGTGGAACTCGAGAGGTGATCCACTCGTTACTTATTTCAAGAATAACCTCATCCCATCCAAACAAACTATTACGTATAATGGAAAAGATGTAATTTTATTCATCAATGTATGATGCATAAGCATGATATCTATTCAACAACAAAAACTTTAACTAGCAAAATTGTTCTCATAATACTCCATACATTGTTCCTAACCAAAGGGTATAACTACAGAAAAATAAAATTACATCTATTTATTACGAAGGACCAATGCATAGGGTAACTTGGTTACTCCAATATATCTTTTGAATTTAGTAGTTCAAGGTCCTTCTGAGTCAAAATCCTCTATAAGAACTACATCTAGGTGGATTGGGAACAACACACACAAGACAAGGAAACCAGGGAAGGTAGGCTTAAAAAACTATTGCATTTGTGCATAATAAAATATATGGACACTATGGGCTTTGAAAGTACAAAAAAGGGACTCCAATGCAAGAGGGGGTTGTCAACATATAGGTAAAGTCAACGAAATGTAAATAAGATAATAAGAAGTTTGTGAATAAGAGAAAAATAATATACCAAAGACTCTTTCAATGGATCAATCCACCATTTCGTAATACAATTGCATACATTATAACATCCAATTTTTCAAATAATGTATGCCTATTTTATCCTTCATTTCCACCACTATACCTCAAGCTTTGCATGATCAATACCAACTTTACGTGCATTATTTGTTATTGCATAGGGGTAATTACTTTCATTATTTTTAGAAGGAAAAGTTGTAGCTTTTGAGTTTAATAACTTATTCCATTGATTGAAACTGATGGCCACAACGTTATGACAATCATTGGTTGTTAGCATCCTAGAGGCCTATAAGGTTGATGGACGTTATCAAATGATGAAAGACCAACAGTTGGAAACCAATGAACTAGGAAGGCCATCAACTTTCACTATCATGAAGTTCCATCAGTGTACAACTGATGAGAAAGAAAAAGACTAGACAACTACTTAAAGAGTGAGGATGATCAAACAATGATCCTATAGTTCATCTGTCGTCAACATATGGCTTCCCTGTCTCCATCAACCAATAAAAGAATAAGATTGCCAATTAAGGATCCCACATATATGATGGCTGATAGAAGGTAACCTTCCATCATTGATGGTATCACATGACTACAGACTAATGGAAGCATTGTCTCCACGAACCAATGAAGTTGTAAACCACCATGAAATGATGGCTATCCCACAACATTAATTATTTCAAGATTTATTTAGTGCACACCTAGAGGAAAGTTCCCTGAGACTGGGTTTCAAGTAAAGGAACCTACTCAAGAACTTGAGTACCTAGTTGATCCCTATAAATAGGTACCCCTAACCTATAGGGAAGAAGATGCTCAACTTGGACATGAATGTAAGACCTTTGACCAGACTTAAGGATTAAGCATGCTTTCTTATCTTAGTTGGGTTTTTAAAACCTTAATCAAACCCTAATTATGATTTGATATCATGAGACTAATCTATGTTTTAGGTTTTTAAGTTTGGACATTGTTTGAGGAAGTTATGCAATTTATGTACTTATATGGACTTTTATGAAATTCTTCCATATCTAGGGTTTTATCTATAATTATCACATTTATGTTGTTCTTCATGAGTGTTCATAACATGTTTGATATGGTTTTACCTCTTGAAACACCTCGATGCACCATCAGATGTGTGATGTTTTCTATACTTAGGGTTGAGACCTAGGGTTTTCCAATCTAAGTACCTAACTCAATGGTTTTCCTTTGGAGGTTGAGATATTATGGTGAAGGATCTGATGGTGAAGTGATAGTCTCTTAGTTTTGCATAAGATTTAATGGTTTCTTAATTAGGAACAATAGTCGATGGTTTTACATGTTGAGAGCATAAATCGATGGTGGTTAGCATTTTCTCAAGTGGCTAAGTGAGGGAAAGAATTGATGGCCCTTCTTATGTTTGAACTCGATGGTGCTATTGAGGTTGACAACCTATGGTCCCCCTAGAATCACGAAACCAATGGTAGTACTTTTTTGCATGGATAAGAGTTTTTGACCTTTGACACAGGGTGAGCATGCCTTTAACCCTTATATCACCCCTCTCTCTTAAATACTCCTCTCCTATCTCCTAAATGATCTATTTACACCCCTTCATATCCTTCTTTTTTTCTTGAGAGGTTCGATCCTCTTTCTTGGTAGAAGAGGAAGATATCTTGAGGATGAAGCTTGGTCGCATGTGCTCTAGGGTTTAGATATACCCTCTGTAGGAACGTGTGGAACTTCCTAACCTTGTTTCCTAGCCTAAACAAGTAAGATCACCTTTCTTATCTTCATTTCCCTTACTTCTTTCCTTCTTCTCACTTCCTTCTTAGATGGATCCATGGTTTTCTTGGTGGAGCTTGATCATATTGGTGAAGAAAATCTTCTTTCTTCTCTTTTTCCCTAGGTTTTCCTTGTTCTTGGAGAAAGGATCTAGATTGGAGCATTTAGAGTGCTAAATCTAGGGTTTCTCTTGCATATTTTGAGATACATTTTTGTTTGGACCTTCATCACCCTCCTTGAGGCGAGTTATACAACTTTCTTCATGTTTCTTGCTTACTCTTAACTTGCCATAAGTAGAAGTTTGCCTAAAAACGTGGTAACAAGTATAAAGATGATTTTTTTGACTAGGGTTTGAGCATATGTATAGTTCTTGTGTACATCACCACCTCTAGATCTTGTGTATTATCTTCCTTGATGTATGCTACTTAACCCGTACATGTTTTTGGAGGTCTATGGTTTCAATTTCCTTCAAACGATGGTTTCTATTTGGGAGATTATGAACTGATTTCTCTCTTAATTCATGACTCGATGGTTTGACTCCTCATGTCAACCGATGATTTACATTTAGTTGTTGTTTTGAAGGTTATACTTGTGCTTGATAAATAATGGTTATTTTCCATTCAAGAACAATGGTCATGATGCTCTCATCAAGTGGATGAATCAAAGGTTTATTAATTTTTCTCTTGACACGATGGTGTTTATTTAGTATAGAAAGTTTGATTTTACCTAGCTTTCACTAATGATGGTTTACCTAGCTTGACAAACCTATGGTCTACCTATTTATGACATCTGATAGATTTCCTATCTCACAGTCGATGGTTCTTATAGCTTTCACAAATGATGGTTTACCTATCTTGACAAACCAATGGTCTACCTATTGAGGACATCTGATGGCTTGCCTATCTTCACAACGAATGGTTCTTCTAGCCTTGAAAAATGATAGTTCCAGTAGTCCTCTCAACCGATGGTTTGCTAAATGATCTCAACCGATGGTTTGTTGAATGATCACAAATGATGGTCCTATCACTATATGGAGTGGCCTACCAACTAAATTCAAGAAATGATGGTTTTCCTAGTTACATGATTAGATGGTTTTTCCATACACAAGATCAGATGATTTTGTTGAATCCCAAGATCCAATGGTTTTGTTGAATCCCAAGATCTAATGGTCCTGTTGAATCCTAAGATCCAATGGTTTTGATGAAGTCTAATATTCGATGGTTATGCCTTGTGTTAAATATGAGCCTATGCTTGTGTTTAGTATGTGAACTGATGGTCTTGCTAGTGATCATGATATGATGGTTTGTGTTTGAAGTACATGATCCAATGGTTGTGTTTTGGACAAAGGACAACCATGATTTGATGGGGATTATAGGTGTACGAGTTTATGATTTTTCATAAGTGTGTGTATGAATCGATGGTTTAGTTATGGGTGTTGATTTGTGATATCAATCCAATCTACCTTGTTGAACCTAAAGTAATTAAGTGATCATGGTTAAATATACTTTTCTTCCTTTATGTTGTTATGATATAAGGATACTCTCAACATTGTTAATTGTAACCCTACTATGTTACCCTGTGAACATCATAGATCTCATGTTTGATGAAATCTTATGCTAAACCTATGTACTACAAGTATGATGATGATTTACAGAACCTTTTACAAGATGTTGAAAAATAAAGTTGTTCTTGCATATAAACATTATGAATGGTCTTAATGGCCTTTTGTAATGACTTGAGACCAAATGAAGGTGTAATCCTCTTAATGTGTGCCATGGATTAGTACCCTGTGTTGATGTGAGAAGGAATGTGTCTCTTACATTTTATATCTTCTAGAGTTGTTATATACCGATGATATTGTATAAATCTTTTAGGGTTTGTATATAACTTGTTTGATGCATCCTGAACTCACCTAATTGTCTTGAAGAATCAAGCGAAACCCAAATCATGTAGTGCCTTGTAGCGTAGAGAGATTCCTATACCAGAACATGCTAAATAGTAAAATGAGTATTACATATGGGAAACTTGGTGTCGTATACTATTGAGTATATGCTGGTGTAGGGAGAGTGTATATCCTTGTCATCCTGATTCTAAGGTTATGGAGAACGGTCAAGTTTATATCTCCAATAAATATGAATATGTGTATGTGAATTGATTGAGGATAGTTGTGGCTGTACCTCAGATGATAGGGTTGAATCTCTGATTTCAAGTGTCATGATCTATGTACTAAGGGTAAACTAGGCTGATTGCAACTTGACTCATATGTCATTGTGGCAGACTCATAGTGATACAATAGAATAGATCTTAGGATTTTGGCTCTCCTAGATCTTGTATGGAATTGACTGTGACATCACAGAGCTCAGTTGGAAGTTTGAGTGGTACGTCTCAAACTCCCCAAGGCTTAATAAAAGATGTAATCCAACCATGTAGCATATCTATTAGGATTATTCAATGATTCACATTGGATGATAATCATTGCCTTGCTTCTTTTAATATATAGATGATGTATAATGCGGTAAGAGAAATCTCTTTGATTATTGTGATAGATATACTTATGGTGATGTTAACTATGCTTATGAAGTCAGTTATGCTCACGATGTTACTTTTTCCTATGATATTGGATACAATTGATATTTTGATTACAATAATACTTCAATCCAGCAAATAAGACTGTGATCATGATTGTCCTTACTGGAGTCTTTATAATCAACATTTCAATTCTATAAAGTATTATCTTTAGTACTTGTTTGATTTCATAACATGTTGTAAGCAATAAACGTTTTTGAAAGTTATATCTCTCTCTGGGACATGGGTCTCACCTCATGGGTCACCACATCTTTTTAGCCAGTCATCACTAGCATTGGTAAACCTATGATAGTGAGGAGGAGATGCACTGGAAAACTATAGAAGAAGATTGTTTAGTTCTCTAGTGTGTCCTAGAGTCGTCCATGTACTCTCAGGTCTGGGTGGGTGACGTGTATTTTACTACGCGCTTAAACACAAGTATACGCGTTGAGTAATATAGGCCTTGTGAGGCCCGAGTCGAACTCAGGGATACATGAATTATTGGAGACTTCTACTAACTAATCGCAATCAGCTAGGCCGATTAACAAAGTATGGTTTTGTTGTTGAAATTAAAAGAAAATAAAAATCAAACAAAGAAAACAATCGATTAAAGGTTAATTTAATCAATTCAAAGGGATATCTTTAGGATGGCGGTTTCACCGCGGGTCAACATTATATTAGGTTTCATATAATTCCGCACACTTCTCTCTCTATCCGGGTAGTGGCCTGAATACAGAATTACCCACTGTCGTGGTGTAAGTCACTACTTAGGTTTAGGTTGATTCCACCGTCGTAGTAATCATTCCCCTAAACTAAGTGCATTATAAACGGTCCCTCAGTTCCCACCATTAATTTTACAACTCCTTTGTCAAGGGTTTTATTAATTAATGTAGATTTCGTCTCTTTTCAACCATTAATCCTTCTGTCAAAGTGATTAAGGGCATTAAATTATTATTATGGTGATCAAGCATAACAATAGAAATGGAGAAAACGAATCTATACCACGGATTTGAGAGAGAAAATATGAATTATCAATATAAAAATGTCATACAACGTATTCCCGGGCTACTCCCGGTCCTAAAGATTGAGGGTTTTAGCCTCTCATGTTCATCTCACACAAATACATGGTAGAAATGGGGGATTTCATAAGAAAAACGTGAAACAAGTGGGAAAACCCCTGAACGGAGAAGAACTGGTAGATCCTTGGCGTAGAACACGAGCTTCCCCGCCTGTCGGTGGTGGAAATCGTCTTCGGCAGCGTCCGAATCACCCGGGATGAGCTTCTGGCCTCCGTTCTCCTTTCTCTCCTTCCTCGGCACTCGTGCAATCCAAAATGATGATCTCCCCTCGTCTGGGCGGCTGTCATTAGGTATAAGTCCCTAATTAGGTCATCAATTAACAACAGCCGTCCGATCGAGATCAAAACAGATCCAACGCATATCTGCCGGCGTCGATACCATTGACGCGGGTCGATGGTATCGACCCAGCGGATTAGCGGCAGCTTTCCTTTCTTTTAGTCTGAGCGCCTGTGGTCATCTCAATACCATCGACTTGGGTGTCGATGGTATCGACTTTCTTTAGCGTTGGTTGTTGTCGTTTAGCGACGCTGTAGCTCTCCATGTGTCGATGGCATCGACTTGGGTCGATGGTATCGACAGTTTCCTCGCCAGCAATCTGAAGGAATCTCGATACCATCGACTTGAGTGTCGCTGGTATCGACTCTGTGCTGCTCCTCTCGTCTGGCAATCTGTGGCTTGGTCGATGGTATCGACTTCCGTCGATGGTATCGACGGAAGCAAATACTTGTTTTTCCTGAAATTTCACAACAAGACCAAGTAAATCCACACAATTTATAATAAGATGATAAATAATGCTCAAAATAGTAAAACAAAGGGGATTGACATAATATGAAGGCAAAGACCGAAATGAGTGAATTATGCAATATTATCCATAAAAATGAGTAATTAGAGCACAAAACACATATGAAAAAGGTCTATAAATGCAACTCAAAATCATCGCATCAAACTCCCCTAAGCTTAAACATTGCTCTCCCTCAAGCAACTATTCCTTAGAATAGAATTGCAGATGTCAACTAAAAATCAACACACCAACCCACATCCCATGTGACTCCCACTGAACGTTCTCAAACCGGCCTTATCTAACCACATAACAGTAATTACCCTAAAGGCGACAATAATCATCAATAAGAGAAATTGTCCTTCAAACCGATGAACACTATCACATAAGGCAGTTAACATAATAAAATTCGCCGATTCAGCATTGGTGCATCTTATGATCGCCTACACTACGTTGCTCGCCCTTAACTACCATCTACATGGAAGCAGTTCTCCTGATAATCATTAGTGAGGAGAAATTCACGGTGGCCTACCAATCTGAGCAACGGGTGGATGGAATGGGTGGTTCATGGAAGAACTTGGAAGTATTGCACAGTTTCAACATGCACATAAAAAAATGTCCTAAATGATGCAAATGCACATTGAAAATGCCCTAATGCTTAAAATTGGGTGAAATGATGCATGCACTAACCTTCCACCTCAAAATGAGATGGAAATCTAATTAAGCCACCTCATGTACTCAATTTTCCTGTAATGCGAGTGATATCATGTTCCTTTCTCCCTCTTATTCCATCTTCTTCTAAATTCTCTTTCTCTTTTTTTTTTCTTTTCTCAAATTTTTTCAGATCTTTAGAATTTTTTTTTCACATATCCATAATTGCTTAGAGATACATGTATTGGGCTGTTTTCTTCATGATTGAAAATCTTTGGGATATTTCGAAGGTATGGAACAGTTTAGATCACTTTCGAGAAAAACTGAGATACATGGTGTACTCTATGCATGATAATCATGAAAGTCATGATTGCAACTACATGGCATGCACCTAAAGGTAGTGTGCATGAATCACTATATATGTTTCGTTTTATGCAAAAGTATGGAAAATATCAATGCAATTCCTATCTAAATGCTATGCACGCAAAAGGAATTAAAACTGTACTTTACTTCCAATTCTTAGGTGGATTATGGAAAAAATGAAGTGGAATGATCACAAGATTAGATGACTGAACCTTAGAAGAGTATTATGTGTCCCTCCTTACTGACCTGTGTAGTGGTTTGGAGGGTTCTCTCTCTTACATCCAATTAAGGTCTCATTACCATTTGGTTAGGTTAGGCTCAAACAACCGTTACTATCCACTTTTCATGAGTCAACGGGGGTGTGGGTGTGACATATTGCTTTAGAGTTGACATAATCAATCATTTTCATAGGACAAGTTTCCCAAGGACAACCAAGTCAAGCTATCCAAAAGACACAAAAATTTTAAATTCCCTTAAAATTTCCCATGAAAACAGCGAGATGACAATTTTTAAGACATCCACAGTTACACTAGATAGATGTGGATCCTAAACAAAAACTAAAATTGCAAGAACAAATAACAAAGCAAAAACTAAAAATAACAAAAGACAAGATAAAAGATAGAGCTGTTCCAGCCACCCCCCTAAGCTTGAATTTGACTATGGCCTCATAGTCAAAAACCAACTTAAGGGTGGAACAGTGATACCCTGATCAATCCTGCGGAGGCGGTGGTGGGTATTGTGGTGCCATAGGATCCCAAGACGGGTACTCCCCCTGGAAGCTTGGATCATATTGGGTCCTCGGCGGAGGCTGTGGATAGCCTCCAAAGTAATCTCAACTCCAATAATGGTCGAAGAAAGGCTCCTGTTGCGTCTCTATCCGCTGCAACCGGTTGTGTATTTGCTCTTGGTTGGCGAGGATGAGCCGCTCGTTCTCGAACATAGCCCGTTGATTATCAAGTACCCAGCTCGTAGTCTCATGAATGCCGGTATACATAGCCATGTGCTGCTGCTGAGTCTGCTGTATATCTTGCAGCATCGTGTACATTCCCTGCATGGAATAGGGATCCTCGGCTGGATGCTCGTGCTGTGGTGATGGCGGCGGGGGCTGAGATGATGAAGATGCACCCGAATGCATCCTAGGACGCTTCCGTGGTGCCACACGTGCACGAAGAGGTGTGAAAGCCTCCTCTTCCTCCTCATCCTCGCCTCCTTGCTCGTCATCACCACCTTATTCTTCATCGGAATCGACGGCTATGATCGGCCACCGGAAGTGTTGGGCTCCCTCGATGTGGAAGACGGCGTCCGGCAGTGTGCACTCCTGATAAGCTTGGTTGACATGGCAATGTGCGTACGCCAACCCATCCCGGAGAAGGATAAGGTTTGAACGGTGCAAGTGTTGCACGTTCACCTTACTCTTTGTGGAAATCGGAGTCATGGACTGAAAATTCAGCCCCAAGTAGTGCGCCAACTTGGTGATGAGCCCACCAAAATGGATCGGAGCCTTCCTTATACTCCTCTTCACCGCCAGGACGTGCTGTAGAAAGAACGCACCCCAGTTGCATTCTTGTCGCTTCAGGAGCATGTAGAGGAAGAAAAGATCGCTCTCCTGAAACTTGCTCAATGCCAAATCGCTCCGAGCAAAGAACGTAAGGCTCAACATCCTATGAAGGACTCGGACGAACGGGTGCTCAAAATCTACTACCGCTGCATTATGGTAGCTCACAGACTTTCCTGTCGGCACTGTAACTAGCTCGACGAAGATCTTGTTGTAGTCGGTGCGGGAATCTGGGCGTCGGTGATCATGTTGGGAGTGGTTCCAGTTAAAGATGTTGTTGAACTGCTTAAGAGTGATGTTGTAGTTGATGTTGAAAAGCCGGAAGGACACCCTCCCCTTGATCCACTCACGGTCCGATGCCACCACGTCGTTGGGTACAACGCAGACGTCGAGGGACGCCATAAACTCTGCCACCAATTCCTTGTAGGTGGGCCATTCGCCGAAGAACGGCTGCCCATCCGCATGGCGCTCCAGCTCGCCTGTCCTTATGCTGGTGTGGCGTGCTTGACCCTTCAGCACATAGGCCAAGTTGGCCTCGAATCCCAGATCACGGATCATTCCCCGGTCCACATACCGGGTCGGCTCGATCTTCCGCTTCATTATCTCCTCGTAGACCTTCCTCGCCTCCATGGAAGGATGCATTAGGCGTGGACGAGAGACGGAAGCGGTTGGGGGAGGAACGAACTCCTCAATCTCTTGCGAGGATGATGATCCGGCGGCGTGCACCATTGTTGCAAGAAAGATGGGATTAGAAGAGAGCTCGATGCAGATGGAGAAGAATTTCTCCGCTCGGTGAAGATCTTCGCTCGATGTCGCTTCTCTTCAGTCTTGGAAAGCTCGGGGGAGTGCTCGGCGCAAAGGAGGATGCTTGCTCTGAAGGTGTGACGTCAAATGACGTTGCAAGTCTCCTTAAATAGACTTGGCCGGCGCCACTGTTGACCCGTCGATACCATCGACGTGGGTCGATGGTATCGACACGTCTCGCGGGTATCCGCCTCCCTCGCGAGTATCGACGGCTGACGTTTGCTGGATCGGGAAATCTGGATTGCTGACCTGTCGATACCATCGACGGAAGTCGATGGTATCGACGCAGCACCCGGATCGCTGACGTGGATCTTGCGAGCGTCGTCGATGTCTGTGTGCGGATCGGTGACATGTCCGTCGATACCATCGACGGGTGTCGATGGTATCGACTTGCTTTTATTGCGACACCGCCGTTTTGTTGCATTCACCCTGTGATGATGTCGATACCATCGACGAGGCCGTCGATGGTATCGAGTTGACTGAGCAAATTTTGTCTGAACTTCTCCAAAGATCTCGATGGTATCGACTGGGGTGTCGATACCATCGACACTTTTATTGCACCTGCCTGTGACCATTTCGATACCATCGACGGGGGTGTCGATAGTATCGACGCAGTGCGATTTTTGCATCAATCAACCTGCACCCATGTCGATACCATCGACCAGTGTGTCGATGGTATCGACCCTGCCTGTGCCTGCACATTAAACAAACGGATCAAGGTATCTTCTTTAAACTAAAATTTAAACGAAATAAAAGCAATATATGACTTGAATTACACTATCCTAATGTACCAATGGTTGGGTTGCCTCCCAACAAGTGCCCTTGTTTAGCGTCTTAGGCTAGACGTCTTCCCATTATCTCATTCATGCACAAGTGAAATGAGTTTGACCTCATCCAATTTCCTCTTGTAGATCTCACCAAAATACAACTTCAAGCGTTGCCCGTTCACCAAGAACGTGGCATCTCCATCATGCACAAGAATCGCTCCGTGCGGTTTCACCTCCTCCACTATGAAGGGTCCACTCCACCGGGATTTAAGCTTCCCGGGATGCAATTTAAGACGGGAGTTGAACAATAGAATGTTGTCTACCTTCTTGAACGTGCGCATCTCAATATGGCGATCGTGGATCAGCTTTGTGCGCTCCTTGTAGATGCGGGCATTCTCATATGCCGTCATACGTAGCTCATCCAATTCATTCAATTCAAACATCCTTTTTCTCCCGGCCTCATCATAGCGCAAGTTCAGCCTTCTTAGCGCCCAATGGGCCTTGTGCTCCAGCTCCACCGGAAGGTGGCAAGCCCGGCCATACGCCAACCTAAAAGGCGTGGTGCCTATAGGTGTTTTGTACGCCATTCTATACGCCCAAAGTGCATCCGGTAGCAATGCACTCCAATTTTTCCTTGTGGATGCTACGGTCCTTTCTAATATCTTCTTGATTTCCCTATTTGATACCTCCACTTGTCCTTGCGTCTGTGGATGATATGGGGTGCCGATGTTGTGCTTGACCCCATATTTCTTCAAAAGTGTCGCAAATTTTTGATTTTGGAAGTGTGTGCCTCCATCACTTATGATCATTCGGGGTATCCCGAACCTGCAGAAAATGTTCTCTTTGACAAACCTGCACACTACATTCGAATCATTAGTCCTTGTGGGGATTGCCTCCACCCACTTCGACACATAATCAACAGCAAGTAAGATATACAGATTTGAATTTGAGGACACAAAGGGTCCCATTAAGTAAAATACCTCAACTTCCTGAAATACATTTAGGGGCATTTCTTGTCTCCTTGAGATGTTACCTGCGCACTGGCACGGGTCACATTGCCTAACAAAATCATAGGCATCCCGGAACAAAGTGGGCCAATAAAGGCCGCTCTCCAACACCTTGGCTTCTGTCCGTGAGCTAGCATGGTGTCCTCCCGTAGGCAACGCATGGCAATGGTGGAGAACACTCTCGTACTCCACCTCCGGCACACACCTGTGAAGAATACCATCCCTGCACTGCTTCAAAAGAATTGGGTCATCCCAAAAATAATATCTCAAAGAATGAAAGAATTTCTTCTTCTCTTGATAAGACCAATCATCCGGGATGATCCCGCAAGCCAAATAGTTAACGATTTCCGCAAACCACGGTTCTTTCGAATCAATTTTTAAAAGTTGTTCATCGGGAAAGGTCTCGGTAATGGGTATGTGTAACCCTTGTTCATCAACACTCTCTAACCTAGACAAGTGGTCAGCCACCACATTTTCAATTCCCGACTTGTCCTTGATTTCAATATCAAATTCTTGTAGGAGCAAAATCCACCTAATTAGTCTAGGCTTTGCATCTTTCTTCTCCATCAAATATTTTATTGCAGCGTGATCGGTCCACACAACTACCTTAGAACCCACTAAGTACTGCTGAAATTTTTCAAAAGCAAACACAACGGCAAGTAACTCTTTTTCCGTAGTTGTGTAGTTCAATTGAGCATCATTAAGTGTTTTGGAGGCATAGAAAATCACAGCAGGCTTATTATCTACCCTTTGCCCCAAAACGGCTCCCACTGCATAATCGGAAGCATCACACATCAACTCGAATGGCTTTGTCCAATCCAGCGTTTGGACAACCGGAGCCGAAATCAACTTTTCTTTCAAAACCTCGAATGTGTGAAGACATTTCTCATTGAAATCAAAAACTGCATCTTTTTCTAACAATTCCGATAAAGGTTTTGCGATTTTTGAAAAATCCTTGATGAATCGCCGATAAAACCCGGCGTGTCCTAAAAAGCTTCTCACCCCTTTTACAGAATTTGGTGGGGGTAGCTTAGAAATCACCTCAATTTTTACGGGGTCTACCTCAAGACCCTTGCTAGACACCTTGTGTCCTAGCACAATTCCTTCCGTCACCATCATGTGACATTTCTCCCAATTGAGGACCAAATGTGTGTCCTCGCATCACTGCAATACCTTATCTAAGTTATAAAGGCATTCATCAAAAGATGCTCCATACACCGAGAAGTCGTCCATGAAAACTTCAAGACACCGCTCTACCATGTCAGAGAATATAGCGAGCATGCAACGTTGAAAAGTCGCCGGCGCATTGCATAAACCAAATGGCATACGGCGGTAGGCAAAAGTCCCATAGGGACATGTGAACGTAGACTTCTCTTGATCCAAAGGATCAATAGAAATCTGGTTGTACCCCGAATAGCCATCTAGAAAACAAAAATGCGACCGACCGGCTAGACGTTCCAAAATCTGATTGATAAATGGCAATGGAAAATTATCTTTAAGAGTTGCGGCATTCAATCGGCGGTAGTCAATGCAAACACGCCACCCGGTTACCAATCGGGTGGTGACAGGTTCATTCAAAAGATTTGTAGTGACAGTGATTCCCCCCTTTTTAGGGACTACCTGTGTGGGACTCACCCACGTTGAATCTGATATGGCATATATGATCCCTGCAACAAGAAGTTTTATGACTTCCTTCTTGACAACCTCCATCATGCTTGGATTTAGACATCTTTGAGGCTGTATGACTGGCTTGGCTCCCTCCTCGAGCCGAATCTTGTGTTGGCAAAGTGTAGGGGAAATCCCCTTGATGTCCGCGACTGACCACCCAAAGGCTCCACGGTGGTTCTTGAGCACTATCAGTAGTTGCTCCTCCTCATCTGCACTCAAGTATGCAGATACAATCACTGGTAACTTGTCCTTCTCATCTAGAAAGACGTACTTCAGATGTGGGGGCAATGGCTTCAATTCCAGATCAGGCGGGCAAATGAGAGATGATTGCAGCAGTGGGGGAAGTGTACCTAAGTCTTCATAGTGCCTCGTGTAGAAACATGGAAGCATCTGAAGCATTTTGGCGCACTCCTTGAGTGAAGTACTCCACATCCAATCATAAGTGACATTTAGCAAACACGCCTCCAAAGGCAATTCCGGATATGCATCAAAAACCGAAGTAATAATCGCATCATCCTCCCACGAAGGTGGAATGTCCTCATTCTCATCATTTGGAAACCCAAAAGCTTTGCATAAAGAGACAACTTTAGTTTGCTCCATAATGTCCACAACTAAGGTCCCACTATCTATCTTGCTCATCACATGAGCCATATCCAAGAATGGCTTCCCAAGACAAAGTGAGATATTGTGTTCACCATGCTTCACCATGTTGCACTGTGCTTTTGCTTTAGTAGATGCATTGCTATTGGGCATGACCATCTCATAGCGATCATCCGCAATGCCCAAGGTCAAGCGACCTCTCCCCATTTCCAAGATCATATCAGCTGTAGCTTGGAATGGACGACCAAGTAGCAACTCATTTCCATGCTCGTCCTGCATTTCCATAACAACGAAATCAGCCGGAAAAACAAAGCGGTCTACCTTTACCAAGACATCCTCACAGATTCCATACGGTTTCACCACAGAATTATCGGCCAATTGGATGGTCATGTTGCTTGGCCTTGACTCCTTCAATCCAAGCTTCTTAAATGTAGAAAGGGGCATCGGATTGATGCTTGCCCCGGAATCACAAAGTGCCTCTCCAAATTTGAACTTCCCGATAAAGCAAGAAATATTGAAACAACCGGGATCCTGTCTCTTTGGCGGCAAAGTGCCCATAATGAAAGCACTTACTTGCTCCTTCAGCACCACGACCTCAGTGTCGGGTATTTTTTTCTTCTTGTTGATTACATCTTTAAGAAACTTCCCATACGACGGGATTTGCTCAATTGCCTCTAGGAAAGGAATATTCACTGATAACTTCCTAAAGCTGTCCAGAAATTTCTTAAACTGTGCATCCACCTTTCTTGCCTTTGCACTATTGGGATATGGGACCGGAACGGTATGTGCCCTTTGATGAGGTGGCACATAGGGAGTTAATTTCTGTGGTTCCTCTTCAGTGGCTTGTTCTTCCTTACCATCTTCAGCTATGTCTTCAGTTTTCTCTGTGACACGTGCGGGCTGCTCTTTGATGGTTGCTTCTTCAACTGTGCCCTACGGTGTGCTTGTGTCATCCGCCCTTAGATTCAACACTTTTTTACCGCTCCTCAATAAGATGGCCTTGGCCTGTTGGTTTCCCCCGGGAACATTGGTGTTCCCTGGAAAACCCGGATGTGCCGGCTTCTTCAAGCTTGCAATCTCGGCTGCCATTTGCGCCATGGAAGTCTCTATAGTTCTCATTTGAGCCCCGTGGCTCTGCAAAGTCTGCCCAAACTGGTTCATAAATTCACCCTGTTGCTTGATTTGCTGCCCAAAAGTGTTCATCAACTCTTGATTTTGCTTGATGACTTGATTGAGCAACTCCGTGCTCTTGTCCTCTGTGACCGGTGCAGGCTTGGCGTCCGGATCCTGCAGAAAGTTGTTTGGATCCTTCCATGAAAATTTCTTGTCCTTCCGCCATGAATAATCGTTGTTCCTGTACCCCTGCTGTTGCCTAATGTACTTGACCTGAGCCTCATCCTCAGACTCATTGTTTTCCTTCTGCAGCAACTTCTTTGCGAGAAGATCCATCTTCTCGTTCAGCTCTCTCATTGCCTTTGACTCACTGGCAACTCTTGCTTGCTCAACTGGGCCTCTTTCTCTTTCTCCCCAAGATTGCTTTCGTGCCATGTTCTTCAGTATTTCCCAGCATCTTGTATCAGTGTTATTTAAGAAGAATCCGGAACCAGCCGAGTCCAAGTTGCTTCTATCATGTTCGGAGAGAGCAAAGTAGAAGATCTTAACCTGTGTCTCCTTGTCCAGTCCATGATGTGGACATCTCCTCAACATGACTTGGAATCGCTCCCAAGTCTCAGAATAAGTTTCACCCGCCTGTTGGGTGAAATTGTGGATCTTCCGGATCATGTCATTGGTCTTCTCAGGAGGGAAAAACCTCTCGAAGAAAACCTCTACCATATGATCCCATGATTCAACAAACTCATCGTCGAGGTTATGTAGCCACTCTCTCGCTATTCCTGCCAGGGAACTTGGGAATAACTTGAGGTACAGAACATCCTGTGGGAACCTATCTATCTTCACCATATCACAGTTTTCAACAAACTGACTAATGTGTGCCACTGGATCCTCATTCTTCAGCCTGTGAAATGCGTTTGATTTAACTAAGTTAATCAATGTTGGATCGATCTTGTAGGTTGGAATGTTGAGCCCCTGTTTCTTTATAGGCCCCTTTGAAGCTGATGAAGAAGACGCTTTGATCTTCTCCCATATCGTCTGTGGTTCGGCCATTTCTTCTACTTGCTCTTGCTCAGATTCAGAATCTATGTCGCTTTGGTGATCTTGCTTGTAGTAGTCCTCGTCCTCTGGTCCCGGAAATGGAACCTCAGGTGTGCGATTCGCGTAGTCGGTACTACGCGTATGCACCATGCAAAGTACCTGAAATATGAAAATCGGGGTTCACTACAATGCTTTGAACGAATAAGCACAATTATAGAGAAATATAGGAATTTTAAAAATTGTTTTAAAATAATAAAAAAAAGTGGCCTAGAGTGGCCGCTCTTAGCACTCAAAGTGCCAATAATTCGCCGTATCCCCGGCAACAGCGCCAAAAACTTGACGTGTATTTTACTACGCGCTTAAACGCAAGTATACGCGTCGAGTAATATAGGCCTTGTGAGGCCCGAGTCGAACTCAGGGATACGTGAATTATTGGAGACTTCTACTAACTAATCGCAATCAGCTAGGCCGATTAACAAAGTAGGGTTTTGTTGTTGAAATTAAAAGAAAATAAAAATCAAACAAAGAAAACAATCGATTAAAGGTTAATTTAATCAATTCAAAGGGGTATCTTTAGGATGGCGGTTACACCGCGGGTCAACATTGTATTAGGTTTCATATAATTCCTCACACTTCTCTCTCTATCCGGGTAGTGGCCTGAATACAGAATTACCCACTGTCATGGTGTAAGTCATTACTTAGGTTTAGGTTGATTCCACCGTCGTAGTAATCATTCCCCTAAACTAAGTGCATTATAAATGGTCCCTCAGTTCCCACCATTAATTTTACAACTCCTTTGTCAAGAGTTTTATTAATTAATGTAGATTTCATCTCTTTTCAACCGTTAATCCTTCTGTCAAAGTGATTAAGGGCATTAAATTATTATTATGGTGATCAAGCATAACAATAGAAATGGAGAAAACGAATCTATACCACGGATTTGAGAGAGAAAATATGAATTATCAATATAAAAATGTCATACAACGTATTCCCGGGCTACTCCCGGTCCTAAAGATTGAGGGTTTTAGCCTCTCATGTTCATCTCACATGAATACATGGTAGAAATGGGGGATTTCATAAGAAAAACGTGAAACAAGTGGGAAAACCCCTGAACGGAGAAGAACCGGTAGATCCTTGGCGTAGAACACGAGCTTCCCCGCCTGTCGGTGGTGGAAATCGTCTTCGGCAGCGTCCGAATCACCCGGGATGAGCTTCTGGCCTCCGTTCTCCTTTCTCTCCTTCCTCGGCACTCGTGCAATCCAAAATGATGATCTCCCCTCGTCCGGGCAGCCGTCATTAGGTATAAGTCCCTAATTAGGTCGTCAATTAACAACAGTCGTCCGATCGAGATCAAAACAGATCCAACACATATCTGCCGGCGTCGATACCATCGACGCGGGTTGATGGTATCGACCCAGCGGATTAGCGGCAGCTTTCCTTTCTTTTAGTCTGAGCGCCTGTGGTCATCTCGATACCATCGACTTGGGTGTCGATGGTATCGACTTTCTTTAGCGTCGGTTGTTGTCGTTTAGCGACACTGTAGCTCTCCATGTGTCGATGGCATCGACTTGGGTCGATGGTATCGACAGTTTCCTCGCCAGCAATATGAAGGAATCTCGATACCATCGACTTGAGTGTCGCTGGTATCGACTCTGTGCTGCTCCTATCGTCTGGCAATCTGTGGCTTGGTCGATGGTATCGACTTCCGTCGATGGTATCGACGGAAGCAAATACTTGTTTTTCCTGAAATTTCACAACAAGACCAAGTAAATCCACACAATTTATAATAAGATGATAAATAATGCTCAAAATAGTAAAACAAAGGGGATTTGACATAATATGAAGGCAAAGACCGAAATGAGTGAATTATGCAATATTATCCATAAAAATGAGTAATTAGAGCACAAAACACATATGAAAAAGGTTTATAAATGCGACTCAAAATCATCACATCAGCGGGAAAGTTTTTTATATGATGTTTCACCAGCTTGAATTTTGATATCATTTTGATGCTTGCATTTGTGGTCTATGTGGATAGCACCTTCTGTATCTATTTTGTGGTTGAGGCCACAGAGCAATTGTAAAAGATACTTGGTATGATATATTAACTTATGCAAGATGTTGATATTTTATGTAAATGTTTGTGGACATGTTTATTTTGGTTTTTGTTATCTCCTTTTATTGATATGTGGTTAGTTAGTGATCGATCATGTTATGAATTTGAGTAATCTCATCTAGCATGGCGGGTTGCGACAATGAAGTGCCTCCAAATTGAAACATGACCATTGACCTTCATCGGTAGAGGAAGACAGAGGTCCTAGTCTCATCAGTTTGTCGTCAGCAAAAAATTTCTACTTCCCAACTTAGAGAGAAGGTATAAGAATTCTTCCATTCCATCATCCTCATTATCAACCGCTAAAGGGAAGGTCTACTTATACATTCAATAACCAATCAATTGTTGTTCTATTTTTGTCATATCCATCTCCAACACTCTATTTTATTTTCATTCCATATTCTTCTTGGGTGACGGTCTTCATTTCATGTAAATAATCAATGTCACTAATTAACATGTGTGTAAGTTCATCAACTTGGATTGGGAGTAGCCATCAAGGCCTTACAACTATGTATATATTTGTTTCCTATAGATGTATACACTCTTAGCTATGCTTATGTCCTTACTCTTATTTTTTAATGGATCACTTGCATGCCTACATATCATCTTGTAATGCTTGATTTCTTATGAGTAAAGAGAGTAATATTAAGTTATATATATATGTAAGAAGTATGTAAACGCATAAAATGTTGAATCAATACAGATAATGATCATATGGTTGTACCATTCGATTGTTTGTTTGTCAACTTGAGAGAGACAACCACTAATAATCTAGATCTAACCCAATCTTGAGATAGGAGGGAGTTTACAGAAATAACTATTTCTTGTAAAATATTCTAAGAGTAAATAATGGGTATGAGTGTTTTCAATTTGGTGAGTGTGCTTGGTTGGTAACAACTGATCCAAGTTCTATCTAAAATATTATAGTCTCCAAACAGAACTATTTCTTGCCTTATTTTAGTTAAATTCATTTTATTTATATTAATTACTCTTTTCCTACTTTGTTTGTTACTTCATTATGCATTTAACACTTATTCACTCTTTGAATTGACTTATCTAAGCTAATATCTTAGATCCTAATAGCTTGTCACCCCATGTTCCTATGTTTGACGCCGCTTACTACTTTGTATTTGACATTATCATGTTGGGTGTCCCAAGATATCTAGTTATAAATTTAAAGTATGATTCATAAGATGCATCTCCATGATCTTCATATTTTGGAGACAAATTCAAAGATATTCAACTATTGGTACCATTCCTATGGACAAGGTAATCGATTGTTGTTAAGAACATGAGATTTTACTAAAACCTCGTCACTACTTTTGCTTCTAATATGATTATACACCACATTGAGAAAAATAGTTGCACTTAACATAGAATTTAGTTTCATGTTCGGTGTTACACCCTAGCTAATGTAACTTTTATGTACAAAGTGTGAGCCACTTCTCATGAAATGAAAGTGACCATGGCAGTAGGATAGAAGCTTTAGGTGTGGTACTAGTAGGTTCCATAGAAGCCACACATGGAGCAGATGTAGGTGGTGGAGTTGATGGGGGCAATTCCACTAGTGATTATCTATCTCTCAATTTCCATGTCGCAACACAAGCTAACAAGATAAGGAAGCCAGTTGTATCTCAGAGAATGAATGTGGATGTTTTCAAACTTAAGTTTGCATTCTTATCTATCATCTAAAAACAAACTTTATGAAGGAATTCTCTATAAGATAAACCCTATAACCATCTTGATGCCTTTTAAAATATCTATCATGACTTGAAGATAACATGAGTTCTCAATAAGTGATCTATTACTAGGATTTCTTATTCTCTCTATGATATAAGGATCATGCATGGTATTGATGAATGAATGTTCTGCACACTTGTTTTGCAATTCTTAGACCATTTTTGCATCTAGATTTTTAGTTTTCCTTAGATATAGTTTAAATTTGGTTCTATACATATTATATGAGAATTTAATAGGAATTTGATACTTTTCTTAACTCCCTTTGTGGGTTTGAAGTTTTACCTCTTCACTCCAGTCATTCCAGCACGTCCTAGGGGGTCCCACTTGATTTTGGACATTTTTTGGAGGGAATATTGATCATCATTTGTTGGTTGTAGACCAAATTCAATCACCCTAATTGACCTGGTAAACAACCTCCAATATTCAACGTCTTTTGATCATGCTTGAACAATCGAGCTCCATTTGATTAAGTTCAAGATCAATCAATCTAGGTCAACCTCAAAAATTGAGTTGACACTTGATCATCCATTAGCATATGTCTTTTTGTCAAGTTCTATTGATAGATCTCCACCTTGAGTGATTGCCCAACCAAGCTGCATCGATGACCACCAATATCAACCCACAATCAAAGAGTTTGCAAGAAACCAACTAGATACATTACAATTTTTTTAGGAAATACTGTCTACTCATCTTATTCAATGCATCAAATTACAATTGTTACTTTCATGTGGAAGGGAAAGACTACAAGCCTCTATTTTTAAGACCTCAAAAAGATCTAGAGGGGGTTCCTCGATCCACATGATAGAGTAATGTTTGTTTTTGAAGGATTTTGTCAACAGATCGGCAACTCGATTTTTCTCTCAAAGGACATGAGTCAGCTGGATGTATGGCCTAAGTAGCTTCCATATCTTCTCAACAATGCACTGAAATCTTAGGCTTGGTTTTCCTGTCGTACCGATCTCTATGCAAGCTTCTTTGATGTTTGTTTCCATCTCCATTGTGTTCCATCTTTGTTCAAGCACCATAAAAAGTGCTTCGTGAATGGCTTGTAATTCCACTTTGGTTACATTGGTGATGGATTCCTTCTTCACAAATCCACCTATCCAATTGCCTTTGTGATCTCTTACGACACCTATAGTAGTTGATCCTTTCTTTGAGGTAGCTGCATCCGTATTGATCTTTATGTGGCCCTGTGTTGGTTTCAACCACTTTCCAGGTGCTCTCATGTAGGTGTTTACTTCCTCCTTTTCCATCGCCTGACCTGTCATCCTGGCCTTCTTCAAAATGTAGTTACCTTGGTGCACTGTAGATTTGTTCTCCTTTTCAAAAATGAAAAGGTTTCAGCATCTCCATATATACTGACACACAATAACAAAATCCATCCTCTGTTTCTGTTGTCTGCATAGGTTCCAGTGCAGCCACTCCTTAGTAGTTTCAACGCTCTAGAAGCTGGTCACAGTATCACTCCCCGGAAGTAGTCTCCACACTTCTTTGGCATGTTTATAGTCCCTCAGTGCATGGATGATTGATTCAGTTTCCTCCTTGCATCTATCAAAAATGTCTATCTCGGTTAAATGCATGGTTTTCCACCTCTCATTTGTAAGTAGAGCCTCATGCTCCATCATCCACACAAAGGTCTTTAATCTGTTTGGGAGCTTGAGTTTCCCTATCTCCTCCCATTTTCCTGGTACACTGATGTCCATCCCATTTCTCACCACCTCATAGGTTGTTTTGGTTGAGAAGTGGCCATTAGTAGTGTGATTCCACACTCTAATGTCCGATTTCGTCCCTTGGCACGACGTTAACACCTTTGTCACCTTCTGTATAACTTCATCCTCGAACCAGTCTCGTAAGAAGTCAGAGTCCCATCCGCCAATGTCTAACACCATGCACGCGACCTTCATATCGAGTAACTCATTTGGTATTGTCTTTACCACACGAGTGCCCAGCTGTAAACCTTCTTCCACCTAGCATTCCCACCATAGATTAGTGTCCCTGCTACTCCTCAGCGTCATCACATAATTTAGTAAGATGATATCTTTGCCTTTGCAAGCTGCACACCCCAATCTTGACAGATTCATAGTGGATCCTTCCTTATGCCTCCATAGATGCATGGCCTGGCTATTACACCAGGTTGTGCCCCTTTCTGTCATAATATCCCACAAATTCTTTAACAAGAGGGCCTTGTTCCATTCCTTCACTGTCTTGAGACCAAGTCCTCCAACTTTCTTCAAACTGGTGATTTTGTTCCATGCCACCAATGATAGTGGATGAGCTTTGTGTCCTCCTCCCCACACAAATCTTCGAATCAATCTGTCAATCTTCTCACAAAGGTGGATGGGAAGCACTGACATATTCATGACAAATGTCGGTACACTCTCCAAGCTACTCATAGCAAGGCATATACGTCCTCCCAGGCTCAGCGTCTTTGCAGACCATGCACCAATCTTTTGTGAGATTTTGTCTCACGCCATCGCATAGGTCTGTTGCGACACCTTTGAGTCTATAGTGGGTACCCCCAAGTACCCCCCCTAAGTCCTTCGTAGCCTTGAAACCACTAACTCTAATGACTTGACGTCGTATTCTCATGGGCACACCCCGTGCATAGAATACGCTAGTCTTGTTCTGTGAAATTGCTTGCTCGAACGCTGCACCAAACCGATTAAAGATTCTAATTATGCACTTCATCTGCCTCTTGCTCGCTTCTCTGAAGAGTATTAAATCATCTATAAAATACATGTGGTGCACCTTCTCCCCACTCTTCACAACCTGAACTGGTTTCCATTTCTCCTTTGTAACACTGTCTCTGATCATCTGACTCAACCTTTCAATACATAGTACAAATAGGTATGGGGACAACGGATCACCCTATCTCAGACCCCGGGTAGATTTGAATTCTTCTGTGATTTCCCCATTGATGCAGATGGCTATAGTCCCTCCGGTCACCAAAAACATAATGTACTTCTCAATAGATCTCGAAAGTCCCAGTCTGCATATCGTCTCCTCTATGAACTGCCAAGCTAGCTGATGGTAGGCCTTTGTAAGATCTATCTTGATGACCATTGTTTTGGCCCCCTTTTTCTTCTTCATCATGTGCACTATCTCTTGTATAATTGCGATATTGTCCGTGATACACCGACCCGATATAAACACACTTTGTTCAGGTGAAATCCAGCTCGACAGGAAAGGTTTTAGTCTCTCTACAACTATTTTTGAAATCACCTTCAAGAAAATATTATTTAGTGAGATTGGCCTAAGATGTTCACATTTTTATGGTTGTGAGACTTTTGGGATCAACACCATAATCACCCTACACAACTCATCCGACAGCCGTCCACCAACAATGCCATTCACGATTGTCTTGATCACATACCCCTTAACAACTATCCAATTCTTCTTTAGGAACAAAGCATCAACAACGTCAGGCCCAACAACCTTGTACGAGTTGCGTTTAAGGACAATGTCGCTTATTTCTTTCTCTGTTGGTATACTACCCACAGTGTGTGCCTCCTGCATGCTTAGCTTTCTGAACTGGACAAGACATATACTACACGCGACGACTCTATCAGCAACTAGTTCTGTGAGGGCCTTCCTAAAGTGATTAAGCACCAGATAATGTACGTCAATCCTCTCCATAACCCACTCCCCATTCTCATCCTTCAGCATACTAATGGAGTTCGTTCTTCTTCTCTGGTTAACCCATGCATGATAGAAATGGGTGTTTCTATCCCCATTTTGTAACCAGTTCACATGGCTTCATTGCTTCCACTCCTCCTCTTTTTCCACCAACACGAGCTCCAACTCTGCCTGCATTTGGATGCATAGATTGTCCAAAATTGGATCAAACTGTTCTGCTAGTCTCTCCTGTAGCCTTTGAATGTTTCTCAATATCCGGTCCTTTTGCTTGCATTTATCTTTCTCTACTTGGGTGCTCCAAATCGACATGTCCCTCTGTCACCTATACATCGTCTCATTGAAGTTCATATTGTCTTCTGCCCACCACTCCTTAACTAACTCCCTAAACTTCATATTATCATTCCACCCCACCTTCAAACGGAAATGTCCTCCCCCTTTCCTCCTTTTGTGAAACCTCAACATAAGCGGACTATGGTTCGACTGTATCCTAGGTAAAACTTCCACCTTAGCACCTGCAAAGGAATTAAGAAAATAAATGTTAGCCACCGATCTATCGAGCCGCTCTTGCAGAAGACCGTGTCTATATGTGAACTTGGATCCGCTCACGCCCATGTCAGACAGGCCAACCTCCATAAGTTCTTCCCCGAATTCCCTCGCTTCTCGGTAATAGAACTCCACACCGCCACACTTCTCCCTTGGATCAAGCTTTGCATTAAAGTCTCCAATAACCACCCAATGTTCAGATATCTTTGTCCCCAACTCAACTAGCCTTCTCCATAGAATTCTTCTTGTCTAAATGTGGGGACTAGCGTAGACCACAGTGTCAAGGTATTCCCCATTCACTTGGCATGTCACCAATTGGTGATGGCCGTTTAAGATATCAATCTTAACATGCTCCTTATTCCAGTAGATCCAAATTCCTCCTACAAAGCCCCAGGCTTCCACACGGAAAGAACTTGTGAATCCAATGGTCTTAATTGTCTTTAATGCATTATCTCCACTTATTCTCAGTTCTACCACTACAACCATGCTAGGTTTTCTTTATCAATTCTTTTAGCATATTGCATGTTCCCTCATTGCCTATGCCACACACCTTCCAAACTAGTATGTCTGACATATAAAATATTTTTATTTTATGGTCGGCCTACAACAACAACGCTTACTACTTTGGTGCTTCATTTTCTTTACCTTCCCCTCTCAACGCTTCCTCCACTGCCTGTGCGCTTGCTATGATAACTTCATGCAATATCAAGCGTCGGCTTCACCTTAAAGGGATCTATGTTGGTTCCTGCTTCTTTCCCTTTCTTTTCATTTTTGTTCCACTCCCCTTGATGTTGTGGTTTGTACCATGTGACTCATCTCCTCTATCCTTTGTGTGTTTGTTTGGCACAATTGTTGAATGGGCTTCAACAATGTTCTCATCTCCTCCCATCTCAACCTCTTGTGATGCTTTGAAAGTTTCCACCTCAATTACTTCGTCCACCACGAGTTTGACTGTTGCGGGGCTTTCTTCCTCTACCTTTTCTGTGTTGCATTCTTCCTCTTTACTCCCTTTAGTGTTGGTGACATCCTTCAGAACAAAACTTGAGTCGGCCTTTTTTTTTCTATCTACTTTTCTCCAAACTTTCAATGTGTTATGTTCTCTATTAAAGTATTGCGTTGGGTGTTTGCCACTATCTTGGTACTCCCCATTTTCCTTATCACATTCCTTCTCTTCTCTAGATAGGTGTGCAAATCTATTCTGCTGGTTCCCTTCTCTGTCTGCATTATCGGGTGGTTTCCCTTGCCTTCTTCGAGCTCCCTTTCTTCTACGTTGCGTGTGCCAGCCCTCTTGTTCCTGTTGTGTATGATTAACCTCTGGGGTCCCTATCTGGTGCCTTTGTGCTCCGTTTGAACCATCCTCCTTCTCTTGTCCCCCCTTGTATCTACAGTATCTGGAGCGGTGCCCTTCTTCCCCAATTTAATACAGGTCCATGGGATGCCTTTATAATCAAGCAGGTATTCTACTCCATTAATCCACACAGATGGTTTTAACTTCTGTGAAGTGTCAATCTCCATCACTAACCTACCAAACCTGCTCCTAGTTCTTCTTAGCGTATGATCATCAACTTTAACCAGTCTTCCCAGTGCTTCTTCCAAGCATTCGAAAAACATGTTGACATATAGATGCAATGGCAGACTTTGAATTCTAACCCACATAACCATGTATGGTGGTAGTTCCTCGGTGGGTACAAAATTTGTATACCACACCCAAACTGCTAGGCTTCTGCTAAAAATTTTCCACGGTCCTCTAAACATAGTTATTTCATAATCTCTTCGACTGGTGAATTGAATCACAAAGTGTCCCCAATCAAGTTCGTACATGTTGAATCTCCCTTTTATATTCCACATGGCCTTCAATTTGTCCCTTAGTGTCATATATCCGATCTCGTATTTGATCAGTCTCACAACCACGGTGCACTACCATGGATGCGCCAGATCCTCAACTACTTCTAGGTTGACCTCTAGTGCTAGATACCCCTTGATGTTTGTCACAGTGACGACAATGTGGTCTAGGTGCTCTTCGAATAACTTGTCCATGAAAAAAGGGTCTCCTCCCTGACCTGATGCCTTCATTGTGCTTCCGCTCCATGCTCCTGACATGTTTTGTTCAGATCCGTCTCGATTAGTGTTTCCCCATGCACGTTCACCTTGTTGATCCTTATATTGTCCTCCCGAGTGTGTCTCCTCCTGACTCCGTGGACCTCTCTCGTCGTTTACATCTGGGAAGACCACAAAATAGGTGTTTTCCACTCCACCTCCGTCCATGACATCCTCTTCGTTGTTACCTCTCATACTCGCATAACAAAACTCAAATCCCAACTCTATAACCCTAAATCCAGATGAGTCTTGAAACATCGACACCTCATAGCCATTTGTCGTAGCCGTCTCCTTCCCCCACCTCCCCCAGTCCCCGATCATACCCCTCCGCCACATCCGATGCGGCCCCTGCCGATTGTGCGTCGTCGCCTCCTCCCGATCGCCCTCTCACCCCTCCGCTGCTAGTTTTCGCCATTCCCTTAACTAGATACATTACTATGAACATGGTCTATAGTGAAGAAAATGATCAACCTTCACACGATCAACCATTTTGGTCGACCACCACAAACTCAGTCAATGTACCCATAGTAGCTCGAGAGCTTTCAATCTCAAGTAGGAGTGAGTAATTGACCTCACTACTTGAGCACCAAAGATTGTCCTGAGCATCAGTAACCAATCAACCCAAACTTATCGACCTAAAAAAGCATATCGAGCCACCTCCAAGAGGATGCTTGAGCAGACTCCATACAATCAATTATATCCTTAACAAGCAACAATTGACCAACACCCATGGTCAATGTCTACATGAGTAACACCCATCAACCTTAATTTGGTAGCTCCACCTCAACTTGATCAATTCCACACTCAACCGTATCAGCTCAAGAAGTAAAAGATTGATCTCTAATGATCGACCATCATACAAGACGTTGGTATCGAGCATCAAGCTAGCGACATGTACCCATGTTGCTTAGTTGTCCTGCAAGGGATCTTGACTTTCTAGGTGTTAAGAATCAAGTTACTAACACCTAGGATAGAAGCCTATAAATACCCATCATACACCTACAGAGAATCTCTCTTGGACCCCACACCACTCAATTCATACTAGTGCTCTCCATGAGAGTGCAAGAGTGGTTGCATTGTGCTCACTTTGAGCCATCGACCTCTATAACAAAAGGGATTCATGTCATGTGGCTTGAAAGCAACCAACCTAGTTCATTATCAAGAGAAATTGACCTCCTCACTGAGAGTGTTTGACCTCCTACAGTCCAGCAATGACCAACCACCATAAAATCATCAAAAATCGATAGTGATCAATCTGTTTTAGATTGATTTCTTGGTGACCGACCTCTACAACCTAAGAACATTTGATCTCTTCCCCTGATCGTTCGACCCCTTGGCTGAGTTCCTAATCACCCACCTATTCTAGCTCTTAGTCAGGGTTAATACCTAGAAGGAAGAAAAAAGAAAAGAGTTTGCCCACTGCACATCACAATGTGTACCTTTAGCGTACACCCATGGTTGTGACTGTATATTCTTCCTCTATGAGCTATATTAATCATGCTATGCAAGGGGGTAGTTTTTTCACTTGGATGTGAGGATTGTTCCCGCTACCCTTATTTTGTAATTTTATTTCAATGTCCATTATATTGTATGAACCTCATTTAATCCATTGTTAATCATTTCATGCCTATCTTATGGATTGATAATTTTCTTTACATGATTTTCTATAATCTTAAGCCAAGAGAAATTTGGCATTTAATATTTGAATACTAATTAGATGTGGTTGACACCTTGATGCGAACTTTGATGGAAAAACTCTAGAGTATTGCATGCATGATCTATAAGTAATGAGTCATAAAGCTTACATAATATTCAATTATGAAAATTCCTCATGTCAAAAGGATAGAATTCACATAGCTCCAAAAGTTCTCCATACAAGTTTGGATGTGAAATAGGTGAACTGATGTGAGTAGTTGCAAAGACACCTAATTACACCTTGATGTTTCTATTCATTATTCTAGATTTGATCTTAATTCAAACTATTACTTTTCTTTGCAATTAGTTTAACACAAACCAATCAAAACTTGGTTTTAAAAATTAGTCTTAGTTCATAAAAATATAGAAAGGTTCTTAGAAAAGGTTGTCCATTGAGATTTTATCCTCAAAAATAACATGATAAGATATGCTCTCTTTCAAGTGGTATTATAGCAAGATTGTTTTGGTAAAAGTTTAGGGATTCTTTCCTAGGTGAATCAATTCGTAGAATAAAAATAGCATTCCATTCTAGTGTTGTTGCCAAGAATATTGGAATCATGTAGTTTAATCCAATTTTATTGAGATTAATTTAGGATTTTTACTTTACCATTGATATTATTGTTTATTCACTTGATTTTGATTTTCCTATGCCATCTTACTTGTGGAAAATCTTTCTCTCTCAGGTGCCACAAGTTACTACATGTAACTCTTTACTAGAATTGGCCTTGCATAGAGTTTGATCATGAGATACACCAAACTTTTCATCATTTAAATGGAGAAAGTCGAGCTAGAATGGATGAGGAAGAGATTGCATGAAGGATGAATGTAGACATTGCAAAACATATATAGAGGGAAAAGCTTGCATAAGAAGATCAGACCAATATACAAGAGGAAATCCATACAACAAAAAATGGTGCATCGTACGCTAAGAAACAAAAGGATCTTAGGGAGTTCTCAATCCATAAGGTTACATATGTTCACTACTCAACTATGCCACCCCCTATCATCGTTGCCTACTATGAACCCCCACGACACATTGCTACAAAATAGTGCATTTGCAGGAAGACAAGGGGAGGATTGTCAAGCATACATCTTAAAACTTGTGAACATATGTGCAATGACTAAGAAAAATGGATTTTTTGATAGTGATATTGGACCCCATCCTTTCAAATATTCACTTGCAGATTGAGCAAGGAGTTGATCCAATGCTTTTACAAGTGATCCTATCACAAAATGGGAACGACGTCAAAATAAGTTCCCTGAGAAGTTCTGCCCTCCTTTCCTCACCTATAAAATTAGAGGCCAAATATCTTAATTTACACAAGTCCTAGGATATTATCTACTAGAATAATTGGATAGGTACAATGAACTACTCCACAAGTGTCCACACCATGGTATTTTTGAAAACTGGCTCATTGAGTTCTTTATAGAGGCGTGGATGATGATATTAAAAGGTTTCTAGATTCCTCTTCAGGAGGAAAATCATGCACTAGAGCCATGATAGTGCTTAGAAGGTGGTGACTCTTAGAGCTAAGAATCAAAGACAACTGGGGAAAATCTATAAGCAAGGGAGCGCTTAAAGTAGCTACAATAGAAAGTAGCATTGAGTTGAAATCTATTTCTAAATCTTTAAAGCTAATAGAACTCAAGCAAGAGAGCTTGAGACATCTTTTAGTCCCTATGAAACAAGAAGTCAACCAGAACAACAACAAATGAAAGCAGTGATGCACTTATGTGAAGCATGTAAGGGAACACATCACTCTATATTGGGTTTTCATGTTCTCTATGTTGTAGTAATGAATAATACAACACTGAAGGAGACAAAAATCAGATCGAGGATCTGAACTCTAGCCATAGTATCCCAGGTTAATGGTATTATACTCCAAATTAGAATAAAAACCATCCTACTTTACAATATGACAACCCTACTAGTGGAGAAAATTCTCAACAACTCACATAGTATAGGAACCAAGTTAAGGGTCCTCTAGGTTTATAAATTATTGAAATTGAAACGGTCAAGGAAAATGTAGAGGTAACTTCCATAACATGAACTACAATCAGTTTCAACATCCTATTTAGGTCCCACAACAACAACTACTATAGGGACACCATTCCAATTCTTCTTATATTTGTTCAAGATAAATTTTTAATCATTAAAAAGATCCTACAATAACAATAGACAATGATTGTAATCCAACAACCTCACTAGAAAGCCATTAAGTATCAATTGCAATTTCCAGCTCACCTTTGCTCTTCTATAGGATCCTTTGTAGGTCATCCAGAAAATAACTCTAAGCACCTAGACAATTAAAGGCTATTGCTACGTGTTCAGGGAGAGTCTTCCTAGATATACCTAAAAAGAATTCAATGATTCACAATACTACACATGGAATTTCATGTGATGTTCAAACTTTACCAAATTGTATAAATAGAAAATACTTATGATTTATTTTTTATAGGATTTATGAATGATACTAGAAAATTTTCAGTTATCCAAAATTTAATCCAAGCATAAAAGCACTCTACAAGAGACCAAAGTATCTGTGGATGGCTCTATATCGGTGCACAACTTGACCCACATCTCATTAGGTAGTTCTTGATAGTGTTGGTTCCACTAAATTGGTGATTTTGCACTAGGTTATGCGTTAGAATACTTCTAAGAACCTAAAACCATAAATTTGAACTCATATCAGACTTCACAACCATATGAGTGTTGTGCTTCTATACAGAGTCATAAATTCTATTTTTCTATTAACTTGGCATGCTATTATTTATGTATTGTTCAGTTAGAAAACTCAACAATATAATTATATCATGACAACATATGATAAATAGTTTAGAAATAAAATGTAAGTGCAAATACAACAATATAAATAAAGTCACCATATGAAAGAACTAAGCAACATTATAAATATTGTATTTCTATGATTGATTATTTTATAATCATTATTTTAAGTGTCTCGGGCCACACACACCAACCAATACATAAACTAGCAACTCTAGTTTTTCCATCATAATATCTTGAAGTTATCAGTACCACCAAAACCACACCACACCACACAACAATCTTTGTAAGGACCAACTCTAATGGATCAATTATCTATTAACTATACACAATTTTTTTCAACTTGGGTCCATAGGAATGGGAACCACTCAAAAGTATAGTCTGGCTAGTGATGTTAAATCTAAAAGAACCAAGTTCCTTATACTTGGTGAATATGGTATAACACTACAATCTCGAAGTAAAATTCAAAAGGAATACTATATAACTATAAACATTGACTTTCTTGTTATTCTTGGTTAGGTCCACAATCATCATCTGGGTGATATAAGTGAAACTAGCATACCAAATAAAGTGATGATTCTAACTCTTCCATGTAAATTTATTAGGGTAAATTTTCTCATGATCTCTACCCTCGATAAAATTATGATTTCCTTCTACTCAAATTCTTTAGTGCTCAAAGAAACCAAGATCTAAGACTATTAAATTTTTATTTGAAGCTAATTTATATAACTCTCTCCCACCCATGTGATTATTTTTTGTATTATAGGGTGAATTTCCAAACCTAAAAGGAAAATTAATGTAATCTAAATTTAATGCATAAATTGACTAGTATAAAATATCTCAAGAAATTCAATTTAAATCAAGTAATCCTTGAAATTGAAAGGTGGAACATGGCCAACATGATTCAAAATTAGAAATAATAATACATTCAAATCCATCATGGATACCAAATCCTAAGTTAAGCCTCTTTGGTCTCATACTCTATCATTTCCATGAAATCCACTTTCCTGACGTAGTTCATTTCACTTTTACCTCTAATTATTCATTTTTGTATATAAACAAATAAGGTGTCACATTATTCAAGAAATTTCATTGGAAATTATGATTATATAAACTTATATTACCATTTATAAAAACAACTCATGTTGACGTAGATATGAAAAAGCTTCCATAAATTGACATATATTAGCAAAATCCATAAATTTCATATACTTAAAATCCATACAAATAGAATTCTTTCTTAGATGAATTATGTATAAGTAAGGTTTTGCAAAGAGAAGATAGTTGAATTGTGTGTAATTAGTCCCAATTTCTTCCAAAACCCAAAATTAACCCCATTTAAGTTTCAACAACATTAATTTGATTTAGTTTGATGTACTTACATTATAAAATCTCTAATATAGTGAATAAATCACTCAATTTATAAAAAAGTGGGAAAATGACAAAAAAAGAAATGCGAAAGCATTATTTAAGAATGAAAATCTACCTTCAAGACCTCCTAGATGTCATTCATCTTCAAAATCAAAATCTTACATACAAATCTAGGCCAGACATGAAATAATTTTTGAAAGAAGAGAAGAATTAAGGGCTTTAGATAAATCTCTAAAGAATTCTAGCTAGGAATATTTACATGAAGAAAAGTACATTAAGTAATGGGAAATATGAGCATACCCCCAAAAATGTTCCTGATTGTACAATAATTAAATTTCCAATTGATTAAATATCAAACTCTAAGAATGTTTTGATCTTCTCCTTTCTTGAATTTGATCTCTAAAAGGTAGAACATAGATGGGATGTGTTAAAATCATCTATATTATATTTTAAAATTTGTAACTAATAAATAGCTTGCAATATCTTTATGTATTTTCACTTGTCAAACCCAACAAGTCAAATGACTTGCCTAAAGGTCACACCAAATTTTAGGCAGTCCAACATGATCCATTCATAACAACCCATATGGGTCACTGGATAATTCCACCAAATTACCATGGTTGGATACAAATGTTCCCCCAAAAGCCTTAGAAGTCATATGCTTTATCTTCAGGAAACCCATAAGCTATATAAGACACATTTTAGTTTTTAATATATAAACATGTTAATTCCTGATGTAATACTAAATAAGTGAGATCGTTGTGATTAAGAAATAGAAATCAGATCAGAGTTTGAACTGAAAATATAGTTTCATAATCACTTCACAATTTGTCAATTGGATTCTCCTTTGATAAGGCTTAGTATCATCATATGTGGCATTTCGATAGGAGATGTTGGCCTGTGAATTAGAAAAAAAAAACTATGATAATGGGATTTGAGAAGAGATAGACTGATCAACAGTCTTCTAGAACTAATCTTGTTCATGAAGGTAAAACTAGGGTTCGTCACCCTATTTCACATGCACGAGTTATTTTGGACATTTCAAAAGTCATATTGTTATACTGCTCAATATTTGAAAAGGGTTATTCTTATATTCAAAGTTTGTGGATCAAATTTTGTAAAAAGACACTGTAAATGATGGAATACGGAATAATAATATACATATTAAATTGTTGAAAGTTCTGCGTATGAATGGAATAAAGTAGTACTAAAATCATGACTAAACCATATCAACAAATTGTCGATCAAGGAGCTTGTAAATAGCCATATGTATTATCCAAATATTGCTCATCGTCAGGCATTCGTCCGTAGCAACCTCCATCCTTCCATGTATACAGTCAGATAGCTGGACTCTCGACCTTTTCATTTATATTCGGTAAAGTTTACTTTGTAAGAATATGTAATATATATATTTCCTTAGCCGGTCGAGAAATCATGTATCGGCCAAGTTATGTTGTAGCGACTAATCAGTCACTCGGACAATGACTAGACTATTTAGGATCGTCTTAACACTTTAGATACTTGACAGCACTGCCTATTCAAGTTTGATTGGAGTTGACAACGTGGCCAAGTCTAGCGCTACTTCGTAGACAAGCTTAGTTTTCTGCCTTGCTCTATTTCTGCGGGAGCAAGTGTTAAAGTTCGAACTAAAAATTTAATAGATGTAGTTTATTGTAGTATGTATGCGGTGTGCAGTGTGTGTGGAATAGAAACTCTTTAGTCACGCATTGCGTGTTTATAAACTGGAACCAACTCTTATATATGAGAAGTTTTATGAACACTTGTTCAAAGGACGAGAAGAGTGAATGATGGACCATACATGTGTGCGCGCGTACGTCAAGCCGGGCCATCAATAAGCCTCGGGGCTTTGGGAGAATGATGTTCAAATTTTCTTTTTATTACAAAGTTTAAAAATAAAATAATATGCTTGAACGAAAGGGTATATTGAACTTGTATTCGAGTGGCTCTCGAGTGGCATATCCGAGTTGTTGAATAGAACTCGACTGCGGATGCTTATGTTCGAAGAATGCAAACTATTCCCGAATACCTATCCATTAAAAATTCAATGTGAAAATGCGTTCTATTCAATTTCTATTCATCCAGTTGACTTGTATTTGAACAGTTGTCCAATGGTCGAGTAGCATGTGGTCAGTTACGATTCTAGTAATTACACAACTAGTCTATTTGACACTTTTGTTTTAAAATTACTAGTGAACGCACACATGCACATGCACGTGACATATAAAATTTGTTAAAAATGTGTGGGAAGATGACTCGTCTGTGAAAATGTCCTATTTGTGTTGGTTGTTAAAAAAGTGAACGCACACATGCACATGCACGTGACATATAAAATCACACTCTCCTATTTGTGTTGGTTGTTTGAAAGGAGAGAATCAATGAACCATTTCTGTGGGATAGAGAGAGAAATACATAATTAAATATAATAAAAGTTAATAGGAGAGTGTGAGAATTAATATTTGTAGGAGCAAAGTTTTTGAAAAAAGAAGAGAAGAGAGTGAATCAAGGAGAGTGCAACATCAAACTCGTTCTTTTTATAGTAGTATAGATATGCTCATGAGATAGAATGAGAGGTGGTTCAATCATATTGCTTAAATAAGTCTCCTAAGTGACTAGCTAGGGTTGGACACTTGTTACGTTATCCACTAATCATGTCATTATGCGGCGGTTGATGAAGTCTAAGTGAATTGTCATCACATTCCTTCTCTTGCTGCTGCGATCAACTCCTGATGTTATGGCTCATTGATTGACTCCAAGCGAATGAGATGACACCACCAAGCAAGGTTTGGTTTGCCAAATATTCAATCGCCCAAAAATCGTTAATCATAGTCAATATATAAATGTATTTGTAATAGTAGTATATATACATGGGACCCGGTCGTGAGTCGAACTCACTAAAGAAAAGAAAATGTCGTGCGTCGAACCAGTGCACCTGTGAACTCATCTGACGTACCGTGAATTCACATGGTATCAAGAATCAAAACTCTTATAAGACCATTTGTTTGCGGTGTTGCTTTACACCGAGATCAGTGTTACTCGTCGGTAGACCCGTCAAATCGAATTTGAGTGATGAAATTTACCACCCGTTAGAAATTATTCAAACCCATCCGTTTATACGGGTTTTATGGGTGGCCCACGGACATCCACAAGTGATCCGCTTAACTGAATTACTTATATTAAAATATACATAATGTGTATCTAGTATTTATAATAAATAAAATGATTTACTACTAATCCTTAATTGTTACAGAGTTTCAATCTAAACTCGAGCTTGCCTAAAAAGATTTAATACGAGAGAGATTGGGAAAAGTAAATCAACATCTAATTGTCCTATCAAACTTAATATAAATTATAGTGCAAGTTACTAACTCTAGTTTGTTGATCATAAATACACATTTGAGAATTTTGATTGTAGATTGGAGAGATTTGCTTAAAAATGTGTATATTTTTGAATGAACACACTTTTTATTTAATACTGACAATATATAGTCTTTGGTTGTTTTCTTATCTATATTTCATATAAAAACACTAGTAAATAGTCTTATTTTATCGTTACAGTAGAAACTTATAAAATAATTATTTATTAAACACATATTATATAGGTACGAGGGCGTGACTCGCAATCCACTGAGTCGGATTTGAATTGGATTTTTTTCGACTCGTTTAGAATTGCATCATTTTAATCCACACCCACGACACCCAGATCCGCAACAACTCAATCCATCCACCCGTTTGACAGGTCTACTCAATTGGTTTCAAGTGAATTGTCAAAGTGCGCCACCTCTCGCAACACCTCTACCAATGAGAAAGTCGACTGGAATAACACTCATAAAATGTTCAACCTGCAGAGAAACTAGGGGTATCCACAACTGAACCTGATGCTACTCCAGATTTTTGTCTGGGACCAACCAAGTGGTACAATGCACAGAGATGAATGCAGAAGCAATATCAAGTAGGGTAATAGAGTTTATCATGAACCAGACGGACCCTTTGTCCTCCATCATCTTCTAATTTTTGTCTTTCAAATGACAGGAGGTTTCTTTTGGAGCTCACCACTTATTCTCATTAGAGATGGTGGAGATAATCATTGTGAGATGGACAAAGGAACAGATGCAGCACGAGAATACCCAACTGAAAGGTTACCGTGTATTAGGGAAACCCAACCTCTCTTCACGGCTGTTTTGCAGCGTGACCATAATACCGAGTTAACCAGAAAAGTGTGGCTCTAAAGTTTCTTTATATCTAGCTTAGTTGGTAGACAGTCGGACAGGTTCAGGTAGGGAGTTTGTTAGTGGTGCGTTTCTACAAGAGGTGCAACACACTAGCTGATTTGACTCGACTAGATGCGCCCCACGAGGTTGGAACACACGCGAGGGTTCACTTTCAAAATTTATAAACCTAACTAACACACCTACTTCTACTAAAATAACTACACCCGTAAGCGCACGGGGTCGTGTCGTAGTATAGGAAGGTGGCAAGTATATGGTCGATCCACAGGAAAAAGAGGGGGCGCTAGAGCTAGGTTAGTTTTGCTGGGTTCCTACTGCGGAGACTAGGGTTAAGGGTTTAAAGGTTGTTTTGATTTTTAACTAAGGATGAACAAGAAAACAGTTAAAGGCAGGAATGACTAGATTAAGACTAAGCAAGCAAGGAAAGACTAAGCTAGGTATGAAAAGACAAATTATGCTAAGACAAGCAAGAGAAAAGCAAAAGAGAAATTAAAGAACTAAACAAGCATAAACAAGGCAAGAGCAAGGCAAGAAGCTAACTAAGCAAGAAAAGAACTAACTAAGCTAAGCAAGCACAAAACTAGGGTTTTAAGCAGTAAAGAGAGGTGTGGGCTGTTTAGGAGTATGAACTTATCACTTAAGTTGGGGGTGACATATGAACACTATGATTCCATTTAGATTATCCAAACCAAAAAACAAGTTAGAGTCTAATGAATTAACCTAAGCTACTAACCGGCCATGGATATGCTAGGTTGTGCATAGGGGAACTAGTTCCTAACACCCCCTACTACCCTTACGAGGCTCAATTGGGTTAGGGATTAGCTTCAATTTAATTAGAGTCTAATCAAGTTTAGGTTTCTAGATTAGGCATTCCTAGGGCAATTAGGGGCCGAGGGTAGTACTGGGGAGGTGAAATTAGGGCTTTGGACCCCAATTCCCCCACATTCTAGCCTTGAGAAGGCTCCATACTAATTGCACTAGAATTATCCAATCTAGCCACTTAGATCTCTCACTTAGGTTTAGGGAGATTGATTAGGATGTAGGAAGATGGGAGGCAACCTAGGGATCTAAGAATTGGACCTAGGGGCAAATCCCAAAATTCACACATATAAGCAATTTGCCTAAATTCCTAGGTGATTTCACACACAAACCAACAAGCAATCCATGGAGAATGAGATAAAAATATAATATAATCATTAACAAATGAAATTACAAAGTTTACATGTCATTTTCCCCCAACATGGTATCAAAGTAACACATTTTCCCCCAAACAGCCCACCCAAGGGGCCTAGCTACTCATAGAAATGGAAAATACAAAAAGAAAGGAGGAAGAGGTAGAAGAATCCATGAAGCTCGGTGTAGATGAAGAAGTCCTCCTCTCCAACAGCTACAGGGGCGTCCCCCTTCTTCTCCATGGATGAAATGGTGTGGAATGATGGAGGGAAGTGGATGGAAGGCTTAGATATGGGGGGTTATGTGGTGGAAATGGTGAAATGGAGTGGATTTGAGGTGGATATGGAGTGGAATGGAGTAGGTGGCGATTTGGGGAGCTAGGAAGGGGGAGAAGGTAGCTAACCACGTGCCCCAGCCGCCACCTAGATATATATAGGTGTGGGGAGGAAGCACTAGGTCAAGTAGGGGAAAAATGGGCAAAACAGTGAAAACTAGGTGAGTTTTGTGAGTAGCACGGCCGTGGTGGGTCACCACGGTCCTGGTGGGTAGGGTAGGCCACGGCCGTGGTGGACGGAGCACGGTCGTGGGTTTATTCCATCAAAGTTACAGAGTTTTGGTCGATTTTGGGCTGAAAAAGCCACGGCCGTGGTGGAGCTGGTGTGCCACGGTCGTGGTGTCTGGCACGGCCGTGGTGGGCTTGGTGGAGGTGGTCGTGGTGCTGCTGCATGACCATTTTGCTCTGCTGTGCCACGGCCGTTTTGCGGAGCAAGACCGTGGTATCTACCCATTGCATGTCCGTGTTGCTCTGCACGGCCGTGGTGCTCTCTGCTCCACTTGAATGTTGAACCTGTTGATTTCTAAGTAACCTAGCATGGCCATTTTGTGGTACCACGGCCGTGCTGGGTCCTGGATCAACACTTTAACTTGGATCTTTGGATTTTCTTGGACTTCTTTGCTTCAATTGATCTTTGGCCACTAGGGGTAGGTCGAGGGAGCATCAGACTTCACTTTGGGCCTCTCCAAGTGCAGAGGAACCCTAGGATCACCCTTTCTCTCTCTCTTCCATCAAGTGTGGTCCAAATGCCTGAAAAACATGTAAATAATGTCCATAAGTGTGTTTTATATGAATAAGCATATTAGGGGGAATGACATGCAATCTAACAGGTATAGATGTGATTGAAGAGCAAAAAGACACAAGATTAAGCCCTAAAATAGGGCTGAATCACCACCCCAAACTTAAAACATACTTGTCCTCAAGTATGGTCCAACTCAATCTCTCTACAAACTTTCACAAAAAGAAATGACAAATGCAATGTAAAAGATGATTGTTGCTGAACGGGATCAAAGATGACTAAGTACATGCATTTCACCTCTCTCCTCTCCTACTTTCACAATCCAATCATGAAAAGAGCACAAAACATATGAACTTCAAATATAGCGCACAGAATACACAAGTTATCCATATTTCTTCCATTAAGTTCTGGGTAAACCGTTTCATGGTGGCGTTAGTCAAGAATGACTAGGAGTGTTGTTTCACATTCATGCATTCAATCTTATATCTCAAATCACACCAAATTACCCATGTGGCAGCGGAAAAGGGTAAAATGAGCTAAGTTTGATGTTTCCTAGCTCAATGGGTATGAAAGTGGAAGAAAGGGTTGCAGTAAGATTTTTGGAGTGTTTTTACACACTCATCTTTTCTTTATTTGAATGCTCTTAAACAGGAGCATCCTTTTATTTTATTTTGCTTTTCTTTTTCTTACCCTTGGTGTAGATAGGGCATATGGTGGATAGAGTGAAACGGGGAGATAAAGATATGGTCACCCCAAACTTTTGGAGGTGGCCAAGGTTGATTATGTGCACTAGGGCATCTTTTTATGAGGCGGAGGGGTATGAAGATGGTGGAAGAATAGTCGGGTCAAAGAGGGGTCATTGGAATGATTTTCCACATAAGACATAATGCATGAGAATTAATCCAACACTTCATCCAAGATATCACACAACAAGAATGAACAAAATAAAATTGATATATCAAACAAGCAATTCCACAAACACTAAGCGTTCAAAGTTTGGTCAATTTCACAATTCACCCAATTCAATCACAATCCTAAGAGAGGTGATGCACATGTAAAAAGTCAAACATTGATACCACTTAGCAACAAACAATGGTGATTCACTTGTATTTGTCAAAGGTCAACATTTTAATTCAAAACGGTAGAGATTGGGTCAAAACACAATTTTTAGACAAGAAATTCCAAATTTGGGCAAAATTGGCCAAAATGGTGCCAAGTTGCCTCCAATCACATCTAAGCCTATATTATTGAACTTAAAATAGCAAACAAGCAAATTCTAGCTAAAACATGCAGAAATTACCAAAAATCTTCATTATATGCAATGCATGGCAAAAAGAGCAAATTTTTTTAAAATTACGCAAAAAATGACAATAAGGTAAACTACATGGAATGCAGGTGTGCAAAGCAGTAAAATTCTAGACTAGATAGCAGGACAAGCAAAAGAAATGAAAAACAACAAACAAAAAGTAACATAGCATATGATATGCAAAAATGATGAAAGAAGAATGAGGGCATACCGCCCTACCACCCCACACTTTTGAACCATGTTGTCCTCAGCATGACACTAAAGTCTAAGGTGATAGGCTAGATGATCACTGCGGAGGTGGTGGAGGTACTCCTCCCTGCCTGTAGTAGGTGCCCCAGTAGTCAGATTGTGGAGGCAGATAGTTGTCCTGGAATGCTGACAAAGAACCCCACCAATCTTCACCCCACTGCGGGTTCCTCTGGGCCTGTGCATTTTAGAACTGATAAAGGTGGTTGACATGATAATGCATCTGCTGGTGGTCCAACCACATGGCATCCTGAGTCCTCTGAATGCCCTCCTGTGCCTGTAAGATCCTCTCCTACGTTGCCTGAATGTTCTCCAGCTGTGAATGAATGGTACCCATGTCATATACATTCACTGAAGGCTGTTGTGGCTCTGACGCTCCTATTCTTTCTTCTCTTTGCATCACCCATCTTGCCGCTCTCTCCTCTGCCGTCCGTCTCTGCTCTGTCACCTGTGAAGGCTCTCCTAGACCCCCTACAAACCTCACCTCAGGGATTGCCTCTCCTTTGGGGTTCTCCTCCTCGTACCTCCTCAACTTTTCCAAAAAATCTGGCGTTGGTCCATATTGTGCCATGAGGGGAGGAGTATTGTATGGCATCTCTAATGCAACTCCTGGATAGGGTGGGTTGATTTGGTAAATGATCTTCTGATCCGTAACCGTAATCATGGATGAGCGAGCCAGGTAGTGCAAATCAACCAACTTGTCACCCTCTGCCTTTGTATATCCTGTCATGTCATGCCCCAAGGCAGTGGCAATAAATGTTACAATCCCTCCCATTACAAATGGATTTGTGCTCTTAGACGGGATCGTCCTCATGTGATCAATCAATAACGCCCCCAGGTTCACATGTCTCCCTTTTGTCATCCAACCAAGCACAAAAAGATCTTTGTTGGTGCAGCTGCCTTGATTTTCGTACCTGCCAAAGATGGTGTTTTCCAACACCTTCTGAACATAGCGGAGAAATGGTCTATGAATACCACTTGTCTTTTATTTCCCTGCTACAAATGTACTTTGGCCGGTGAAGCACTTCCACATGGCTGGATACGTGGAACTAGAGTCATTTTTTGTCCTTCCTCCATCTAGGAGGGCAGCCATCTCTCCACTTGGGGAAAAAATATGATTTAGCATCTCTGAGGTTATCTTCCACCTCTTATCCCCAACCGTTACCTTAATTGCATTCTCGCCATCATTTGTTGCTTTCTCTAGCGTGGCGAAGAACTGTTGCATTAACTCGATGTATGATTCCTGCTGCAGCGTCAATATCTCAAATAGCCCCAATTTTTCCATCAATTCTTGAAAATAGACAAAGAACCCCATTGCCTCCATTGACACTTGGCATCTGTATCAAGTAGCTAGCACTCTGCATGTCAGGCACCCAGGGTGCTTGGGCTCCTTTGCCCTGCCTTTAGTAACCTCTGGCTATGAAAACGAGCGTTGTGGCGGGCTTGGTTGCTGCTCAACTTCAGGCATATCAGTATCATCTTCATCACCTAGCACGAGCCATCAATGTGGTCGTGGTCGCGACTCGGGCTGTGGCGGTGCTGCGGAGGAGACAGACGGTCGTGCGGCAGAAACTGACGGCTGCGCAGCTGAGGCGGAAGGTCTCTCAGATGAGACGGAGTGTCGGGAGGCAGAAGGCGGTGGCTGCGACGAAGATGGTGCCCCTTAGTGTGGTTGTTCGGAGGCTTCTTCAATGATAGGATCCACTATGGCATCCAAATCGGCCTCCGTCAACCGGGGGTGGCTGTTCCTTGGTTTCCTTTGATAAGAAATGATGCCCATGGTCTTCTCTACTGCTCTCTTTGCAAACTTCTTCATTTTTGCTCGAAAATGGAAGTGGAATTAGAAAATTTCAGATTTCTCTGAAAAACGGGGTTGTTGGGGCGGACTGGACAGAGAGTGGTGCATTTGTGGATGGAAAATGGTGGAATCTGGAGATGAAGGTAGTGGAAATGGTAGGGGAGTGTTTGAGAATGGTTTGGTGGTGATTTGGTGGGGATTCGATGGCTGGAGAAGACGGGCGGAGTGCTGCACGGGCGCTAGGGCGTGAAGCACGGTCGTTCTGTTCTTCGGAGAAATGAGCAAGTGAAAAGAAGTTTAGCAAATTCTGACTTAAATCTGCTGGAATCAGGCTGCTGCATGGCCGTGCTGTGCGGCACGGCTGTGGTGGATTCGTGTACCACGGCAGTGCTGCCTTGCACGGCCGTTCTGCCCTGGTTCTATACTTAACCAATTTTTCTCAATTTTCTGATCATTTCCTTGTTGAATGTGAGTGCACCATCACGGCCGTGTTGAAGTACCACGGCTGTGTTGGGCACTGTAATAGCAGTAGGATACTTGAATCTTGTTCAAACATCAAAGATTAATCTCAAGCTGATATTCTATTGGTTCTTTGTCAAAATTTCATATATTCTTCTTCATTTCACTCTGTTCTCACCTGCACATATCAAAACTATACAAAAACTATCAAATATGAGTGTGTGTGTGTGTGTGCTTTCTTGGAAAAATGTAAAAACAAAGCAAAAGTATCAAAAATGTAGATTGGGTCAAAAATTCCCAAACCTAGGTGGGTTGCCTCCCACAAGCGCTGAGTTTCTTGCCTTCAGCTAGGCTTCTTGGTGATTCTTCAACATTCATCTGTTTGGCATTCTCATGTGTCCATTCTTGCAAAATATGCATCCTTCCTTTGCACTCAATCTATTTTCCTCATCCCTTTGATCACAATAATCATCATTAACTTCTTCACCTTGATGTCCTTCTCTCAAATGCCCATTTGGACTTGTGAGGTGACCATGTCCAATATCCCTATCTCGGACTCGCCGGGTTGGGGTCTTGTACATGTTAATGTTGATCTTCATGTCCATGAATGAGACTGTCATGGTGCCATTGTGTACATGAATGTCGGCATCAGCTGTAGATAAGAACGGCCTCCCGAAGATGATGGGAATCTTCCTATCCTCCGGCTCCATATCAAGTACAATGAAATCCGCCGGGAACACCCCGCCTTTTTCCTTGTCTATCATCACCAAGACATCATCCACTCTACCCCTAGGCACTTTTATGGATCTATCTACCAACTGGAGAGTGCAATGTGTCGGCTTCAACTTGCCTAAGCCCAGCTCAACATAGACATGATATGGCATCAAATTCACACTAGAGCCTAAATCAAGTAAGGACCTGTCTATGTGATGTCCCCCTATGTAACTAGGTATGAGTGGGGCTCCTGGGTCCTTTCCCTTCATGGGAAGTGAGTGTTGTATGATCGAGCTCACTTGTTCATTCAGTCTCACCTTCTTTGGAATCCTCCCTATTGACCTTCTTTTCACAGTGCATAGGTTCTTGAGGAACTTCACATATGATGGGATTTGCTTGATAGCATCCAATAGTGGAATGTTCACCTTTTACTTGGAGAAACACCTCAAGAATATGAACATTGTTCTTCTGCCACCTTTTCAATTCCGGTGGCTCATCTAGTGCTTCTACAAATGGAGGATCACTATTTTTTGCCGCACTTACATGAACATGAGGTGAAACGCTAGGGATGGTAGGACCTGCAAAAGGGATATCTGGTGGATCACATGGAATCCCAAACTCAACATGCGGTATCACAACATCATCTTCAGCAATATCAATCACAGTATCACCACTTGGCTTCCTTTGCTTTGCTTTATCAACCTTTTTTTTACTTGTGGGCTGCTCAAGAGTTTTCCCACTCCTTAGAACTGTCACAACACTACCTTGCTCATGAAGGGGAGAGGGAGCATGTTGTGGCTATGGAGGAGGTGGAGGTGGCACTTGGGGTTGAAATTGAGGTGGAGAAGAGAATTGAGGAGGAGGAGAGAATTAGGGCTGGAAAGTGAAGTTTTGTGAAATTTGAGGTGAGGGAGGTGGTGGAGGAGTGTAGGGCTGGGGATAGCCTTGGAAGGAGTGAATGGGATGCACTTTCATGGGGGGTGGACTGTAGAAAACTTGTGAAGAGGGCATGGGTCCACTTGCTTCATGGTGGCTCACGATGGGTCTTGAAGAAAATTTTTCCTCTTGAAGAGCGATTATAGAAGATAGTTGCTCTATTCTCTCTTCTAACCTTGCAACATCCCTTTGAACATCATCAAATACTTTCAATCTGGAGAGAACCTCTTCCTCACAGGATCCCAAGAAGACCTGGAGGAATAGAGAATTGCTCCCCTGACATTTGATCAACCCTGCTAGCAATTGGTGATTTGTAGTTGCTAGGCATGAAGTAGTCTTGAAGCGACTTGTGAGGTGCATTCTGGTCTCCCATCTTGTTTCCTCCTGAATGGCTTGTCACATGCACAAAACACAACCAAACAAAAGAGAACAAGTTAGCAAACCAATATACACCAAGAATGCAAAGAAAAATGAATAAAGAATAACAATGATGAGGGCAGTAGGAAAAGTCAAAGCAAAACTAACTAGCTAGGCCGAGCGCCTCTAATCCCCGACAACAGCTCCAAAAAGCTTGGTGCATTTTCGCTAGATGTGCCCCATGAGGTAGGAACAAATGGGAGGGTTCACTTTCAAAATTTATAAACCTAACTAACACACCTACTTCTACTAAAACAACTACACCCGCAAGCGCACGGGGTCGTGTCGTAGTATAGGAAGGTGGCAAGTATAGGGTCGATCCACAGGAAAAAGAGGGGGCGCTAGAGCTAGGTTAGTTTTGTTGGGTTCCTACTGCGGAGACTAGGGTTAAGGGTTTAAAGGTTGTTTTGATTGTTAACTAAGGATGAATAAAAAAGCAGTTAAAGGCAGAAATGAAATCTACGTTAACCCTAGACTAGATTAAGACTAAGCAAGCAAGGAAAGACTAAGCTAGGTATGGAAAGACAAATTATTCTAAGGCAAGCAAGAGAAAAGCAAAAGAGAAATTAAAGAACTAAACTAGCATAAACAAGGAAAGAGCAAGGCAAGAAGCTAACTAAGAAAGAAAAGAACTAACTAAGCTAAGCAAGCACAAAACTAGGGTTTTAAGCAGTAAAGAGAGGTGTGGGTTGTTTAGGGGTATGAACTTATCACTTAAGTTGGGAGGTGACATATGAACATTATGATTACATTTAGATTATCCAAACCAAAAAACAAGTTAGAGTCTAATGAATTAACCTAAGCTACTAACTGGCCATGGATATGCTAGGTTGTGCATAGGGGAACTAGTCCCTAACACCCCCTACTACCCTTACGAGGCTCAATTTGGTTAGGGATTAGGTTCAATTCAATCAGAGTCTAATCAAGTCTAGGTTTCTAGATTAGGCATTCCTGGGGCAATTAGGGGCTGAGGGTAGTAATGGGGAGGTGAAATTAGGGCTTTGGACCCCAATTCCCCCACATTCTAGCCTTGAGAAGGATCCATACTAATTGCACTAGAATTATCCAATCTAGCCACTTAGATCTCTCACTTAGGTTTAGGGAGATTGATTAGGATATAGGAAGATGGGAGGCAGCCTAGGGATCCAAGAATTGGACCTAGGGGGCAAATCCCAAAATTCACACATATAAGAAATTTGCCTAAATTCCTAGGTGATTTCACACACAAACCAACAAGCAATCCATGGAGAATGAGATAGAAATAGAATATAATCATTAAAAAATGAAATTACAATGTTTACATGTCAGTTTCCCCCAACACGGTATCAAAGTAACATATTTTCTCCCAAATAGCCCACCCAAGGGGCCTAGCTACTGATAAAAATGGAAAATACAAAAAGAAAGGAGGAAGAGGTAGAAGAAGCCATGAAGCTCAGTGTAGATGAAGAAGTCCTCTTCTCTAGTAGCTATAGGGGCGTCCTTCTTCTTCTCCTTAGATGAAATGGTGTGGAATGATGGAGGGAAGTGGATGGAAGGCTTGGATATGGGGGGTTATGTGGTGGAAATGGTGAAATGAAGTGGATTTGAGGTGGATATGGAGTGGAATGGAGTAGGTGGCAATTTGGGTAGCTACGAAGGGGGAGAAGGTAGCTAACCTCGTGCCCCAGCCGCCACCTAGGTATATATAGATGTGGGGAGGAAGCACTAGGTCAAGTAGGGGCAAAATGGGCAAAACAGTTAAAACTAGGTGAGTTTTGTGAGTAGCACGGCCGTGGTGGGTTGGGTAGGCCACGACCGTGGTGGACGGAGCACGGATGTGGGTTTATTCCATCAAAGTTACAGGGTTTTGGTCAATTTTGGGCTGAAAAAGCCACGGCTGTGGTGGTCACCGCGGTCGTGGTGGAGCTGGTGTGCCACGGTCGTGGTGTCTGGCACGACCATGGTGGGCTTGGTGGAGGTGGTCATGGTACTGCTGCACGGCCGTTTTTCTCTACTGTGCCATGGCCGTTTTGCGGAGCATGGCCGTGGTATCTACCCATTGCACAGTCGTGCTGCTCTGCACGGCCGTGGTGCTCTCTGCTTCACTTGAATGTTGAACCTGTTGATTTCTAAGTAACCTAGCATGGCCGTTCTGTGGTACCACAGCCGTGCTAGGTCCTAGATCAGCACTTTAACTTGGATCTTTGGCTTTTCTTGGACTTATTTGCTTCAATTGATCTTTGGCCGCTAGGGGTAGGTTGAGGGAGCATCAGACTTCACTTTGGGCCTCTCCAAGTGCAGAGGAACCCTAGGATCACCCCTTCTCTCTCTCTTCCATCAAGCATGGTCCAAATGCCTAAAAAACATGCAAATAATGTCCATAAGTACGTTTTATATGAATAAGCATATTAGGGGGAATGAGATGCAATCTAACAGGTATAGATTTGATTGAAGAGCAAAAAGACACAAGATTAAGCCCTAAAATAGGGTTGAATCAGTTAGGTACTTCGGTTTGTTGAGATTTCACTTGTTGACCACCCTCTCTACCCTCTTGTTATTATATATCTGTCATTATGGGTGGTAAAATCAGACCCCACTCGACAGACTTGAACTGAACTTGAATTGTTTAGGCGGATTAGAGAAAATGAATATTGAATTGAAAAAAATTTGTTTAGGGGGTTGAATTTAAGGTTTTACGCCTTGATCTAAACTCGATAAATCCTAAATTATTTTAAACTTGGATCCAATTTTGGACTATGGACCCAAATTGGTCTCATTAACCCCAAATTCATAATTATATATTCAAATAAAATTAAAAATAGTAATGGTCAATCCCACCCAATGGACTATCAAGCTACTAATACATCTCTCATTATATATTTTGTGACACATTTTACATAGCTTGTATTGGTTTGCATTGGTGTCTATATAATTTTATATGATTTACAATGCATTTTATATAAACTTGTCTATAAAACTCATGTACAAAGTGTACTAGTAGTGTTGTTTCCCAAATTTAAGATTCTTTTATGCTGAATTTTTTTTATCCTTCTCTTAGTTTGTGGATTTATAGCTCAGATCTTGATAGACCTAAAAATATTTATGGATCGGATTAGGGTCAATATTTCAACCTGAAAGTTTTTCCATTATCATTCTGTTTGTGGGCCGAGATCAATCATCAGAAGGCTTTGTACTTTTATGGGGAAATCCATTGCAACGACACTCTCCCCCAATTATTCCCAATTAAGGTGGACCGAGAAGGCAAGGGCCCTTACCTTAATACATGATCGATGGTTTAACAATTAACCAAGAATAATAATAAAATTTCAATAAATGGAAAGGAGTTTGGTGTCTATTTGAAGGATAAACTCTCCTCTAAGGAGTTACATAATATGAAAATCTATTATTTATAATATGAAATAAAATCTATCTATCTAAATCCTCCCAGTAGTTTTAAGAATCTTTCCTTCTGGTTCCTTCTTCTCTAGATGTCCATTTTTAAATTAATAGTAGTTTAACCTAAAATATCATGAAACAAAATCACGATCACTATAACATTATACTGGTATGTGGGGAAAACAAAATACTCACATGTACATGTAATAACATAATTAGCCATGGCAATAATTATATTTACAAAATTGAACATGCATTTTCTTTCTAACTTCTCAAATTAATCTCTACGGCATATTCCCTCTCTGGATTACTCATTATAGGATACCCTCTCTCTAGGGTTTAGTCCCTACATTGGACTTCTCATAATCTTCCCGTTCTTGGGCCCAATTTGTTATGGCCTTCCTTTCCCAGCCAGGCCTCATAATGACAATCCTATCTGGGCTTGGTCTTATTGGTGATCTTCCTATCCCGACCTGATCTCCCATCATCATAATGACATTTCATACATCCTACATGTATCACTTAAATTCATGAGTGATAGTTGAGCAAGTTATACTTATATAATGTGATACTCATAATGTCTTTATAAATTGTACGAAGTAAATAAGCAATCAACAATTTATTTGCAATCATTTTAGGAAACCTCAGAAAATCATGAAATTCATTAAAGGTGAGTAGTAATATGTGTAACCACATACCTTTCTCAGATGTAACTCAAAGTCCAAGAAATAAGTGCAGTTTGAGATTTAAGCAAACAATCACCCTAGAATTAATGCATAACACCCAAGTGTTACTATTTTATTCATAAACTAATATTATGACTGACTGGGATCCAAGTTAGGATTTTTGGATCAAATTAGATTTTCATTAGGGTTTTGTCTTCCCAAACCCTAATTATCACTTTTAATGCCTTTTTAACTTATAAACCCAAATTTTGATATCATATGCATTATCAATCTCAAATTAAGTCAAAGTTGTCCTTTTTATCCACTAAGACTAAACTTTATCCATCTAAGTTATTTAAACAAGTTAATATCATTAAACTTAAGAAATTAGGGTTTCCAGACTTCTTTTTTTTGGTCGGTCAAAAAGCGTGTTACTATATTACCAAAACTTTGGGTACAATGTACCCCATTACAGCAAGAACATAAAACCTTGATACCAATAGGCTGGTAAACAAGGTCAAAGGAACAAAAAACCTGAAACTGTGCGTAAGGCAAAGATCCTAAACAACTCGACCTGTGACATGAACCTTAACAAAGCCAAGCCCTCAAAAGCATGAAAACCACCCACAAGGAATGAGAACATGGACTTTGCAGACGGACCACATCCCAACAGACCCAGGAATATAGGGTTTCCGCACAAACACAGAGAATCAAGGCTTCGAATAACCAGAACCACAACTATAGCCAGAATCCTTGGTTAGCTCCAGCATGATGCACAAATTCTTTTGTTTGCACAACAACTCCACCACAACACCCAAAAGGTGAACCACCTACTGCAGCATCAGCCATGACCCTGCCAAACCAACCAACGTGAAACAAACCAAGGACCCATTGCAACCAAAGGCAAAAACACCTGCCACCAAACCTTCCTCCCACAAAACATTACAACCATTCCCTAAAATAAGTGGGAAGAAGAAAGAGGTAGATATTCTACTGATGGGAGTGAATCCAGGCATCTTGACGAGGTGGTTAGATAGCATGATGATTTAGTCAAACAACTTGCAGGTGCTCTTACAAAGGTGTCCTTCTCAAATGGCTGGAGGCCGGACTACCGTCGAACGCCTAGTGTGCACCCAGAGCTGCAACGACGGGATAGACCTCTAGTCACTAGGCTGGAAACAACTGTCCAGGATTTGGGATAGAGCCCAAATCAGCAACATCTCGAGGAGACTTCAACAACCATGACACAAGCTAACCACATCTGGGTGAGGCAGAGATATGGTGAGATCCTCTTAATGATGCTTTGAACATCCCTTCACTACCTTAAGCTCACCCACAAATTGTGAACAAAGGAAACTAGGAACCACCCTTACAATCAACATGAACTCTCTAACTGGCTATGGCAGCACATCAGCAACTTGTTGAAGCTTCAAGATGAATGTCGCAAGATCATATGTAGAAACATAGACCAAAGAAGAGAACAACCCTTCTGAGCCACTAGAGCCAACATGGTCTGTGTGCACAGAGCAATTAAATGAACATCCTAAACCTCCAAAGGAGGAACTGGGGTCAATGACCATGGCCAGGTCCATCCTCGTGTGATCGAGATCCGGAGGCGCCAAGACCCAGAAGGGGCTGCCGCCGATGCACCGTTGGGGGAGCCCCACCAAGCAATTTGGAGAAGACTCGACCCAGATGGAAGAAGGAAAGGGGATCATCATCATCCTCAGAGGGGGAGGAGAAGGAGCCTATGAAGGAGTAACCCCCTTCACCTGTGATGACGGAGCAGTGGCCAGTTACAGATCCAGATGGAAGCACCTTCTCCCTCCATCACTCTTGAAGGAAGAGGAGCCGATGTAGTCGGATGCGAACCATGGAGCCGAATCTGACTCCACACCACACGTCATGTCGCCTCTCAACCACACAGCTGAGGGAGAGATCATGCAATTCCCCTTCCTCTAGGTCAGCTGAGAGGAAGCCCCCAGCTGCATCTTAACTCTAGGAAATCACACCGAACTTCAATCGGACCTCGTCGAGGATGTGTGGTAGCCAGGGGGAGGAAGATGCCAAGGAAGTGATCCCTCCCCCCTAGCGGCGACCTCCGGGAGCCCTAGAGATAAGGGAGAGTGGGTTCCTTCCTATGCTCTTCTAATCTGTATAATATTAATTACCTGGTTTCCAGACTTTTAATACATTAAAATTAGTATCTTTAGTAACTTTTAGAATTTGAAGCAAATATATTTCTTGGAATTATTATTAATGGAGTCCTTGCATTTTTCTGATCAACTTTCATATATAAATTATTATCATTGTAAACTTCTATGTATTACTACAATTTTTACAAGATTTATTGATTTCTAGCCAATGAGAACTCGCCACCTAGGCGATAAGCCCGAGTCCCAACTGTGCCAACTCGATTGGATGAACAAATGAGCTCACACCAAATCAGATCATCTCACTCACGGGGAAACTCTCTAGTTAGGGTGAGAAAGAAAGAAACGGTAAAAAAGCCCTTACTCGAAAAGAAGAGGAGCCCTATATATACCCTTGGACATGGAGGCAGGGTTACCCTTTGAGTTTGTGAATTGGGCAATTTTTATAGACTTCTCCAAAATAGGCAAAACCTAAGGTAGGTAGGTTCACATTGATCTCACATTTATAATGGACTTGTTTCCAGATCTGCTCGTACATTGAAGAGGGAGAGTGGGGTGAGCATATTCATTGTTGTTACTATTTCAGTTTCCTAAATTGTCCAAAGGTAGATGATGATCCTTTGATCATTGGATCCTAATCCAAGGGCCAGGGATGTGCATGAAAAAATAAATATCCGTAGATTTCCTTTTCCAACAATAGGAATATATGTGTGACATTAATGTATATTTCCTTTAATCCATTTATTTTAGGATTTCTAGTAAAATCCATATCTCTCTCCTTTTATCATTTTAATCCCAAATTTTAAAGGAATGTCTTAAATGATTTTATCTAGGTGTGGGCAAGATTGGATACCAAAATAGTCAACTTAGAGATTCTTTTCTTAGTGTGCAAGTATCCCTCTTTATCTCATTATTTAAGGCTTCAAATCAATTGTTTTCTCATTCCTACTTTCCCATATTTCTTATTTTAATTACATCTTTTAACGAAAACAATGTGGAAGTGAAACATATCCATTTATTTCCTTCAAAACCTCTTTTATAGGTAATTCCACACAATTCCATATTAAGCACCCATTAACTCTAGCAATTCATTTGTTTTGGAATTTTCTTTCTTTCTTTTCCCCATGTCCATTATTGGATTATGGAAAATAGTAAAATTCACACAAAGTATTGCAAAGGAGAATTTACAAATAAAATACATACATTTAAAATAGGGCACATCAGGTTTATAATATATCCTTATTATACAAATATTTGCATTTCAGATATGTAAAGACATGTAAAAAACCATATTATAAAATTCTTTCACTCTTACATGAATTTTGTCCTCAAAATTCAACTAATCATACAAATAGTTCAGGATGAGACTTTTCCATGTCCATGTTTAGATCCTATGTGGATTCATCATCACCATGGTGGTTCCAAAGAACTTTACCATCTCTATCTTTTTATTCTGGAGCTCTTTTACCTTGGTATCCAATATCATCACATATGACTCAGGGTATGTCAGTCTCCCTTGGAGTTCAATAGGCTCAATGTTCAAACATGAATAGGATCCTTCACATAGAACTTCATATTTAATACTATACTATGGTAGTAAAACTAGTTGATAAACAACCTCACCAATCTATTCTAAAATCTCAAATGGACCCGCGTATCACAGACTCGTCTTTCCTTTATTTTTATCTATAGATCAAAGGGGTCAGATTTTCATAAAAACATGGTCACCTACAATAAAGAGCAAATGTGTGCGCTTTGCATCATCATATTTCTATCGATCTTGGGCTCTCTTCAACCTATACTTGATCAAAGAAACCTTGCCAACTCACAACTGTAGTTCCTTTGACCTCAACAATGTCCTCTCACCGATATCATCCCAATGAAGCAGTAACCAACACATCCTCGCATATAGAGCTTCATAAAGAGGCATCCCGATACTAGCTTGGTAATTATTATTATAGGAAAAATTAGCTAAGGGTGGGTATTGCTCCCATGATCCACCACAATCTAGCACACATGACCTCAATAGATCTCCTATGGTCCAGATTGTTATTTATGACTACCCATAAGTCCGGGGGGAGATAAGTCATGCTGAATTTTAGCCTCGTACCAAGTTCTTCTTGAATATGTTTCCATTAAATTTGAAGTGAACTTAGGGTCCCCATCAGATATAACTAAAATCATAACAAATTAACTATCTTCTTAATATTCTAAAGGTTTGATTTATTTATCTTTATTTGGTCCCTCAATGCTTGTATTTTCATACATAGTTAAATTGTGACTCCTGTGTTGCTCACCAAATTGAGTCATATGGCTATAGAATCCATCTTCCACTTGGTAATTACATTTTCATTTGTGATTTCAATTTCTCTTGGTGGCTGCCTTGCTCATCTAGTTTTCCAAACCATTTGTTCATTATTTTCTCATAAGAGTGAGGTAAAATCTTAATCATAACATTTGGATTTTAACTTCACTATTCTTTTCTCATATCATTTTTTTAACATAGTGTGTGTTGTCCAATATTTCACACTCATAACAAGATGAAAGAAGCATTTGTATGCAATCCACATACAAATCTCATCCCATTCAAAGAGTAGCGACGATGCATTCACACATTATATTTTAATTTTGGAGGTTCGTTTGATTCATTCTTAAGCATGACTCTACACTTTAAATACCTTTAATTTCAAAATTGTCTTGCTATTTAATGCAATCACATGGAATGTGATTTTTTCATAATTTCTTAGTCTATGCACAACTCATTTTGAGATTATTACATAACTTCTTCTATCTTTAATATTTACACCTCATGTATTATGAGCCTTAGACACTTCCTTGGAATCTCTTGGGGTACATGTAATTTTGGAGCTCTCTCATCCATATGCATCTAGGGAGTGCCTCTCACATTCACCCCTTGGGCCTCATGAACTCTAGAAGGTAGCCAAACTCCTAAGTCATGGTCTGTGGGAAAACATAGTTGTTACCACCCAACCCTATGGTCTTATGCATCCAGGGCACAATCATCTCCTAATATCATCGATATTATGTACCTTTAATACTCCTTACTTGGCCTTAGGATTGACTTAGGTCTCTTCCCTTCCCAATGGTTTCTTTGTGATATTATTACTCCATTCTACTTCATTACACACTTTCTATGAGTTTTATCAAATAAAATCCAAGAACAACATATCCTTTGAAATTTGTTCACCCAATTTTCCTTCATCGCTTAGGGCATACGTAGATTAGTTTCCTTTTTTCCTTTATTGGGATCATGGTGACCTTCCTATCCGGCTCAGTCCTATACTATCGTTCACTTCCATAGTGACTTTTCCTCATGTCCCTTAGTGATGGCATACATGGGTGCAAATGATCTTACTTGATATATGTGCTTTCATGCTTCATGCACCTAATCTCTCATGCTTTATGTGACATTTAAGGTTACCTTTATTCTTAAATCAATTTATGAACTAATCCTTATAAAAAATGTCCTTTCCCATGAAAAGATAAAACTAATACTTGGCAATACCAAAGATCACACAAACAATACTTGAACCAAAGTTTATATCATTATAAGAGAACATGTTCTTTAGGCATATTTCCCATTATATCATTGATGCATTTTCTACCTAAGAGTTATATCACTATACCATGTGATTTATCATTCAAGAAATAGATCATCATCATCCAAAAAGTTAGATACACAAGAAATGCTGTCATGTTTCATATGCTCAAAACTATATCATTTTAGGAAACCATATGTTTTTTGATACAAGGTGTACTACAAAATTCTAGGGATGACTACCTTCTATAAGTAGAATTGCATAAACCCAATATTACTTATTATCCATGGCAAAAAGTCAAGCATGTTGGTGTTCTTCAACAACTGAGATTGCCCTTTATGGCTCTACAACCACTGGCTGGGCTGCTACTGGACTTGGACCTCGAGGATCAGGGAGAGCACAGTCAAACCAGATATGTCCTTCTTGTCGATAGTGATAGCATACTTTATTCTCATAGTGGCATCTACTGAGGTGCTTCTTTCCACAGATGCGGCAGGTGGGTTTGGGATTCTTGCAACGGAGTATTTCTTTCCACCATTCCTATTTCTTCTATAGTTATGGATGATCCCTTTTCCATTATCATTCTTTGGGGGCAGAAGTGCCTTATGAAAACCCTAGATATCCCTTAGGCAGGTTCTGAGAAGGCATAATGATCTTCTCCATGTGTAGTGTGAATTTGAGGGATTAGTGAGGTTTGGAGGTTCTTTAAGCATCACATGGGGCCTAATCTGGGGGTGCACGCATTCCACACAAAGTTCTGCTCCCCGGCCTTTAGTCAACATATAGCCAAAGCACTCCCAGAGATAGAACTTTCAAGAATGATCTGCAACTATCATATTACCTTGATACATGAGAATAATCTGCTTTTCCCTCTCCTTCTTAGCAAAACTAGGAATGAATCTTGCGGAGAAGATTGCATGGAAGTCCATCCAGGCCATCTTCTCTATGATCAGTTGTTGGTCATTGATTGAATTCTCCCACCAAAAATGTTATTCTCCCTCAATAGAGTGAACAACAAAGAGAACCTTCATGGTGGGTTGCACCTCCAAAATGTGGAAACTATTTTATACAGAAAGAAGCTAGGAATTTTCTTTGTAAACCACCTCAGTCTTGTCTTCACCTCAAAAGGTTCACTATATCTAGCTTGACAAAGTCAAGGATGGTGGCTTCGAGATGAGGATGGACAGGTAGGGGTTAACCATTCTCATCTCTAGCAACATCTTTGAGGGCTATGTCACTAATGGACTCAATGAGCTAGTTTTGTGACTCCAATTAGAGTGCATCAAGGGTGTGAACTACCACTTGCCTAAATGTAGGTACAGAGCTAGCAACATGGTCAGGGCCATCCTTGGGCTCATCTTTCATCATGGGTCACTCTTAGGATTTAGTCCATCCTCGGGGTTTGGAATATCAAAGAGTACTTGGTTAGGCTTGGAATCTCCCTTTTCAGTGGAGGCCTCCTCTGGACTCATTCTCTTCTTGGAGAGATCCTCCTCAACAACCTTCCTCTTATTCTCTAAAGACCTCCTCCTTCTATGGGAGGGCCTTCCGTCAGGTTGGTATGTAGGTTTTTCGCCAAGGATGGTAGTGGCCTTGATGCAGGTCATGCTGTTTAACATGAGTTAACTTTATTAACTAAGTTCCACATTTTGGACATTTAACAAATCATACAGTTATGTTTATGGCATCTTGTTTACATGCATTTTACTATTTGGTGAAGGATGCCTTAATCCCTAATATCCATAACCCTAGTTCTCAGAATGATATAGAGGGAAATCATCAAGTCCCTAGGGTTTTGGTGAGAGAAGAAAGGGGAAAAGAAGGGATAAAATTAGATGATAAATAACCCTAGAGGTGTTTTATTTTGAGTAAAATACTCATACTTTGTCCAGGCAGGATGCACGGTCTCGAGAGTCCTCGTAAGTGAACAAGCAGTGCAGAGGAAAGTTTTGCCAGCCCCTAGGTCTTGGTCCCTTGTAGACACCATCATCTTTATAAAGTACTCTTATAATTCCCTTGGGATCTACAAAACTCTTAAAACTTAATAATTATATAAGGTTAAATGGTAAAAAAGGCTCTGATACCAAATGTGATGAGCCCTTTCCCCTATTATCCCCAATTAAGGTGGACTGAGAAGGCAAGGGCCATTACCTTAATACATGATGGATGGTTTATCAATTAACCAAGAATAATAGCTAAATTTCACTAAATGGAAAGGAGTTTGATGACAGTATGAAAGATAAACTCTCCTCTAAGGAGTTACATAATATGGAAATCTATTGTTTGCAACATGAAATTGAAACTATCTATCTACATCCTCCAAGTAGTTTTAAGCATCTTTCCTTTTGGTGCCTTCTTCTCCGGATGTCCATTTTCTAAATTAATAGAGGTTTAACCTAAAACACTGTGAAACAAAAATGTGTCCAGTATAACATGTCATACTGGTGAGTGGGGGAAACAAAATACTCACATGTAGGTGTGACAACATTATCATCCACAACAATAATTATGATTACAAAATTGAACATGCATTTTCTTTCGAACTTCTCAACTTCATGTTTGTGGTACACTCCCTCTCTGGAGTACTCATTGTGGGGTACCATCTCTCTAGGTTTTAGTCCCTATAGTGGACTTGTCATAACCTTGTTGTTCATGGGCCTGGTTTATTATGGCCTTTCCCGACCTGACTTCATTATGCCAATCCTATCCCAACATGGACTTGTTGGTGATCTTCCTATCTCGGCCTGATCACATGTCATCATAATGACATTTCATACATCCCTCATGTATCACTTAAATCCATTAGAGATTATTGAGCAAGTTATACTTATATAATGTGATACTCATAGTGGCTTGCTAAATTGCATGAAGTAAATAAATGATCAACACTTATTTACATTCAATCTAGGAAATATCAGAAAACCATAGAAGTTTTTTAAGGTGAGTAGTCATAGGAGTAACCACATACCTTTCTCAGATGTAACCCAAAGTCCAAGAAATAAGTGAAAATTGAAATTATAACAAGCAATAACCCTGAAATTAATGGATAAAACTCAAATATTACTATTTTATTCATAAACTCATATTATGGTTGACTTGGGTTCCAAGTTAGGGTTTTGGGGTCAAATTTGGGTTTTATTAGAGTTTTGTCTTCCCAAACCCTATTTATCACTTTTAATGCCTTTTTAACTTACAAACCCTAATTTTGATATAATATGCATTATTAATCTCAAATTTAGTCAAAGATGTTCTTTTTAACCACCAAGCCTAAACTTTATCAATGTAAATTTCTAAAACAAGTTAGGATCTTTAAACTTAAGAAATTAGGGTTTCCATTCTTTAGTACTTTATAGTTAGTATCTTTAGGCACTATAGAATTGGAGTCCTTATATTTTTTTAATCAACTTTCATATATAGATTATTATCATTGGACATTCCTATGAATTACTACGATTTTTACAAGATTAATTGATTTCTATCCAATGAGATATCCCCACCTAGGCAATGAGCCTGAATCTCGACCTTGCCAACTTGGCTTGGTTGAACCAATGATCTCATGCCAACTCGACTCAGCTCGCTCGTGTGGGCACACAGTAGTTAGGGCAGGAAAGAAAGAAAAGGTCAAAAAACCCTTACCAAAAAAGAAGAGGAGCTGGGGTAGACTAGTCTTTTCACCCCTGAGATTGTCTTAAACCTCGCTGCTTTTGTGATCATCTTGGGCGGTCAATAATGATGAATGAATCCAAGGTTATGACCTTTTGAGCGATGACTGAGGGTGTTGAAACCTTTGTTTGTCAATGACGAACTCATCTAGGGTCTCAATACCCTTTTGATGGTTGGAGGCGAGAGGATGACAAAGAGTTATATTCAGTAGAGCCCAGGGGGATGCTATCGATGAAGAATTGATTCTTGTGAACCAACTTTTGGTATTTCAGAAGGTACATATCCCTATATATCGTTGGCCATGGTGGTAGGGTTACCCATCGAGTTTGTGAATTGGGAAATTCTTCTGGAGATCTCCAAACTAGGCAAAACCTAGGGTAGGTAGGTTTGCATTGATCTCACGAATCTAATGGACTTGTTTCTAGATATGCTCATACATTAAAAAGGGAGAGAGGGGCAAACATATTTGTTGTTATTATTTTTCCAGTTTACTAAACTAGCTGAAGGTAGATGATGATACTTTGATCATAGAATCCTGATCCAAGGGCCAGTGACGCATGCATCAAAATAAATATCCATGGATTGACTTTTCCAAAAAGGAATATATGTGTGACATGAATTTATATTTCCTTTAATCCATTCATTTTAGGATTTCAAGTAAAATTCATATCTCTCACTCCTTTTATCTTTCTAATCCCAAATTTTATGGGAAAGTCTAAAATACATTTATCTATATGTGAGCGAGATTGGAGATTTAAATACTCAACTTAGAGGTTTTTTTTCTCATTCTCAAAGTATCCCTCTTGATCTCATTATTTAAGGCATCAAATCAATTCTTTTTTTCTTTCCTACTTTCCCATATTTCTTACTTTGATTACTGTAACGTCCTCATTTTTTAGGAACCCCCAATTAAGGAAGGCCAAAATGATGACAACCACTATTTACAAATTTTACCCACGGATCCATATTTTAATGAAATGATATAAAATAATAAATAATTTCATTAATTCACAAGATTAGTTTACAAGATGCTTACATGATCTTTCTATCCTCAGAACTATACATTTGAGAAGAAGTAACGAGCAAATCCACCTTTTAAATCTTTAATGCCTTCATGTGATTTCCATCTTCATCTTCATGTCCTTAATCATGAATATTAGTTTATACCGGAAACAATATGAAACAAATACGTGATCAATATGTTTCCATACTGGTACATGGGGTGCATCCAAAATGTGCAAGTTTTTATAAGACCATATATTCAGCCAATTACTTGCAAATACAAACTGGTATTTTCTTCACTTGATCTTTATTTAAGTGATACTCATACTGGTATTATGATTGAATAGAAAATAAATAAACAACCAACATTTTAATTATTCAATCCATAGTGAAACCACACAAAGCACCAAAAAATTGAAGCGGTTAACCATAGGCGTAACCATGTACCTCATTACCGAGTCATGCAAATTATTCAAATCATACTTCTAGCATATTATCAAATCAAGCAAGAAAACCAAGAAATCAACTTTAATATGCACATATGTAAATCCTAAAGTATCAGCATCACATTATTCACATTAAACCCTTAATGGTCCTATTCTAGGGTTTAAGGTTTCTCGATACTAAGTTACCATTAGAGTTATGTTCTGAAACTACAATTCCCATGACAATAGTTTTAATGACTTATGAACCATAATTCATATTAGGTGCAGACATGATCATCAAATTCACCATATTATTGCATCATGGACACTTATGTTTGATTAGTCGCATTAAGATTATTACAAGTTACATCATTGACGTTCAACATCTTAATTACACATGTTAAGGATCATCCACTCTAGAAAACCTATTTTCTAATCACTGCGGTCATAACCATGGTATATTACCATTATAGTCCACAATACCAGTTAATAGCATTAAAGATGGGTTTTTATCATATTCTACATGTTATACCCCAAATCTAGGGTTTTTATGCTTTAGTCATCATCTTAACACATATTGCACTACTTTTAGAATAGAAAGCAAAACTACGTATCAACTATATTTTATTTGGGTTCCTCTCATTTTTATCATTTTGATATATAACATCGCTATATTTGGATTATCCTAGCATTTTCTATGATATTTTCTAGATATTCAACATTAACAAAAGGATTACCTCATAATATGACAGTTGGCAGCCTCTCATTGGTCTGCATGATCTGATCCCAGCAAGGAGATTCGTGAGATACTAAGACAAAACTATTCCGCAAGCACTTTTATTACCCTAACCCAGCTGGTCTACTACCAAATCACCCGTGTGAGGGATTCGTGTGTTTCCTTCTCCTACCTCGCGTTTGAGCCATGCACATAGGCCGATGTGGCATTGCCGAGACCTGACCTCCATGTTCTCTTCCAAACAACCAGCATTAGAGGTCGTACGTACCGCCTGGTCTGGATGCCACTTGGAATCCAACTCCCTCTATGAGGGGAACTCCCTCTCCCACTCTGCTCTCTCTCTCTCTCTCTCTTTCTCAACTTCTCTCCAGTAGGAATATGGCGTTGTCTCTTTCCTTGCAAGGATCAACACCACCGCTATGGGGCATCAATTACCTCACCGCCTCCTCGAAATCTTTTTGCCACAAGGCCGGTGTATGTCTTGAAACTCTCTTGTGTGCCATCCCCAGAGTTGGCAGGCTGCAAGGTCAGCGAAGGTGGTCAAAGCTGAGGGTTGTAGACCTATATAGGTGATGAGTCCATGGTCACCAAACCAAAGACATGCCAGGATTTGTGGACAAGGATGCATCATTTCGTTTGATTGAGGAAGAAGAAGCATTGTTGACTTCCCCTGCTAAAAAATCGAATTGAAGAATAGGGAGTGTATCTCCCAAGGTACATCCCAAATACTTTTTTCAAAAGTTTAATTACTAATTGGTATTTATTGAGATGTCATTCACATACCAACTTGCTCCTTTTAAACATTACTTAAAACAATTACCATTATATTATTGAATGTCCTTTAATCTAAATTTCTAGAACTCTCTTTCTTTTCATTGTTATTTTCAAGTAAACAAAAAGACTAATTGAAATATTCTTATTTGATGCTCACACATGGTGTTGCCAGTCTTGGATAGATAATTATCCTTTAACTATCTAAAACACCATAAATCCTATTTATTTTAGTAACTTACATATCATCCTCATTTCAGTTGTTCACCAATTAATAGAGTCATCGTTATTTATTTATGCTCCACAACTCTTTTTTCTATAGTATTCTACATAATTCTATATTTAAAACATCCATTGTGAATTAGATTTAGTAATTTATTTATTATTGGATTTTCCTCTCATTCTTTGTCCAAAATATATTAATGGTTTGTTAAAAATCATAAACTACAAGAAATCCATCTGGTATGGAGTATTTGCCCTTCCAAACCACAATTCCAAGTAAGATACATAGAGAACCATCTTTATAATGTGTCTTTTATATTGCATTATTTGCAAAAAAATATATATTAATATGGTAAAAACTAGGTTACAACATCTTTTCCCTCTTATAAGAATTTTGTCCTCAAAATTCGGCTAGTTATCCAAACAAACATCTCAAAATGTCATTAACATTTATTTATGTGCTAATTCCTTCTTTTACTTTAATTTGTACCACAAGGACCTATATGTAAAATAAGTAGGCTCAAGGGCCTTACTTGGTCCATGGGTTAAACCCATGTTATTCTATCAAAAAACCATTAAGGAATTACTTATCAATACACACCTTATATTTGCATAGTTCCATTTCATAGAATTAAGTATATTACATTCACCCTTCCATAGAAGGAATTTTATCCCCAAAATTCAAATAGGGTAAGCTCAATATGAAAGATTACCCAACTTAATTTCACAACTTCGGATTAGCAACCCTACTTGTATTATCTTTAACATCTTTTATTGGTATGAAAATTCGCACATCGTTACTAGGATTGGTACTTGAATTCAATTTAGGGTATATCCACATCCTTAGTGTTGACTGATATAATCCCTTGGTGATTACAATTCCATTTTGAGATTACCTTTTTACTTAGGTTCTTAACATATCCTTCTTTTATTCCCACATGAGGGTGAGGTCACACCTCCAACCCTAGATCATATCATTAAGTTCAACGTGTGGTATTCATCAATTTGAATCTTAACATATGTCTACCCAATTTCTCTCCCTCATAATGAGATGCAATAAACACTTAACTGTAGCCCAAATATAGAGTTCATCCCATTCCAAGAGTAGATATGGTGTGTCCTCACATTATTTCAAAATTTCATATTTTAGGTTGAATCATTCTCATCATGAATCTAAACCTTACATACTTTTAATTCCCAATATTCTTATATTTCATGAAGTCAAATGCCCCCTTTTTATTCACTTTTGAGTTTGTATACAACTCCTTTCAAATTTCATTATTACATGACTTTTTTTTATCACTTTTATATTCACACCACATGTATTATGAGCCTTAGCCACCTCCTTGAGGTCTGAAGGGGTACAAGTGCCTTTGGAGTGATCTCATCCTCATGCATCTAGGGAGTGCCTCTCACATTCACCCATTAAACAACATGATCATCATGAAGGTAGCTAACTTTCTGATTCATGGACCTTGGGCAAACCTAGTTGTTACTTCTCAACCACATGGACTTATGCATTCAAGGCACAATCAACTCCTAAACCCAGCAGTCCTATGTATTTTAAATACACCCTACTTGACCTTAGGATTGACATAAGACTCTACGCTTCCTAAGGGTTTCTTCGAGATGTCACAACTTTAACCATTTTCAAGCACATTATTTTCATATGTAATTCCTTAAACTGGATTTCCTCCATCTCTTATGATACCCCATGTCCATTTTATGTCGTCTTATTGGACTCTTGACAACTTTTTCATCCATGCTCGGTCTCGTACTGTCATCCACTTCCATAGTGACTTTTTCTCATATCCCTTAGAGATGGCATACTTGGTTTAAAGGAATCATACTCAATATGTGTTCTTTCATCTTTTGTATCCTTATTTCGTTACACCTTAGGTGACATTTAAGGTTACCTCAATTCTCAAACCAATTAGTTAACCCACCCTTCTAGGGAAGGTCCTAAGCTAGGGTGACTTCATGGCTCACAGGAGGAAGTTAGGCTCTCTAGCCACAAATTGACACCAAGGTCCAAGGTTTTGCCTCCACCATAGGTCATCTTCCCACTCTTGGGTTGAACCACCTCGGGTTGGCACACTATCCCTAAAGATTTCATATTTTCATCTTTATTCATTGTTTTTATTATAACTTCTCAATCCACTTTTACTCATCCTCTGGGATACCCGTTTCAGGGTGTTGTCCCTGCAATGGACGTTAGGCCACCTTCTTGTTTCTATATCAATCTTCCCCTATTCAGGCAGATGATATGTTATGTCTTCCCCTTTTCAGGAGGATGACCTTTGATTTCTTCCCCAATTCAGGTGAATTACCTTTGGTGTCTTCCCCTATTCAGACATATGACCTTTGATGATCCTCTACCCCATGGGCTTAATCATCATTATCTCATGCATCCATGGGTAGTATGAGGGGTTCGAGTAAGTTATATTCAGATTTTCATTTAAAAAAACCATTGGTTACTTATATTTCTCAAAACTTTTCTCATTAATACCTTGTTTTACATGCACTTATGCATGGAAGACTAAGTTACCTAAGTCATTTTTTATATTGTAACTTCTCAACCTTTATTTTCCCAATCTTTGTTGTATACCCACTCGCTGGGGGTATTCATACTCACTCGTTGGGAGTATTCTCAATGATCTACCCACTCTCTCAAGGTGATATACATTCACACCCACCCACTGGGATATTCTATCCTTTATCCATTCATTCCTCTAGAGATAGCATTAGGGTGATGAGAACTCTCTATTCATATTTCAATTTCCATTTATAACCCTTGGTTATTTATGTTTCTCATGTATAATCAACTTCTTTCATCATGCATGAATTTCTCCGCATGCACACATGGGAATCTATATCACCTAGACTTATTTGCATTTTTTATTCTCATCACTTTTACCCTAAATAGGCTTCATATGGGTAGGATTTCTATTTTACCCATTATACTCACATTTCCCATGATTAGGGTTTTATGTAAGGGTTAAAGACTACACCCTACCTCTTAGGATTTCTATGTCCCATTCCCACTAGTGTCTTCCCAAACCAACCCTAGTTCCATCTAGGGTTACCTACATAAGGTAAACTCATAAAAATATTCCTTTACATTAACATTATTTCCATGTTACATGTACCTTTCCATTTCTACATTACATTTACATTATTGTTTACACAATATATGTACATTAATTGGTGGAGGATGCCTTAATCCTACTTCTTCTAAAAAACCATAACTTTAAATGGGGAGAGAAATTACTTTTTGGGTTTATTAAGCAAAGTGGATGAATCAAGATGAGAAGAAAACCTAAAGGTATTTTACTCTGGGAAAATTCATCCAACTTTGTCCAGACCAGATGCATGGGCCCAAGAGTCCTCATAAGCCAACTAGCGGTGTGGATGAAAATTTTTCTAGTCCCTGGGTAGTGGTCCTTTCTAGATACCATTGTCTTTAGAAAATGCACCAATAATTCCCTCAATTTATACAGATTTCTTGAAATTATAAACTATTAAATATTATTTGAAAATATGGCGCTCTGATACCAAATGTAACGTCCTCACTTTTCAGTAACCCCCAAATAAGGAAGGCCAAAAATATGAGTTCCATTACCTACAAATTTTACCTAAGGATCTAGATTTTAATCAAACAATATAAAATAGAATATAATTTCATTAACTCACAAACTTAGTTTATAAGATTCTTACATGAACTTTCTATACTCAAAACTATACATTTGAGAAGAAACAACTAGAAAATCCTCCTTTTAAATCTTTAATGCCTTCATGTGATTTCCATCTTTATCTTCATGTCCTTTATCATGAATATCAGTTTATACCTAAAATGGCGTGAAACAAATACGTGATCAGTATTTTGCCATACTGGTATATGGGGTGCATCCAAAATGTGGAAGTATTATAACAACATATATTCAACAAATTACTTGCAAATATAAATTGATATTTTCTTCACTCAATCTTTCTTTAAATGATTCTCATAGTGGCATTATGATAGAACAAAATAAACAACCAATATTTTAAATTTTCAATCCTTAAGAATACCTCACAAAGCACCGACATACTTAAAGTGGTTAATCATCGGCGTAACCATGTACCTCATTGGTGAGTCATCCAGATTATTCAAAACATACTTCAAGAATATTATCCAATCAAGCAAGAAAACCATGAAATCAACTTTAATTTGCACGTATGTAAATCCTAAATTATCACCATCACATTATCCACATTAAACCCTACTCGGTCCTATTCTAGGGTTTATGGTTTCTTGATACCAAGTTATTAGTAGAGTTATGTTTCAAAACTACAATTTCCATGACTATCATGTTAATGAATTATGAATCCTAATTCATATTATGTGTAGCCATGATCATCAAATTCAACATATTATTGCATCATGAACACTTACGTTTGATTAGTCACATTAAGGTTATAACAAGTTACACCATTGACGTTCAAGATCTTAATTACACATGTTAAGGATCATCCACTCTTGAAAACCTATTTTCTCATCAATATGATCATAAAGATGTTATATTACCATTATAGTCTACAATATCAGTTAATATCTTCAAAGATAGGTTTTTACCATATTCAACATGTTAATACCCCAAATCAAGGGTTTTCATGATTTATCCATCATATTAACACATATTGTACTACGTTTAGAATACAAATCATAATTAGGTCTCAACCATATTTAATTTGGGTTCCTCTCATTTTTTTGATCATTTTGATATATAACATCACTACATTTGCAATATCCTACCATTTTCTATGACATTTGAAATATATTTGACATCAAAATAAGAATTACCTCATAATAGGATAGCTGGTGGCCTCTCATTGGTCCGCATGATCTGATCCCAGCAAGGAGATCCATGACCCACTAAGCCAGAATTGGCCAGCTAGCACTTTTATTTCCCTGACCCATCCAGTCTACTGTAGATCCACCCGTTCGAGGGATTCCTATGTTTCCTTCATGTCCCTCACGTCTGAGGCACACACACAAGCCACTACACCATTGTTGAGACCCAACCTCAATGCTCTCCTTCAAACAACCAGTGTCTAAGGTCATATGTATGACATGGCCTGACTTCCTCATGGACTCCAACTTCCTCTACTGAACTTCCCCTCCCTCTCCCTCTCTGCTCTCTCTCCCTTTCTTATCTTGTTTCCAGTAGGTGAACAATGTTGTCTCATCCCTTGTGAGGCCCAACGCCACAACCATGGGGCATCAATTACCTTACTGCCTCCTCCATGTCTATTCTCTATAATGCTGGTGTACGGTTTGAAACACTCTTGGGTGTCGTCATCAGAGTTGGCAGGATACAAGGTTAGGAGAGGTGGTTGAAGATGAGGGTTGAAGACCTACGTAGGTGATGAGTCCATGGTCACCAGACTAAGGAGATTCCAGGGTTTCTCGCGAAGGATGCATCATTGCATCTGATTGAGGAAGAGAATCCTTGTTGCCTTCCCCCTCCATAATCAAAGAATAGGGAGGGTATCTCCCAAGGTCTTCCTACTATGTTTTCCTCCCTTTCGTTAAGTCTGGGTACTCATGATGGAAACGAGAGCCTCTGGGTTTCTATATATATATATATGCACGTATCCAGGGGAAGCCCTAAGGGATACTACAAAGAAGGAAAGGTAAAGAGTATCCATATGGGAAGGCCAAGTTCTTCCTTTCTGTTTCCTCACCTTTTAGGAGTTAATTCCTTACCATGGTCCACCTTAATTGGTTCTCCCATATTCCCCTCTCAATACAATTCTATATATACTCACAAAAGAATAATAAAATTTCCTTCATTTTGGTCTTTTTTCCTTCCTTCATTGTTATGAAAAGCATTTTTGGGAAAGATAAATATGATTACGAAAGAGTAAATTAAATACTAAATCGATTCCTCATATGATGATACATACACATATATATGTCCATACTTGTCTTTCAAGTATTATTTTAATTAAGTTACCAAATTCATTTTGTTGTCATACTAAAAGCCATAAAGAAAGACATCCATATAAAATGTGCATATTGGTCACTTGATCCTTAAACCATGACTTGGGGTCCAGATAATTATCTCTTTTTCTTTTTGGTATCCCTTTTAAATCAAAGATATTTATTCCGTTCTCACCATTACCTTTCTCATTTACATTTAGTGCTTCAATCTTTATTGAGGTATCTTCTATTCTTTTAAAACAACTAATATTATTCATGGTACGTCCCAAATACCTTTTCCAAAAGTATAATTACTAATTGGAATTTATTGGGATGTCCTTCCCATACCAACTTGATCCTTTTAAAAATTACTTAAAATAATTACCATTATGTTATGGAATGTCATTTAAGATCAATTTCTAGAACTCTGTTTCTTTTCATTGTTATTTTAAAGTAAACAAAAAGAATAACTGAAATATTCTTATTTGATGCCCCAAACATGGTGTTGCCAATCTCGGCTAGATAATTATCCTTTAACTATATAGAACACCATAAACCCTATTTCTTTTGTTAACTTGCATATCTTCCTCTATTTTAGTTGTTCAATAATTAATAGAGTCATTATTAATTATTTATGCCCAATAACTCTTTTTTCTAGAGTATTCCACATAATTCAATATTTAAAACATCCATTTTGAATTTCCTTTAGTAATTTCTTTATTATTAGATTGTCCTCTCTTTCTTTTTCCAAAATATATTAATGGTTTGTTTAAAATCGTATACTACCCGAAATCCATCCGGTATGGAGTATTTGCACTTTCAAACTACAATTCCAAGTAAGAAACATAGAGAACCATCTTTGTAATGTGTCTTTTATATTACATTATTTGTAAACAAGTATATTAAAACATGGGAAAAACTAGGTTATAACAATTACTTTTCTTATTAAGAACAATGTTGAAATGAAACCAACCAATTTATTTCCTTCAACACCTCCTTTCTAGAGAATTCTAGAAAATTACATATTAGTCACCCATTACCTTTAGTAATTCATTAATTTTGGGATTTTCTCTCTTTCTTTTTCCAATGTTCATTTTTAGATTATTAAAAATAGTAAAATAAATTATTACAAAGGTGAATTTTCAAATCAAATCCTTACTTTGAAAACAAGGAACATCAAGTTTCTTATATATCCTTGCTATACATATATTTTCATTTCCAATATGTAAAGTCATGTGAAAGATCATGTTATAACATCCATTTTAAACAAATTTAAGGCCCAATCAAATAGTGTTGAATCAAGTAACTTGAAATAAAACATGATCAATATGAACTCCATGCTACCCCAACCAGTAATGAACTCTAGAATAAATAGTGGTGAAAGAAATTACAATATGGAAATAAGAAAACATATGTTTCTTACAATGCTATTTTATTTACACACCTTCTGTAAGCAGTTAATACTCCGACCTATGATATTCAAAACACAAATTGCTAGCCCAAGCTACATAGCTAGTAATGTTGGTTATATGACCTGATAGCTATCATGTGATGATTGTAAGCATGTTTGGTTAGATCGTCGGCTACAATAATTATAGTGGAATATATTTTATGTAGGGTATTTTGATCTTGTATACTTGATTTGGTTATTAACGAAAGGCAATTTAACTTATTACTTCTATTTCATTATTGAGACAACGAATAAATTGAATAATTTCCTATGAATATTTTCATTGACATTTGGTTTGGATTGAAGACATGAAAGGAGATTAATGTGTATAATAAGAGTACTCATTCTTACTATTTTCCTAGTTGATTATCATTGTGGATAGTATAGGACAACAATAATACACAACATGTGCACGTACGGTGAGTGATGACTACATCTCTTCATTAATGATATTGGGTATCAACTCAAATAGAGGGGTTCCCACCTTGATATTGACACATGGAATTCATGTAATGATATATCAAAGTCATATCTCAATCCGATAGCGGTGACTGTGATCCTAGACCTAAAGTCTATATAGTAACACATATTGTTTTGTGTACCTTGACACTAGCCCAACGTGCTTTGAAATACAAGTTGATAAAAAGGTGGTGATTGGGTGTACTGTGACGGATGGGGAATATTGTAAGTGATGTAGATGGAATGTGTCTTCATTTGGAGTGATAGCTTCAACCACTTGATAAGAAAGACTATGAAATGCATGGCCATGCTCATGTGAGTCAGTATATGATATTGAGATCACAATATCTCAAATAGTGTACTCCAATTCAAGGAACATAGATTGAATGATAAGAGGATGACATTTGATACCTCAGTTTCAATGTGGATTTGTGACAAAGAGATTATATAGTGATGGAAACATCGATCACTTTGTAGGTTGTAGTTGTTCCCTAACTCAATCCTATTACTTGCATGGAAATGATGTGTGTCTAGACACTAATTTGTGCTTATGTTATTTTGAACATCACTACCAAAATAATTAGAAACTACCAGGTCATGCACATAAGGATGTATAAGGAAATTGAATTTCACTATAAAACATGTGATTAGAATAGTTCTCAACCATACACTCATTGACTTTCTAATCGAGTGACTATTTGTTCACCTATTGGATTGATTGGGTCAATGGATCAATAGATTTTCAATTGATCTACTAAGTTTCCCACTAGACTGACATGATTGGCTGATTTGACAACTTGATTCGGTGATCATAATGCAACAAGGAAAGTCTCAAAATGGAAAGCAATTCATAATTAGATCCAAACAGTCTTGATCATCCGATCAACAAACTTGATGGGGCAATAAAAGTTCCCAACAGGAGAATGATCAACTGATTAGGTAAATATCCAATCCAAGTTTTTACCATCCAGTTGTTTTTGGAATTGCGATTAGGAAAATGATTGGAATTAGGGTTTTCCAAACCAATGACTCTCCTATATAAAGAGGGAACATCTCAAAGGGTTTGACAATACACTAACACAACTTGTGAGACAAGTTGTGTGTCAAATAACTCTCTTTGAAAAAGGAAGTTATCCTAAGGACCGTTGCCCAATATAGGAGAAGAAAGGTTGTGGGATGACTAGTGCATCAACAACTCCTATTCCTCTTCAAATTGGTGGCCAAGATGGTGAACTATATTCAGAGGCACACATGTAGAGGAATGAAGAAGTTGTTCCACTAGAAGACAACCATGTCACATCTTGGTGGCCAATCACTAGTACAGAAATGTCCTTTAGTGTCGGTTATATAAGCCTTTTAGTGTTGGTTTCCAAGCGACACCCAAGTGGGCGCCGCTAAAAGTATACACTTTCAGTGTCAGTTTCATATTCGACGCCATAACCCTTCCCGCCACCAATAAAATGCGCCAGTAAGGGCACCATAGGTGTGGGTTTATATCGATAACTGACACTGTATCCCTGCTAAAGACGTTGGCTTTATACTAATAACCAATTCCATACTCCATCCCGTAAAACAAAATCAGCCCCCAAAAAGGGATAAAGACATCGGTGTTATACTAATAACCGACACAGTAAGGTTTTGTAGTCAGTTTTATACTAATAATCGATACCTATGTTCTAATTTTTTTTCTTATTAGTTTGCAAGTCTACTGTCCAGCTGGTCAGAAGGATGTACAACCTACAGTTCAGTTCTAAATTGCAGGTTTATAACACCCTTTGATTTCAGCCAACAACAAGCCACAAACCTACAAAATTAACAAGGATAGACAACAATTTATGATCATGTGATTCACACACATGTATAAGCACATTTAATTCATATTATTTTTCATCACACACATGTAGAAACCAGTAGTTCCATTTGAATTTTCCTCCATTTTCACACACATTTAGCACCTACAGTTCCATTCATTTCATCTCTTTTCACATTCAGACACATGTAGAAACATTCATGTATTCATCTTCACATCCACACATATGACAATTTATAAAAATTCATTCAGACATGTATATATAAAAGTTTCACATGTCATCAAATACAAAAATAATTATGAGAACAAAGTTTAGAAATATCATTCTTTATTATTGTCATCATCGTCATTATTGTCATTAATATTCCAATCATAATAAAAATTTCCCACTACTTGTAAGGCTTTTTCCCATTGTTCTCTTACATCATCTAATTCTTCCATCGTATAGGGAGTATGTACATCTAATAACTTTTCACCTATAGTGAAGTCACTGATTTTAAACACCTGGAAAGAGAATGACGTGTATATATAATTAATAATATATAATAAGATTGATATATTTTGTATTATCTAATGAGACTATATATAACACCTGTTGTATGGTATCAATTTCCATTGCAACATGTTTGATAAATAGGTCCATATATCGCATCACATAGTATGCACATGCCCAACCGTTGTCTTTTTTAGCACACTATAAATTGAAACATACAAAATGTTCAAAAATACAAACAAGCATAGTTCACATAAATAATGTATACATTTGAGTCAGAAAATTACTTTCACATTCTCCCAAATTAGTAACTATTTCTTTTTCTTGGAGATGTTTCCTCCATCTTTTTTGAACTCTCTTAAAGCCCTACATGTTAATGTAATACATTAAATTGCATAATTAAATAGTAATGTCATAACAGATGTTAACAGATATAAAATTATGAAATATTTCTCACGTGAATAATGGCCTTTTCATTGGGTGTCCATATAATGTGTCCAATTCCTTCCCCACAGGATATAGATAATAAACAATGAATATCTTGGGGACAATAACCAATAACTCCCAATGCCTACCACTAGATGTAAGAAAGTTAAAAATTAATAACTCAAAATCCACAATAAAAATGTAATTTTCTTAAGTACAAATTATAAGCAAAGTAAACTTACTCAACATTGAATGAAGCTATTATCACCGACTTATTTTTTGTACCAAAATAATTAAAAGCGGCAAAGAAGTATGAGGTAATTGATGAAGGATCTTTATCTACGAGACTGATCAAATATGAAACTAGAAATCCCACATGGGAAAATAAAAAATCTTTACAGATCGTGTGTAAGTGGCTGCAAAACATGTATTATGTATGCATTAATATATAAGAAACCATATCATCATATATGAAACAAGGTATATGGATGTATAAATAAGATCTCACTATATCCATAGCTCTATCATAGATGTATTCAGCCAATCATAACGAAACAACTCCAAAATATCTTGTATAAATAGATTATTATCGTATGATTCACCTACAACATCTACTGGAATAGAAACTTTTATAGGACAATTTAAGTTATGTTTGCCTATCCATACTTCCATACCCTTACAATTAGGATCTAACACTACTACAGAAATGGCTTATAACGTCACATTTATAGGTGTCAGTTGTATACAAGAAACTAACGCCTAAATCCTACAACGTCGGTTGAATGCAAAAACCGACTTCTATCTGTGAAGAGCGGCCAGACACAGGTATCACTTTTAATTTAGCGTCGGTTCCTTAATAAGAAACCGACGCCTAAAATCGACCACCAAATCTAAATTTTCCAATGGGTAAAAATTACCTTAAAAAATTTACATACATCGTCGGTTATTAACTAATTAACTGACGACTTAAGATTTTTTGTGAGACAGAAATTGGGCACATTGTTATCGTCGGTTTTCTCACAATAACCAATGCCGATTTGTTTACGCGCGTTGTCCCCATAAAAATTATCACCCCCCCTTTGACGTCAATTTTTTACGGCAGTCGACACTGATTGTTTTAAGTGTCGGTTGTTTTGAATAACCGACGCCTATTTTTAACTTAATACACCCACGCGAGCCAGGCTCTTCCCCTTTCTCTATTTCATCGACTCTGTGCTTAGATCTGGAAATCGATTCCCTACTATGGCCACCACTCACTACTCCTCTGCTCGCTGCCACTGCCGCCATTTGTTGCTCCAGCCGCCGCTGTTTGTTGCTCCGGCCACCGCCGTTCATTGCTTCGGCCGCCGCCGTTCGTTGCTCCAGTACCTTCTCCTGCTCGTCGTCGCCTGCTTCTGCTCCCCTTCTCCTACTCGTCACCAACCGCCTTCTTGCTTCTCCTGGTCGCCATCGTCACCGTGAAGGTACCATTCTTCCTCCTCTTCTTCCTCCGCCGACAACCATTGGCTTCCCCCTACCCTCAGGGTGCGGGCAATGGGTGAGGGATGCTAACATTGAATCTTAGACCAATGACAATTTTTATACAAATCAGTAATTTGTATACATGTTTGAGTACATTAGGGTTCTAATCTACCCTTTTGTCCTATATTTGATGCTAATTGTGCATATATACTGAGTTTGGGACTTTAGTGATGGACTTTGTCCTAAGTTGCTATTTTTTAATCTAATATGAACTCTAGTCACATCTATCCATGTTGCCTATAGTTTATAACATTGCATTGTGAATTATTGCATGTTTGAAACTATTGAATTCTTGATTTATTATTTAATAATGCTCTATGGATTAGGTACTTATCATGTCCATTAAGATCCTATAGTAGAGACATATGTATATGAAATTAGAGCATCAATAAATCATCAATGAAACCTAGATGTGACATTAGAATGACATTCTCTGGGGTGATGGGTTCATGATATATAAGTAATGAGATCTCAATTCAATGGGGAACTTTGTCATTGTGATTTACATACTCTAATAAGATGTGGAATGTGTTTGACCCTTGATTTAATATCCAAATTGTGAGTGATGCAATGTAAGTGAGCAAATACATGTAGTGGTGGTGAAATCTTATGTCTATGTTCTTTTATCTTATTTTTAATTTTTGCTTTTATTTTATTTACTTCCTTACATAACTTAGTTATATAAAAAGATAGTCAACTGGATCCAACCTTGTTAATCACTTTTTCTTAATTGGACTAAAATCCAAATTGGCCTTAAGAAAAAATGTCCTTAGGTTCGATCCAAAAATTTAATGTGATCAGACCCGCCTACTTATGAGTGGTGTTATATTTTTTTGGCCTAGAAACCCGTCCTAGATTTACTCATTAGGAGTAAATCTTAGATAGTCCCCAATTTGGGACTGTTCTTAAACACCTAATCTCACTTAGGATGTAAGTGTATAATGTGTATTTGGTTTTTAAAAAAATTTCGGTAGCACTTCCCCGTTTGTCTCTAAGTACATATGTACATTACAGTGCGAACTTTATAATGTGAATTACAATGTGAATGTGAACTTTCAGAATGTTTATATTTTTTATATGTTTTATTTTTATGAATGTGAACTTTACAATGTGAATGACTTTATAATGTGAATGTGAACTTTACAATGCGAACTTTACATCTTTACAATGTTAACTTTACAATGTGAATGTGAACTTTCAGATGGATGAGCATTCTCGTGATGACCATGTTGATGATTACTGTGAGGGTGAGGACGTCAATGCGCCACCTCACAATGTATGTTTTAAAAATATATCCCTGAGGTTTCTATCTATATGTTCATTTATAGTTATATCCTGTAAATGTGATTTTTTTGTCAAATTTTAGGTTGGTGATGTATTCCCTGAAGAAATTGGGGCACTTGATGAGCAGCAAATTGTTTTTGACAAAGTGAGGGGCATCACAATGATGAACAAGTTAGTACAGCAAAGGGGCAATGGACCCAAACTAACTGTGGATTTTTATCATGCAGGAAATCCAGTTGGAGTGAACTGCAACTCATTTATTTCATATCTTGGGGTTCTTACTCACAGCCATTTTAGTCGTATTTTTGAATCCTGGCATAAAGTTCCTAATGGGAATAAAGACTTAGTATATATTACTAATTTTTAGGATACTAGTTAATAGCAATTCTATTTTGTAGAGTATATTTGATCTAGATGAAAAGCTGCATCGTAAATGCGTGATGCAATATTGTGGGAGGGTCCTAAGGAACTATAGGACAAAAATGTCACATGAGATTACATACACGATGCTGAGAAGAGGTTCTTGATTGATTTCCAATTCTAGACATTGATCACTTTTTGACTAACACTACACTAATACTTTTTGTTGGTATTCTCTTTAAAAAATAAATTTAGGCAGAAGGCAACCACTGAGGAATGGAACTACCTAGACACCAAAGACTGGGAGGATTTTGTTACCCAAAGAAAAATGGAGGAATTCAAGGTATTAAGTGCCACTCCCAATTTAATTAATATACGTTGTTATGTATTCCCCTATTCAAGATTAACCTTTAGTGTTACTAACCAAATCAATGTGCTTACTAACAAGGCTATCAACGATGCTCAAAGAGCAAGGTGTTCAATGAATGTGCATGACCACACAATGGGTCCAAGTGGCTATGCAGGCTTTCGTCAAAGACTACAGGTTGAGTCTACTACTCAGTCTACTACTACTCAGGAGTCCTCTACTATTTGTCCCACACCTCTGCCTGGCCATGCTATGTGGATAGCTGGGAGGCAAAACAAGAAGGGAGATATAATGAAGCCCGCAACTGCTGAGGCGGCTACAAAAATGATAAAATTCAACTCTTAGAGAAATCGATCAATATTGATTATTGTTATGTTTACTTACCAATTTATGTTGATGTCGATTAGCGGGAGCTGCACGAGCAGAGGAAGGAAGGCAAGTTTATCCTTGAGGGCACAAGGGATGAATTGACAGTTGCTCTGGGTAACCCAAAGCATCCTGGATGTGTTAGGGATGCAGGTGCTGGTGTGGGCATCAAAGTGTTCTTTGGGCCATCATAGCGCAAACCAGTCCCAAGAGCGGGACTTTCACAAGATGAGGTAATTTATTATTTTTTTAGAATGCTATTGCGATAGAGAATTCAATAATTAGAAGCTAGCATTTCTTTTGTCCATGTATAGGTATATCAATTAATTGAAAGGAGAGTCGAGGAAGCACTTGATAGGAGAGCCGATGAAACACTTGATAAGAGAGTCAATGAAGCAATTAGTAAGTGGCAGACATGTCAGACTACCACTCAGACAATACCTGTAGAGGGCCACTCTTCTCCTACTACAGATGTTGGGAGTAATCCTATAGACCCACCACCTAGCATGTCCATTGTAAGTATTTTTATGACATATATAGTAGCTAGTCTTTTGAAGATGATATGTTTATGTATATATGTATATAACATTCTTTACGTAAATTTGTAGGGGTTGAAGCCATGTTGTCTAAAAAGTCAAGAATATATCATTGCAGAGGCACATGCTTACCCAACCCTTCTAGTGATATGTTTCATGGGACTCCAGTACCAACTGGTGTGGTTTGTGTGAGCCCGATATATATATTCCCCGATTGGAGGGATCTTCCACTGCCATATGCCCACCCAGATTCTGAAATGCTTGGTGAGGTAGAAGGTGGAGTGATAATGTGGCCCAAAGAGGATGTCGTCTATACTAATATTGTATGGTAAATTTACATTATGTTAATTTATTAGTGTGTATATATGAGTCAATTGATCTGAAATTATATATACAGGTCAAAAGAAAGACACCCGCTACATCTCAGCCTCCAACTCCACCTCCTAAAGTACCAAGTTGGTTTCCAAGGGACCTACACGTCTCGTTAGGTCCTAATTGTAGGGGTATGACAATATGGATAGGCAAACATGATTCAAATTGCCCTATAAATGTTACTATTCTCTAGGATGCTACAGGTCAACCATACGATAACAATCTATTTATACAAGTTTTGCATATGTATTAATGCATACGTAATACAAGTTTTGCATACACATTAATGCATATGTATTAATGCAGGTCAATCATACGATAACAAGCTATTTATACAAGATATTTTGGAGTTGTTTCATTATGATTGGCTGAACACATCTATGATAGAGTTGTGGATATGGTGAGATCTTATTTATACATCCGTATTCCTTGTTTTATATACAGTGATCTGGTTTCTTATATATTAATGCATACGTAATACATGTTTTGTAGCCACTTACAATGATATGTATAGATTTTGCATTTTCTCATGTGGGATTTTTGGTTCCATCTTTGATTAGTCTTGTAGATAAAGGCCCTTCTTCAGTTACTTCATATTGTTGTGTTGCTTATGAATATTTTGGTAAAAATAAGAAGACAGTGATAATAGCTCCATTCAATGTCGAGTAAGTTTACTTTGCTTATAATTTGGACTTAAGAAAATTACATTTTTATTGTGGATTTTGAGTTATTAATTTTTAACTTTCTTACCTGTAGTGGTAGGCATTGGGAGTTACTAGTTATTGTCCCCAAGATGTTCATAGTCTATTATCTAGATCCTGCGGGGAATGAATTGAATACATTATATGGACACACAATGAAAATGCCATTATTCCCGTGAGAAATATTTCATATTTTTATATCTGTTAACATCTGTTATTACATTACTATTTAATTATGCAATTTAATGTGTTACATTAACATGTAGGGCTTTACAAGAGTTCAAAAAAGTTGAAAGAAAGGTCCCTAGGAAAAAGAATCAGCCTCTAATTTAGGAGAGTGTGAAAGTAATTTCCCGACTCCAATGTATATATTATTTATGTAAACTATGCTTATTTGTATTTTTGAATATTTTGTATGTTTCAATTTATAGTGTGCTACACAAGACAACGGCTGGGTATGTGCCTACTCTGTGATGTGATTTATGGACCTAATCATCAAATATACCGCAATGGAAATCGATACTATACATAAGGTATTATATATAGTCTCATTAGATAATATGAAATATATCAATCTTATTATATATTATTAATTATATATATACGTCATTCTCTTTGCAGGTGTTTAAAACTGACTTCAGTACATGTGGAAAGTTATTAGATGTACATACTCCCTATACGAGGGAGGAATTAGATGTTGTAAGAGAAGAATGGGCAAAAGCCCTACAAGTAGTGGGAATTTTTAAATATAATTGGGTATCTGATGACAATGATGATGATGATGATGAATAAACAATGATGTTTCTAAACTTTGTTCTCATAATTATTTTTGTGTGAATGTGAATGAATTTTTCTGAATTGACATATGTGTGAATGTGAATGACTTTTTCTGATCAATACATGAATGTCTGAATGTAAAAACAGATGAAATGAATGGAACTGAATGTGAATGTAAATGACGTTGCAGGTTTCTACATGTATCTGATCAATACATGTATCTGAATGTGAATGACTTTACAGGTTTGTGTCTTATTGTTGGCTGATATCAATGGATGTTGTAAACATGTAGTTCAGAATCGAACTACAGGTTCTGCATCCTACTGACCAACCATATAGCAGGCCTGCAAACTGATAAGAAAAAAATCAAAACATAGGCGTCAGTTATTTATGTAAAACCGACACCTAAGACATATGGCATTGGTTATTAGCACAAAACTGACGTCTCTTCCATGGCTGGCATTGGTTATCTGTAAGAACTGACTCCTATTGTGGCCAGGAATGGCCGTGCTGGCAAGGATATGGAATCAGTTATTATTTAGTAACTGACGTGTTTAACCATGATATAGTTTCAGTTTTCTTTACTAACTGGCACTTATAGTTCTCTTGCTGGCGCATTTTCGGTGGCGGGAAGGGTTATGGTGTCAGTGTGTGTTTAATAACCGACATCTTTGATCATGATATAGTGTTGGTTTTCCTTAAGAACCGACGCTTATAGTTCCCTTTTTGGCACATTTGCAGTGGCGGAAAGGGTTATGATGTCGGTTAGAAACCGATGCTAAAAGCTCTAAATAACTGATGCCAAAGGCCTTTTCTATAGTAGTGTAACAAGGTGCATAGGTCCCTTGAAAGCCAACTAGGTACTTTCGGAGGTGGAGGTGGAGGCTGAGATGTAGCGGGTTTCTTCCTTTTGACCTGTATATATAATTTCATATCAATAGACTCATATATACACACTAATAAATTAACGTAATATAAATTTACCATATAATATCAGTATAGACGACATCCTTATTGGGCCATAATATCACTCCGCCTTCTGCTCACAAAGTGTTTCAGAATCTGGGTGGGCATATGGCAATGGATGATCCCTCCCATGGGGAGTACATGTATCAGGCTCACATGAACCACACCATCTGGTACTGGAGTCCCATGAAACGTGTCCCCTAGAAGGGGTGGGTAAGCCTCGGCCTTTGCAACGATAAATTCTTTGCTTTTTAGATGGCATGGCTTCAACCCCTATAAATTTACGTAAAAAATGTTATATACTTATATACATAAACATATCATCTTCAAAAGACTAGCTACTGTGTTATAAAAATACTTACAGTGGACATGCTAGGTGGTGGGTCCATAGGATTACTTCAAACCTCTATAGTAGGAGAAGAGCGGCATGCCACAAGTATTGTCTGAGTGGCAGTCTGAGATGCCTACCACTTGCTAATTGCTTCATGGAGTCTCTTATCAAGTGCTTCCTTGACTCTCCTATTAATTAACTCATCTACCTATACATGGATAAAAGAAACGCTAGCTTCTAATTATTAAATTCCCTTTCGCAATAACATTCTAAAAAAAGAATAGGTTACCTCAGCTTGTGAAAATCCCACTTTTGGAACATGTTTGTGTTGTGATGGCCCAAAGAACACTTTTATGCCCACACCAGCGCCTGCACGCCTAACACATCTAGGATTCTATGGGTTACCAAGAGTTACTGTCAATTCATCCCTTCTACCCTCAATGATGAACTTGCCTTCCTTCCTCTACTCGTGAAGCTCTCGCTAATCGCCATCAATAGAAATTGGTAATTAAACACAAGAATAATCAATATCGATTTCTCTAAGAGTTGAATTTTATTATTTTTGTAGCCGCCTCAGTAGTTGCGGGCTTGGTTATATCTCCTTTCTTATTTTGCCTCCCAGCTATCCACATAGCATGGCGAGGAAGAGGTGTGGGAGCAATAGTAGAGGACTTCACAGTCTCCTGAGTAGTAGCAGACTGAGCAGTAGACTCAGCATGTAGTCTTTGGTGAATGCCTGCATAGCCTTTTGGACCCATCATGTGGTCATGCACATTCAGTGCACGTCGTGCTCTTTGAGCATCACCGATAGCCTTGTTAGTAAGCACATTGATTTGGTTAGTAACATTAAAGGTTAATCTTGAATAGGTGAATATATAAGAATGTATATTAATAAAATTGAGAGTGGCGCATAATACCTTGAATTCATCAGTTTTTCTTTTGGTAACAAACTCCTCCCAGTCATTGGGGTCCACATAGTTCCATTTCTCAGTGGCTGACTTCTTCCTCTTCTCAGCATCTCGTATGCAATCTCGAGTGAGATTTGTCCTATAGTTCCTTAGGACCCTCCCACAGTGTTGCATAACACATTTACTATGTAGGTTTTCATCCAGTTCAAATATACTGTTCATAATAGAATTTCTATTTACTAGTATCCGAAAAATTAGTAATCTCCAAAATAGAATTGCAAATAATAATAACTCACACATAGTTCCTTCCATACTAAGTCTTTCTTCTCCTTAGGAACTTTATGCCAAGATTCTACATTAGGACTACAATGGCTATGAGTGAGAACCCCAATATATGAAATAAATGAGTTGCGGTTCACTCCCACTGGATTTCCTACATGATCAAGATCCACAGCCAGTTTGGGTCCATTGCCCCTTTGTTGTAGTAACTTGTTCATCATAGTGATGCCCCTCACTTTTTCAATTTTTTTTGCTGCTCATCAAGTGCCCGAAGTTCTTCAGGGGGTACATCATCAACTTCAAATTTGACAAAATAAACACACTTACAGGATATAACTATAAATGGACATATAGATAGAAATATAGGATATATTTTTAAAACATACATTGTGAGGCGGAACAATGATATCCTCACCCTCACAGTAATCATCATCATGGTCATCATGCTCATCCATCTGAAATCAAACATTTAGCATTTGACGTAACTAGAAGATAATAAAACATATAAAAAATATAAACATGCATGCCTCTAATATTGAGATCTTTTATTAATTAATATTATTTCATTGTGATCTCCACGCACATACAAGTCATCATTAGCTTCAATATTTGGTGGTGTTGGCAACCCAACTGAGAATGGAATGGAGTCATCATACTTATCATAGTACTCTTCTTGATCTATAGGATCTTCACTGAACTGTCTTTTACCATGAAGAACAACCAACCATTTATCCTTTGTAGGATCATCGATATAAAATACTTGCTTCACCTGTGATGCCAATATGAATGGTTCACCCTTCTCGCCAATCTTTTCAAAGTTCACTAATGTGATACCCAATTCATCCACTATAACTCCTTTTTTGTTATCATCCCAGTTACATTTAAAGAGCGAAATTCTGAAATCTACATAGTCAAACTCCCATATGTCTTCAATGACACCATAATATGACATTTTAGCTTCATGTAGACTCTTATCATGTTCACTTGTAAAAAATAATGAAGATGCTTGAAGGGTGACACCACTATTTTGGACGACACTCTTATCATCTTGACGCTTTGTGTAATATGAGAATCCATTTATGTCAAACCCTTCATAAGACATAACATTCAATTTTGGTTTAAAGGCGAGGCATTTGATAGTTTTAGTAACATTATTTGGTGTTTGAGATAGTTGATGTAAGACTTTATTTTCAAACCACTTAATAAATGTCTTGTTATGCTCTCTAGCAAGCCACACTGAATTTGCTCGAGGATATTGTCTCTCGATGAAATTGGTATGTTCCTCAATATAAACACTCACTTTGTCGCTTGTGTAAAATATACAAGTGACCTTATTCCAACTGCTCATGGCTGATTACTTTCATCCGTGATCCCAAAATTCATTTGCCGGAATACTCCACAATATTCTTGTCATTAACAGGAGCATCATTACCACTCAGAAAGTCATTGTAAAAATCCATAACTTCTCTTGCCACATAACCCTCAATAATATTCCCTTCAGTCTGATAACAGTTTCAAACATCACCTTTAAAAATGCTCATGTATCGTTCAAAGGGATACATCCAATGCAAGAAAAATGGTCCCAACATTTTCACTTCCCCAGTCAAGTGGACAACAAGATGTACCATAATATCAAAGAACGAAGGAGGAAAATACATCTCAAGATGACATAGGGTGACAACCACTTCTCTTTGCAATTTATTGAGAGTATTACGGTCAATGACTTTCCTGCACAAACTGTTGAAAAAGAAGCAAAGTCTGGTGATTGCAAACCTTACATTCTTCAACAATATAGATCGAATTTCCACAGGCAATATTTGTTGCATTAGAGTGTTACAATCATGAGATTTAAGACCTATCAACTTCAGATCTTTCATTGATACCAATCTACAGATGTTGGATGAGTAACCCTGTGATACCTTAACATTTACCAAGCATTCATAAAAATCTTTCTTCTCCTTTCTAGACAACGTGTAACAAGTGAGAGGTAAGTATGTTCTCTGATTGCTACTAACTACTTCTGTTAATTTTGTCCTTATTCCCATTTCACATAGGTCCATTCTGGATTTTATCCCATCTTTAGTCTTACCTAGTATATTCAACAAAGTACCAATGACACTATCACATATATTTTTCTCAACGTGCATGACATCGATACAATGCCTGACTGCGAAAGAACTCCAATAAGTAAGATCCCAAAATAATGACTTCTTCTTGAATAAAGATTTGTCACTCCATGTGGTCATGGTACATTTTGATCTCTTACCAAATTCATTGGAAAAGTCTTTTACTCTTTCATAAACAACCTCCCCTAGTATAGGTTTAGGTGCACTCCGTTCCTCATTCTATCCATTGAATGCTTTACGCAACCTATGATATGGATGTAATTTTGGAAGAAACCTTCGATGACCAAGATATACAATCTTGCTGCCATGTTTTAGTCGTATTGAATCAGTGTTCTCTTCACATATAGGACACACGTCAGATCCTTTAACACTATATCCAGACAAATTCCCATATGCTGGAAAATCATTAACAGTGCAAAACAACATAGTGTGAAAAAAATGTCTCTCTTCATGAAGAATCATAGGTCATCACACCTTCACCCTAGAGTTTCTTTAAGTCATCAATCAAAGGTTCAAGATAAATGTCAATGTCATTTCCAGGTTATTTAGGGCCCGATATCCACAATGACAGCATAACGTACTTATTTTTCATACACAATCAGGGAGGAAGATTGTATATACAAAGCATTATTGGCCAAGTGCTATGTTGGCTACTCAATGTCCCGTACGGATTCATCCCATATGTACAAAGCCCAAGTCTTAGATTCCTAACTTCTTCACCAAATTTAGGGTACAATAAAGCAATCTTCTTCCACTTAGGGGAATCAGACACATGTCATAGGATCCCATCATTATTTTTCTTAACATCTGCATGCCACCTCAAATTTTTCACATCTATCGGATTGACAAACAAGTGTTGAAACTGTGATATTATAGGTAGATACCACATCACCTTGGCGGGAGAACCAGTTTTGGACTCCCCCAAAGTCATCAATTTATACCTTAACGTACCACATTTTGGACAATCTTTCAAATCCACATAGTCCTTTTGAAATAATACACAATCATTCAAGCATGTGTGTATCTTTTTGTCCTCCATTCCCATTGGGCACAAAAATTTCTTTAACTGGTTTGTTGAGATTGGCAGCTTGTTTCCTTCAGGAAGAATTTCTTTCAACAAAGACAACAATGACGTGAAGCTTTTGTCGCTCCATCTATTCTTAGCTTTCAGCTTATACAATCTCAACACAACGCTAAGCTTCGTAAACTTAGTACAACTTGTGTATAACGATATCTCAACATCATGCACAATGTTTCTAAACATGGGAGGTGGATCAGTGTGCTCTACCTCACAACTATCTAGCATCGCATCAATGATGTCTACTGGAACTGGTTTGTTCACATCTACATCATCAGAGGCAATTTCTTCTTCCACACAAGCACTACTATCGACATCCACTGATTTCAGGTTTGAAATCTCTCCATGCCAGTGCCATTCTGTATAGCCTTGTACAATCCCGTTGCACATGACATGACTTTTGATTTTGTCACCAGTGCTGACTTTCAAGTTGTTACCGCAATGCCTACATGGACAATACAACCTATCTCCAGGTTGTTTCCTATGTTCCTCGACAAATCTAATAAACTGATCAAGACCATAAATAAACTCTGGGGTGCATCAATTTGGAATGGACATCCATGATCTATCCATTCTATGATCAAAGAGAAAACATGTATATGTTAGGGTTTAGGGTTAAAAGATTAGGGTCTAGGGTTTATGGTTAAAAATTTAGGGTTTAAGGTCTTATATATAATAAATGTGTACCACCTATCCCATTTGTGAACACCTAATCTCATTAGGAAGTGTATAATGTGTATTGGGTTTTCAAGAAAATTTCAGTAGCATTTCCCTACTGTTCTCCAAGTACATATATACTTAGAGAACAAACGGGGAAATGCTACCGAAATTTTCTTGAAAACCCAATACACATTATACACTTACATCCTAAGTGAGATTAAGTGTTCAAGAAGAGTCCCAAACGGGGGACTATCTAAGATTTACTCCTAATGAGTAAATCTTGGATGGGTTTCTAGGCCAACAAATACATGTATGTTATCATTCTTATACCTATAATCCTAGTTTCATCATTCATATCCTAAGTTTTGTATAACATCATTTAATCATGCTTGTCAGTAAATACTAAACAGTAAATCCTAGAATGATCTATCCATTCTATGATCAATAAGAAAACAAGTATATGTTAGGGTCTAGGGTTAAAAGATTAGGGTCTACAGTTAAAAGATTAGGGTTTAAGGTCTTATATATAATAAATGTGTACCACCTATCCAATTCTAGATAATATAATTACAATTCATCACAATCTCATTACAATTCATCACAATATAATTTTAGGGTTTACAATTCATCACAATCTCATTACAATTCATCACATTCTCATTACAATTCATCACTACATATTATGGTTTACAAATAATTTTCAATTCCAATAAAATACATAGTTACATATATGCATTTTCATACAATCATCACAATATAATTAGATTTAGGACAAAAACATATTAGAATTTATACATAATTCCAACTCTAATCAAATACATTACATGCATTTTTATCACAACAATATAATCAATGCCAAAAAAGTAGAGAAGGACCAACCTTGTCGGAGGGAAGAAGGTAGAGGCAGCATCGGCTCTAGTTGGAGGAGCATCTAGCATTGACAGAGGCTAAGTGAAGGTGGTTGGAGGAGCAGCTAGCAGCAACGGCAGTGGTTGGAGGAGCAGCTAGCAGTAGGGACAATGGCAGAGGAGCACCTAGCAATAGGGACAGTCGGCAACTGGAGGAGCATCTAGTAGCAGGCGGCGGAGGACCAGCTAATAGCAGGGATGATAGCTGGAGGAGAAGCTAACAGTAGGGACGGTGGTGGAGGACTAATAGGGACGACAGCAGTGGAGGACCAACAAGGATGGCGACGGTGGACGGAGTCGTTGGAATTGCCAGAATCGCCAGACCTAGTGATCTCATGATGAAATAGAGAATGGGGAAGAGTCTGTTTTGCACAGGTGCTACTAAGTTTTCCATAGTCATCGGTTGTTTCAGAAACGGACACCTAAGTTCATTTTAGTCATCAGTTTCAACATACAACAACTGATGACTATTCAAATATGCCAAAACAAATTGTTTGAGTTACAACCATAGTTGTCGGTTGGGAACCTAAAATTGATGCATAATATGCGAAAAGTTTTTCGCGGGGTAGTGCACGAACACACATCCTCGTCAGTTCGTCTTCTCAAACTGATGAAAAATAAGGGGATGAATTTTGTCTCGCGGAGGATCTTTCATCATCGGTTCCTTACAAAACAACCGACGCCGATTTGAAAATTTTTAGAGGCAAATATTTTTCCCTAAAAAAATGTATTTCGCGGGTGATTATCGGTGTCGGTGTTTTGTCAAACAATCGACGTTATAGAAAAAGTGATACTTGTGTCTTTTGTAAATCGGCCAGCCTTCACATATAGGTGTCAGTTTTCATTTTAAGATGGCTTCATATCATTTGGCATCAGTTTTGTATGTGACGTTATAGGTCATTTCTGTAGTAGTGAATCCAAATCTCATATTAACTCATACTAATTTCTTGGTGGTTATTCTAAATCTAGATCTCAAAGATCATCCTCTTCACCGAAATAGATGTGTCTAATTGTTGGAAAATTAGTGTGCACAAAGGTATACCATTTATTTCTTCTTATGTCTTTCGTTCACTAACATTTTATGTCCATGACAAATCATATGATTTGATTATAAAGGGAACATTTTCTTTGTTATTGTACCATACCCCTTACCAAAAACCCTACAATGGTATCACAACCAATGTTGTACTCTTTTAAATTGGTTTGGATTTTTGACTGTAAACGAATCATTGGATGAATTATGTGCAAGCTTGTATCCACGATCATCATCCCATCTAATGTATGATACATACATATATATACACACACATATATATATACATATATATATGTGCGTGTGTATTACATGTACTTATGCGACACCTTGAAAATTATGTTTTTCTAACAGATGTGGATATGGAAATTAGATCATTGTGGTGTGATCTAAAAAATATAATACTGATGTTTTTATTTTCAACAAACATCATCTAACATGTATATGTCTTGCATGCCATGCCTCTACGTATTGATTTTTGATGTAACTTTTAGCTATGTAATTATAATAGGATGATGTAAAAAGATCACTAGTGGACCATGGTGGAGAGGTGGAAACAATCAGGAGCCCATGATTAAGAGAATGTTCGTTGGAGGGTTCATGATCAAGATAAGAAGATGATTCAATAACAACATAAGAACTACCAAAGTCAATGACTTCTAGACGTCTAACAAGCTTGAACAATGAGTTACAATAAACCCTAAAAAGGCTGATTTAGGATTACACTAAGGTGTGAATCTCTTGGTTGTGTTTCTACAACACTTGTTAGCTCAAATTGTTTTACTAGTATCCAAAACCTATTTTATCACATTTGGTAATTGTTATAATATATGATATGTGTATGATATTGTACATTCAATGGTGATTCGATATATAAGGATACATAAAACCCTATCTAATATCAAAGTTGAAAATGCCTTCCAATTGAAATACACATGAAAACCTTGTTCAACTAAGTTTAGGCATGCCAAGCGTGGTGCCTCATCTACCTTAGGGAAGTGCGATAATAAGTATGTGGGCTTGCCAAGCAGGTTGTATATATTATCATATTGGCCTTGGGTTATATTTGACTATATGGTCTAAATAGGATAAAGTACCTAGAGACATAATGATAACATATATTTCATGTTATGAATTGTTTTGATAGAGTTATGCAACCATCTACCCAAGAATTGTATATGATGAAATTGATAATTGTCATATACCTTAATAATTAATTTGTGAGTGTCATCGATTGTTGAGTAATTGCCTAATGTATTTTGGAATTTGGCTCACTAGAAAATTGCGAATTCTAATCACAAAAATTATTAGTGATGGCTATTAATTTGAACCAAATAGTTAGAGCATAATTAATTGATGTCCAAACTAACTATCGAATTAGATTTTTGAAATCAATTTATTTTCAAATCAAGATATTGACTCATGTAAAATATCTTCAATGCATATCAATGGCATAATCTATTCTCACTCTGATCAATCCTTGAGAAAGAGAAACCTAATGGGAATAAATTTAAAGAGTGGGTCAGGATGTTGAGAATTGTTCTCGTACATGAACATAGGCTCTACATCCTAGACACACCAATACCTAATGAACCAACTCCAAATGCACCTAGATAAAAAAGGAGGCTCACAAGAAGTATTCCAATGATGCTTTGGACATCAAGTACCACATGCTTTGTTCCATGAATCATGAGCTTCCGAAGCAACATGAGAACATGGATGTTATTGAGGCGATAACACATCTCAAGAAGACGTATCAGAGCAAGCAAGAAAAGAGAGGTATGATGTCTCTGAGGAACTATTTATGTGTAAAATGGCAGAAGGCTGTCCGGTTGAGCCCCATGTACTTAAGTTAATTGTGTATGTAGAAAGTCTTGAAAGTTTGAGATTTCATTTGGATCACGGGTTGGTAATAGATTTAATCTTGCGATCATTGTTGGATTTATAAAAGTAATTTGTCATGAATTATAATATGAACAATTTTAATGAGACATTGATTGAGCTAGTGGCATGTTGAGAACTGTTGAGGGGCAAATGAAAGACAATCCTAATTTCATGGTGATGGTCTACAAAGATAAAATAAGTGGCAAAGGAAAATATAGGAAAATTTCTAAACCTAACCAAACATCTTCTACACTTAAGGAAAAAGGAGGAGTAGGTAAGGGAGGAAATTTTCACCAATGTCACTAGGTTGGGAATTGGGAACAAAATTCCCCTCTCTATCTTGAAGAATTGAAGAACAAGAAGAAGATATCGAGATCTTCACTCCAGGAATTTATGTTATAGAAACAAAATTATCTACTTATTCATCATGGGTATTGGATATTGGATGTGGGTCTCACATATGATCATATATAATGGATCTAAGAAGAAGAAAACCTTTAAACAAAGGGGAGGCAGAATTAAGCTTTGCAAATAGAACAAGAGTTTTTGACACTACAGTAGGCACCTTTTATATATGTTTGCCTAGCGATCTTGTAATAGAGTTAGGGGATTGTTGTTATGTACCTACCATAAATAGGAACTATTATTTGAGTATCTTTTTTGAACAAGATTGGTTTTTTACTTTCTAATAAATAATGGTTAGATTTCTATTTCTAAATATGATATCTTTCATGGTAGTGCCCCTATGTCTTATGGTCGTCATCTATTAGATCTTGAGACACATGTATATAACATATATACCAATAAGTGAAAACTCAATAACTCAACTAAAACTTATCTTTGTTGTTGTCATCTAGGGAACTTAAATGAGAAACACATTTCTAGACTCCATATAGATGGTTATCATAACTCTTTTGATTTAGAAACAATAGAGATATGGGAGCCTTTTTTGTTGGTAAGAATGAAAAAATAAGCTCTCACTAGAAAAAGTGATAGAGCAAGTGACTTATTATAACTCATACATACTAATGTGTGTGAACCTTTTGTGCAACTTCTTGAGGTGGATATCGGTACTTCATCACATTTAATGATGACTTTCTTATTTGAATATGTGTATTTTATGAAACACAAATCGGAATCATTTGAAATTTTTTTAGGAAATCATGAACAAAGTTCAAAATCATCTTATTAAAAGAATTAAAGTACTTCAATCAGATCTAGGTTGTGAATATTTTAGCCAAGATTTTGAAGCCCTTCTGAGGGATTCTTGTATTGTATCATGATGGAATCCATCTAAAATGGAAGAAAATGATGATTTATCAGAAATAAGGAATCACACTTTACTGGACATGGTGTGATCAATGATGAGTTTATATAATATTCAAATTTCATTTTGGGGTTATGCTTTTGAAATTGCCACATTTGCACTTATTTGAGTACTCCCACATCTGTTGAAAAGACAACACAAGAGGTTTGGAATGGGAAACATCCCAATATGTCTTTCATGAAAGTTTGGGTATGTGAAGCTTATGTCAAGAAGAAGTTCTCTAAAATTCTTGAGCCCAAATTATACAAATATATATTTACTAGGTACACTAAGGAAACTAATGGTTACTACTTCTATATTCCATATAACAACAAAGTAATTTTTTCTAGAGATGTTGTACTCCTCAGAATGGAATTTATTTATGAAGGAACCATTTGGATGAAAACAGAACTTGAAAAAGTTCAAGACAAACAAGATAACATTGAGCCTATGAAGGTAGATAAGGAAAAAGAGAAACCACACATTATTGCAGAACCTCAAGTCCCCATTGTAAAACATGAACCTTGAAGGTCTAGTAGTGCATGTATTGAGCCAATGGAATATGGATTTCTCATGACTCAAGAATGCTATGTGTTTGTCTTTGATATTATGATCCAACAACCTACAAAGAGTCTATGGAGGGACAAGATTTTAAGAAATATTTGGAGCCATGGGATGTGAGATGGACTCCATGTATAGCAATAAGATATGACCTTAATGGATGTCACCTAAAGGGGTAAAACCTAGAAATCGGTCTTCAATAAGAAGATCATCATGGATGGTAATGTACAACCCTATAAAGGATCATTGGTTGAAAAAAGGTTTCAAACATGTTAAAGGTGTTTACTATGATCAAACTTTTTCACCTAATGTCATGGTTAAATCTATCAAGATAATGATTTCCACTACAACATGTTGTGACTATGAGATTTTACAAATGGATGTTGGAAACTACAATCTTTTATGGGAATCTTCTTTAGGAAGCGCAAATGACAAAAATTGGAGATTTCATCACTCCAAATGAAGCCAATAATGTATGCAAGCGACATAGATCAATCTATGGATTGAAGCAAGTATCTTGGAGTTATAATCTTTGTCTTGATAACATAATCAAATAGTTAGGATAAATATAAAGTGAAGATGAACCTTGTGTTTATAGGAAAGTTAGTGGGAGCATGGTTGTATTTCTCATATTATATGTGGATGACATGCTATTGATGGGTAGTGACATACCTATTCTACAATCGGCTAAAACATGGTTGGGGAATACCTTGCCTATGAAGGACTTAGTTGAAGCATCTTATAATCTAGGAATCAAGATTTATATAGGTATATATAGAAGAATTCTTGGCCCAAGCCAAAGTATATGCATTGACAAAGTGCTTAAAAGGTTAGCATGTATAATTATAAGATAGGAAACTTACCCATGTCTCTTGGAATAACTTTCTATAGAACTTAGTGTCCCAAATATTTTGAAGAGAGGGCACACATAAGTAGGATTCCATATGTTTGTGCAGTTGGATATATCATGTATGCAATGATATTATACATGCCCACATGTCTTATATGTTGTGAGAAAGACAAGTAGGTACCATTCATATTGGGGTGATGGTCATTGGATAGATGTAAAGAATATCCTTAAGTACTTGAGAAGAACTAAGTATCAATTACTAATTTATGGTGGAGAGGAAGAGATAAGAATAAAAGGTTTTACTGATGCAAGATGTCAAACGAATAAGGATGATCACGGACCACAATTAACATTTTTGGTTTGCCTAAATGGCAGTGCCGTGAGCTGGAAGAGTTCCAAGAAACATACAGTGATTATTCTACAACAGAGGCTGAGTACACTGCTTACCTCATGTACAACAAAGGAAGCAATATGGATCAAGAAGTTCATTGGTGAACTTAATTTGGTTCCAACCATTAAAGGAGCAATATAGATTTACTATTGAAATAATTGAGCTATTGAACCAAGCTAAGGAACCCATTTCACGTCAGTGTTTCATGCACATACTCAAGTGTTACCATCTCATACATGATATCAAACAACGATGAGATACAAAGCTTTGTAGAGTACCAACTAAAAGCAATGTTGTTGATCCTCTAACTAAAGCCCTTTCACAATAAAAATATGATAGACATGTTATATCGATTGGAATTAGGTTCATGGGTGATTGGTTGTAGTGCATGTGGGATACTATTGGTTATATCCTTGAGATCTATCATGTGATGATAGTAAAAGATATTTTTTACTTAATTTTATTATTAATAAAAGGCAATTCCACTTAATATGTTTCTTCCAGTATTGAGATAAAAAATAAACATAATAATGTCCTAAGAATGTTTTAGTTCGATGACATATGGTTTGGGTTGAGGACCTGAACATGAGATCATATGTATTAATAAGAGTACTCATTATTGTAATGACCTAGTAGGTTATTATTGTGGATAGTATAAGACAACAATAACACATAAGACTAAAATGTATGGTGAGTGATGACTATGTCTCATTACTCATATTATTGGATATCAACTCAAATACATGGTTACTTGTTAGAGAACAAGTTGTATAGGACATACCCACCTTGATATTGACATGTCATGTAATGATGTATGAGACTCATATCTCAATGTGGTAGTGGTGACTGAGATCCTAAGACTTGATGTCATTTTAGTTAAACATGTTGTTGTGTTTACTTTGACACTACCAGCATGCTTTGAAATACATGTTTCCAAAAAGGCGATGATTGGGTGCACTATGACACAAGAGTGATGTAAATGGAATTGTCCCTCCTATGGAATGATATCCCTAGAAACTTGATAAGAAATACTATGAAATATATGGCTATAATCATAATAGTTAATATATGATATTGAGCACAAAATATCTCGAATAGTCTGCTCTAGTTGAAGGAACATAAATTGAATAATTAGATGATGACATTCCATGCCTCAGTTTCAATATGGATATTCGTGATAAATGGATTATACAATCGTGGAAACATTGGGAATATTATAAGTTGTAGTTGTTCTCCAACTCGTTCTTATTACTTGGGTAGAAATGATGTGGGGTTAGGTATGAATATTTGCTTGTTTTATTTTGAACATCGCTATCTATGTAATTTGGAACCTACTGGATCACACACATAGGGATGCATAAGGGGATTGAAGTTGCAATCCAACATATGATTAAAATCATTTTGAATCATAAACATGCTACTTAACCCTCTGACTAGGCAACTAGAATGTATGATCGTTCAATTATATTAATCGGTTCAATGGATCAATTGATTTTGAATTGGTTGACTGAGTTTTCTAATGGTTAAACATGATCGGCCGATCAGGAAACTTGGTCAAGCAATCACAATGCAATAGGGAAAATCACAAATTAAAAAACAATTCAAATTTGGATCTATATTGTCTTATTCAGTCGATCATCCAACCTGATCGTGCAATTGGAGTGACCAACATGACTATGATTGGCTAATCATGTATCTTGATCAGACGATCATAACGTAGTCTGAGTTTTTCAACATTGGACTTTTTTTGGGATTGTGATTAGGAAAGGGGTTGGAACTTAAGATTTTTGAAACCCATGACTCACCTATATAAAGGGGCCACATCCTAAGGGGTTTGATATGACACATAATACAACTTGTGAGACAAGTTGGCCAAACTTATTTGGTTGATACAGAAAGTCACCCTATGGAATGTTGCCTAGATTAGAGAAGTAAGGGAGTTCTTGGACGACTAGTAGGTTGAAAACTCCCATTCCTTTTTGACTTGGGGACCAAGGTGTTACATCTCATTCTACCTTATCTTCTAAGACTAAGTAGAGTCTGAGTCACATGCGTGAAGGCTTGGACAAGTTGTTTCACAAGAAGGAAATGGTGCAGCAACTTGGTAGCCCATATGAACCTCCTATTAACTCATCAAAATTTCTTGCTGGTTATTCCAGATCTACATATAGAGTATTGTGTTCTTCACTGGCACAAGACACATATATTTGTTAGAAAACTAACGTATGTAAAGGTATTACCTTTATCCCTTCTTAATGTTTTTGTTCACTGATGTTTTATAGCTATGGAGGATCATTCAACTTGTGTATAAAAATAATATGTTTACATTATTCCACTGCACCTTCTTCTTGAAAACCCTACAAGTAAAAATTCCTATCGCCAACATATGATATATATTATCAACTTTAAATATTCTCCTCAGCTCGTATCGTAATTCTCCTTCTAATATAACTAAGGGATTTTTGAAAGTTTGGATCAGAAATATAATATTTGAAAATCTCAGTATTGAGAATTTTTTTGTAGTCAAATTTCTAAAATTTCATATGGTCAAAGGAAAAGTCATTGCTAAGCAAGTGCATGAGCTTTATTTCCTAGGTCATAGTTTGTGTGAGGGTTATATGCAACTAACTGACAAGTTTACTATCATATCTATCAATGGAAACTTATCTAAAACTTGGAAGGGCTTTTGTACATATATGAAAATAGAAGGGATTATTTCTCTTAATGATTTCATTACTAGTATGGATATAAAAGGACAACCTAGGTTTTATAAGAAAGATGTTCCAAAAGAAATGTCTCTTAAGGTCAATGTTACACTAGGAAAGAAGTGTAGTCAAGACAAATAATGAATATAAAAGGTTATCTAGAAATAAAAAGGAAGGATCTAAGAGAACCCCAAAATATAATCATGTTGAATTTGTAGTTAGGCTTGTCATTGGGATCAGGAATAACCCTACAAGAAATCCAAGAAACTTATTACTATTAATGGAGCTCTGCTCAACATGATTATCAATACTTATATTAACAATAATGAGTATGTAACTCTTAAACTTAGAATGATTAATATATTTGAACCACTATAGTGGATTTTTAATATTAGGAAAATATCCATGCTTGTGTTGACTAGTCCCTATTTGTATCTTACTAGTACATAAATGATAGGTCAGTGACCTTGGTCTATGTGGATTTAAAGTTTTCTTTTGTAAAGGCTCATACTCTTCATAAAGTGAGACACACCCTCATGATTAGAGGCAATATCATTATGGTCCTCTATTTATTAGGAGATATAAGAATTTAGATGTAATAAAGTTGTAATCACTCGGGATTGTGATATTCTCTTAATGGAAAATGCTTCTTCTTTGATGTGTAGGATATGTTAAACACTCATGTCAAAATGTTTCTATGTTGTTCTTGAATAAGAATGAAAGTTATATTATTTTGGATATTGCATCATAGGAAGTTGGCATGAAAGGTCGGAACATGTAGTTGTAAATTCTATTGGAATCTTGGGTGTGGAAAACACAGTAAAATTCCTTGAGAATCCTTCAAATAGGACTATCTAAGGCAACAATACTGGATTAGGGTTTAAAAATTAATTCCTTATCTTAGAATAGTTCTCATATTTCTTCTCTAAATAAAATTAGGATAGTTGTTATTGTTCATAAAGGTGAAACTTGGCACCCAAACTAATTGAAACCCAAGGAACATAATTTTCATTTTCATACTGGGTTTTGGAGTTTCCTTTTAGGAATTCTAATAAAATTAGGATTTAGAATCCACATCATTATATTTATTGTATCATTACATAATTATTATCAAACCCCATTAAATTTGATCCTATTGCCTTCACAAATTTGCCAAAAGAGTTATGTATTATTATTATACATGAAATTCTATGTATTGCTTATTTACCTTATTTAGTCCAATATTTCAATATTTATTTATATAATGGAAAATTATTTATATTTATAGACATGGAATTACCAATTGTTATTACAATACATATATTAAGCACATTATCATCTTATTTATCTATTATGTGAATTTTAGTTAAAAAAGGAAATATATGTTACATATTTCATGAATTTACTTACATGTTGGCATGTAATTAAGTCATTATGTAAATATCAGTGTATCATGATATGCGTTGGAAATTATAGGCCTATCGACACAATATGTTACATGCATTATTTGTTAGCTATGATTTTATCCTCGTTTGATGGAATCTAAGGAACCAATACCACTAGCCTTCTCATCATGGAATAGGGTAAGATTTTAGGTTTTGGTTTGTTACAATATTTTATCATAGGTAAGTTATACATACACCCCCTTTATCCATTCAACTTCCATCTCTATTTCATCTAAAGCACACAACTCAATCTTAAAGGTGAAACTAAACAATATAGTTTGTTTGTTATACTTCGAGTGACAACACCACTACCCAAAAGAAACACATATCCAAATACATCATCACTTCTAGAGTTATTAGCTATTCATCTTGCAACATAATTTCCTTTAAGAATTGGAATTTGTTTTCATAACTCAAACCAAGAGAAGAAGTTCTCCTGAAATATCTAAATATAATGTCTAGATTTTCTATGTGAATTCTATATAGAACACTTGTGCATCACTTAACTTGCATATAATAAATGAAATGTATGGCAGTGTACACATTATTAGGTACATTACACTACTGCTAATTTGAAAGTATCTTAATTGAGACACATATTACCCATTTCATTCATTAAAAAAATCTTTAGAAGGATCATATGGTGTTTTTACATATCTAAAAGATTTAGTCAAATCTCTCTAGTACTTTTTCAATAGAGTGAGATTGAGAGAGTGTCATGCCAGCTACAAATATGATGCTTATAAGCCCTAAAATTATATATGAGGCTCCCATGTGCTTTGTATCAAACTTACTAAACAAGAATGATTTCATCTCATTAACAACTCTAATTTTCAATCCAAATAAAGACTATCATCAGCACACAGGAAAATAATTATAAACCCCTTTATTGAATATTTTATATTATAGACACCTACTAATATATTTGATATTAAGCAAAAGGATTATATAGCATTATCAAAGTTTTCAATCCATTTTTAGGGGATTGTTTCAAACCATAACAATGTAACAAGTTTATACACATTGGATTTAATCAGACATGACAAAAATATCTCTGGATGATTTGTATCTATTTCCTCCTGAACATCACTATCCAAGAATGTAATTTTCACCTCTATCAGGTGGATAGTGAGGTTACATATGGATGCTAGTGCAATAAGCCCTCAAACTATAGTCATGCAAGATAGAGGTGAATAGTCATCAAAATAATATATTGCTTCCTTTTGTGTGTGTCCCTTGGAAACTAAATTGGCCTATATGAATCTGGTGCAACCTTGAGGTAAATTTACCAAACCCCAGTTCCATTTGAAAGAATGGATTAGATTTTATCAATTAATGAGATCCTTCCACAACTTAGGTTCAAGATAAGTCATAGCATGTTGGTAGGAAATTGTAACATCCTCAATATTGTATGTCATATAGTCACTTTCGACCTCCTTGATGTCATTGTACATTTACACCTTCTTTTTTCAAATATTTCATCTAAATAATCTAATTTAGAAATAACAGACTTTCTTTTAGCCCCAACATTTGACATCCATTACCCTTGTTTGGGTATAGAACCTGGAGAGTTAGGTTCTACTAAAGAATCACTTTCGAATACACCACCTTTCATAGTCAATATATTATCAAAAATGTTGCATCAAGGAGTTCAACTTTTTTGTGGGTACCCATGCCAGAAATATTAGATCTAATGATGAAAAATATGCACACATATCTTGTCTCCACAAACCCCAAGAATACGGAATCAAAGGTTGTGGGTTCCAGCTAATTTCTCTTATGTTCTCAGACGGGTAAGTTTGTATGATATCCCACACTTTGAGATATTTGAGACCTATATTTTTACCATGTCAAAACTTAGAAGACAATAATCA